>CM069923.1:23603657-24203657 GCA_036172225.1 Cryptocoryne crispatula var. balansae
AGAGCATTTTATTTATCAACCCTTATAACTCAATATATGACTATTTAAATAAACAAATGAAGTAAATTTACTATCATTTGATGACTTTGTTCATTGCTCCATATAATAGACTCATCATTTATTCATGAGTTTAGGTCATCTGGAACATCTCCAAATGTGTAGGAGGATGTCCTTATTTTTGAACTCATTTACAATATTTAATAATGTCATAATATACATTATTAGAGCTCAACAATAAACTAACACATATAAAAATACTTACAAATTTTTTTTCTGATTCATGAATATTCGTCATTCCTCTTTTATATGGCATCGATAGTTGATTTCTATTTAATTTGTTTTTTGTGCTAAGTGCCTACAAATAATAAGACAACATTTTAATATATAATAAACAAAATATTTTAATACAAACATTGATCTTATTGTCACTTCTTGACCTTATATCACACATAAAATGCCATTGTTTATCACATTGTGGAGGTGTATTTTGGTATACCTTTTCTATCGATCATTTTGCAAAATACTGAGCATAACAAACCCTATTAGTTTATAGACAACAAAAATCATTATCAACAACTAAATATGTCATTTACCTTTTCTCCAAGTGATTCCTTTGATTTTTTGCATCTATCCCATGTGTCCTAAAATGTTTGCATCTATAGATGTAGACCGCTCAAATCTAAAATATTGTTGCATAACATCCATGTTGAACTATTAATCTTTTACCCATCATTAATAAATTGTAATTAGTAAAGAGTAGTTAGTATTTTTACCTCAAGATCTTTGAAAATGTTTCTTTTCTGCTTGGATGGAAGAGTGATATAATTTTGTTGCTACAAATACAGTGCACTTCATTCATCACCCCAAGATATGTGATAAACTATTGAACATGTGGCCCAATAGCCAAGTCCCTACCTACTCGATGGAAGAGTTTGTCCCCATGGTAGAGTACTTACAATATGCGATTTGGTGGGACCTCTCATAATCTAGTAGATGAAGTTAATTATAAAAAAACTTATTATAAGTCAATTTCATTAGAAGCCAATGTATTTATAATGTTTTTTAAATATTTAATAAAATATATATCTGAGACAATAGAAGTTGGATAACTAGTATTATATTGTGTTAATAGAGAAGGTTGAGAATCGATCGCTGGAGGTGGAAATGGTAGGGAATACTATGATGCACCTGACAGAGATGCACTTGGCAAAGATGCACCCGATTGAGATGTCTATTAACTCTAACTAAACCAATTCATCTAACTTATGAAACTACCATCCATTGTTAACTTATTTGAGTAAAATGGTCCAGTTTCTAGTTTGGTTTGGGCAAAACAACCTTAGAAGCCAAACCAAATCGATTTTTATTTGGGTTTGGCCATAAAGGCCTAAGAAACCAAACATGTCTAATTGTTATCTTGGTTTGGGCAAAATGGTCTTAGAAACCAAATCAGTCATGTTTCCAATTTGGTTAGGGAAAAACAACCTTTAAAGCCAAACCAAACTGAATTCCAATTTGGTTTGGCCATAGAGGACTTAGAAACCAAACCAACCTAGTTTAGTTTAGCTATAAAGGTATTAGAAGCCAAACCAAATTGGTTTCTAGCTTGTTTAGGCCAAAAAAGCCTTTGAAGCCAAAAAATGCTTTCTAGTTTGGTGTTTTTTACAACGTTGTCAAAACCTTCCTAGTTTTAGATAATTCCAATTTAGGAATTGCAAATAATCTGAGTGTCTTCTTTAAAAAGAGTATGGATAGGAACATGGATTGATTGGAGAGGTGCTTGTCTCGGTGAATCGTGAACTATTTCCTACCTAAGTTCTCTGATGCCAAGCATGTGTGAAAATGAATTTAATATTGAAAAATTGGGGATAAACTAGGGAGAACATTGTGGTTATGTTTTGAATAAGAACTATGCTTGTTTTGTACAAGGCTCCCTACTCATCATGATTTTGGTAGACTAAAAGCTGAGTTAATCTATCTTCTAGGGAATAGTTTCTCTCTTCCTCTCTCTTATTCACTTATCTCCATTTTTTTGGAGATATTTTTGAATATGAGTTAGGGTCAAAGCGATGTTGGTATGAAAAGTTTTAGGTTTAAGATGAGGTGAGAGGATTTATATGATTGTTAATACATGGTATAGCGCTTTTTCTATTTATAGACATTAGAGGGTTCTTGGACTTGCCCACCCACAATATGAGGCCTCATAGATGTGATTACAAGTCTTTGATATGATGATATATTGTTTTTTTTTGAGACAAAGTTAGAGGTATCTTACAAAAATTAAGTTAGTTTAGATACATGTTTAGAAGTTAGACTTGGCACCAAAAGTTGAGATTTTTATAGTACACCAGAATAGAAACCTCAAAAGTTGATGCTAAATGATTGTTGTCTATTCTTACTGTTACACATCTATTTAGGCTTCATCCTGTTTCACAACAATTATCCTGAAAATAGTGTAATTGTGAGTTTGGTTCTGGTTCATGGCATCAAGGTCAATTACCTTTACATTAACACTGTCCTACCTTTAATGCATTTTAGGACTTTGGCTACTTAAAATTTAGAAGTATAATCTAGGAAATACAATATAAGGTGTTTTAAAAGTTTTTTATGGTTTGGGTAAGCTCTTTGATTTGTTAAATTGTTCTCTTTCTCTCTTCTTCCTAGTCCCAAACTACAAAGAGTTCAGATTTGGCAAAAGATGAGGTTAGAATAACATCGTTCAATTTCTTTGTTATTATTTATTTTGATTACCTTCCGAGCCAAATGGATTTCACTAGGGAATTTCTCATCATCTAGGAAAGCCTTCATATTTTCCTAAGTAAAAAAAATTTACACGTACATATTTATTTATGAAAAAGTGAGTGTGTTTTCTCCATTTGCCTTGCTAGTAATTTGATGCACATATCATACCAACTTCTATTTTCTCCAAACTTGGGTACTATTTGGAATGATTTGAGTTTTGATTTTTCTTCTTTGCTAGGTTTGTATGTACACACAACATGGTTAAACGATGTGAATCAATCAACACAATGGCATCATTTGTCTAGTGGATAATTAGCTTCTTTTGGGTTGTTTCTGGTATTAGTAGTAGAGCTGATTAAATATCAACACAAATGACAATCTTACACCACAAAAAGTGTTCAATATAAAGAATTAATGTCATATTGCATTAGTGTTTTATTTTATGTGCACCCCAAAAGCGAAACTTTCGTTAATGCCTCCTTCAAAATCCAAAAGAAAAAGCCTTTATAAAGCAATAATACTAGGCAAGGTAACCTGAAGCATATGTCAGATATAATAATGGAACCTAGTATAGTATGGCAAGGCTCCTCATTATTGGATGTCGAAAGTGTCCAATGCATCAATCTAAATAGCATGGTACACATATGATAGGATGGACCCACAATTTAAGCAGCATGATCCAGATGATGTTTGAATCCCTTCCTTTTTTATCCATCGACCAACAACTATGCATGATAAGAAGGGAGAAAACCCTACCATTCGGAGGTGTTCTCACAAGGGAGAGAGGCAAGAAGAGTAGATGGTAATGGTCGTGATAATAGTTGCTTGCAATGGTAATGGTGATGGTGGCAACTGTGGAAGTGACAAAGAAAGGCATCAAGAGATTAGGAGAGTAGTGGGCAAGCAAGTGTGTGTGTGTGTGTGCGCGCGCGCGAGAGAGAGAGAGAGAGAGAGAGAGAGAGAGAGAGAGAGAGAGAGAGAGGTGGAAAGGTTAATAAAAGTAAATCATTGGCGACTACTAGGGGTTGTTGCCAGTGTACACTTAAAGTTAGTAGCGATGACTATAACCATCACCAATTACCCTACATAATTGCCCAAACAAGGGTTTGGACATCTTTATATTGCTCTGGCTATCATTGAAGCCATCGCCAGTATTCTTACTAGTGATGGCTATTTCTAAGCATTGCTAGTATAATAGTGGCGATAGTTTGTTGACATTGCAACTTTATTATTTGCGATTGCTTATATTAGCCACCACCGGTGTCATGTTATTCACAATATCACAACCCAAATTTTGACATGCACAGTGGAATACAATTCGACAATGCGACTGAGGAAATGAACCCTTCAAATACATTGATTCGGAAAAATTAAAGATGATAAAGGTCCTAGTTATTAATTCCATAAATTCTATATAAAATTCCATGCAATGATACAATCTAAAAAATATATACTGTCCAAAAAGAAGACATAATGATCTTCAAAATAATTCTTTGAGATCCAAATCACCACGCTTCTACTACGCTAAACTTGATCATCTGAAAAATTATTAAAATAATTGGAATGAGTATGACGACCTAGTAGACACCATATCATCCACTAGATCAGATAGCCAAATGACCCTACATGATAAATAAATAGGTAACCAGACCTACACCCCTTGTATACAAGTATAGAACTAAACAATATAATAAAAGTTTGACTTAACCATATGTTTTAAACCATCAACCAACCTCTAAAAGCACATAGACCAGTGCCTATAAGTTGACCAACCATCACCTTTAAACACCTAAGAAAAACATGGATCAAAAAGGATAACACGTGCATGAACACATGCTACATACTATATAACCTGAAACCACTACAAATGAGATAGACTATGCATATTATGTAACACATCCTAATTAAGATAAACTAATACACATCACAATGCCACATTCACAATATACAATAGATGTACCTATCCTTTAATGAAAGATCACTTCTTTTCTTTTTGGCAAGGAATGCATCGACTTGCCATCTCAACTAGCTAGCACCAAATTACTATACATAATAGTGCCATGTAACTAAATGAAATCCCATAGTGCATCAAGGCAGTGGTGGCACTTAGGACAAATCATAATATTCAAGATTGAAGGATGCATCAAACTGTTCTAACATTCATTGCTCACAGGTCATGACTAACTAGTCTGGTTCAGCTCTGCCTTCTATTTCAATTAATGCCTTATGTATCCACACAACTCATGCCATGCTATGACCATAATTATGCAAGACTAATGAAAAGACAATAACATCCATAGCATATACACCACTAGTGCAAATACCACAATCAACATCACCTAAACAACTTGTTCATATTGTTAGAACTCCAAAATGACAAGTATAAACAAGAGCCAACATGATATACCACCAAATATCCAACATAGCATGATAAGACCACACTGAAACAAACCCTACCACCTAGTTTAGTGGCATAACATAACCAAAAATCAGATTTAATAGACTAGCTAAACATTATCTAATCCTATTAACCTATCACCACATATATATACAATAGAATTAACTCAAAAAATAACAAGGATTAGCTAGATACATGTTAAACAAAAAAGAGTATGGAGGATTTTAAAACATATATTTTTGATAGTAGTAGACATGTCAAAGGTGCCTACTAGAATGTTGCTAGGAAACTCAAGGATCAGTGGTCAAAAATAATACCAGATGTCGATGACATGGAGCACAATCCGAACCAATAAAAATAGCTATTTCCCTTCACCAAGGTTGCTGGAAAAATAAGAGAATTGAATAGGGAGACAAGCCATCAGATCAATAGAGAGAACTGGTACAAGAGATAGAGAAGAGACATAGGAGAGAGAAGAGCACTCACGGATAGGGGAAGCAGCAATGGCACACTTCGGCGCATGAAGAAGGAAGAAATGCATAGGGAGGCATTGGTGCACAATGAGAGGGTAGAACCGCAGCCGTGGGTGACACACTCGCATAGAGGCATGGACAACTGGTGACGATCAACGAGGAGAGACGACGAGGACGAGACGACGGACTATAATTGCTGACATTGAGGCAGGAAGGTGCATGTGTGCGATTGCGTCTGAGGAAATAGCCGATGTGGCTGGCCACATGGCAAGCGAGTGAACACGAGGTGGCACCGAGAAGAAGAAGAAAATGGATAGCATGGCAACGCTCACAAGAGAAAAAGTAAAAGAGATGGTCAATGACATCACGAGGGGAAAAGAGGGAAGAGAAATAGAGGAAAGCAACAATGTAATTAGGATATGAAAGAGAAGTAAAATTCAATATGAGAAGAGTATAAATAGGGAATGAAAAGAAAAAGAAAGATGAAGACTAAATAATTATTTAACACCTAATTATTAATTAGTGACTTTATTAACCTATATATATAAAAACTATATATTACATCTAATAACTTACTCATAGCCATTGCAAATACCTTTTATGGTGATGACTCTGTGAGGTCGTTACCAATAACTATGTATCTTGTAGTGATGACGTGATACTGGAAACATTTTCCCCAACTCAATGGTGAGACGAAAGACTCTAGATGACCTCTAATGAATTGTCTTAAACACAAAATAAATAAAATGCATAAACACATTAAATATAGTGAATCAAAGTTTAGAATCTAAGATTATTTATTTATTTATTTTTACATCTACGGTGAAGAAACTTCTCCCCGACATCTATAGAGACCATTGAGACTAATGAATAGCATCAGTGATATGGGCGGCACGTGCTGTCATGTGCTCAAGCATTGAAGTGAAACAGCACCCCTTTAAACGTCTTCTTCTCTGTGCTTGGCAACTAGGCTGCAGGGTGCTTGCGCACAAGCTTATGGGGTGTTTGGTTGCATGATAATTGAGGTTTTTATTTTATTTTTTAAAAATTGTAAGAAAACTTGTTAAAAGAGGTGTTTGACAACCATGACAATTTTATGTTTTGAAAGTGATTTTCTCCTTAAACAAAAAAAGAGGGTCTTACCTCTTTCTTTTTTCTTGTGGTCCCCCACTTTATTTGGTCATGTGCGGTGGTTACTCTTTTTTGTAATCACATCCCTCCAAACATGATAATTTTATGTCATGAGTTGGTTTACTTTTTATTTTAATACAATTTTTCATCATGAAAGTGTACAAAAAATTATCATGCAACCAAACACCCCATTAGCTTCCATCATGGCACGGCGCCCCTTCTACATCTAGAGGGTTAGATTTCCCCATCACCCCCACACCCAACATCAATGTACTGGCTTCATCGAAGAAAAAAAAGGTACCCCACTTGTAGTTAGTATTAATGAGCTTAGCGTCAAGAACCAAGTACACTAACAACATATTTGCTATCATTATTCAATATAAAATTGATATGAATAAAAACATATCAGTTTTGATATCAATATCAAAATGTACAATACAAGCAAAATATAAATTTTACTAAAAATGTCCACTCGTATCAAATTTCTAATTGATATCTTATACCTATAATTAGTTAGAGTATTAAAAATGGCGTCGCATTAATTTTGATATTGAAATATTTCAATAGAACAGAGTATCAATGATAAAAATTAATATTTGTTTGCAGTTGTATTAAAATTCATTTAAGTTTTGTTTCTACTACAAATTTTAAAATCGACTTGTAAAGCAGCATGTAATGAATTTATACCAATATTAATTTCAAATTAATAATATTAGATGTGTTTAATACATCTCTTTTTTTAGATAAAATTTTATCTTAATTAAGAGTTAGCAATATCAAAATTGAAATAGTATGGTTTTAATGTTCCGGTAAAACCGGTGAGAGACGCTAGCAAATCAAAGAGATGAAGAATGAATCTCGGCTATCAGCCTCATTCGACCATGCATGCCAATTCCACAGACCACACAATCAAACCAATCTAGGAAATTCCACGATTCGTAAGCCTCGTGGCTATTTTTTATTTGCATGAAGCGGGAAATTAGAGTTGTTCAAGAGGCATTAATTTCGCTGACTGTTCTTCCTGGTGGTGAATGAACAGGAAACGCACCCATCGCTGACGGCTTGCACCGGAGCTTTTTGCTCGGATGAGATTCACGTGCACGAGACAGAGCACAATTCCCGTCAAACAAGCCCACCGCGTCGATCGATCAGATCTGATATCTTGCTTTGTATTTCTCCCTATCCTCGTTTTATCACCCGGCGGTGGGTATCGCTATCCCGGCGGGTCAGAAACAGGCCGCGGTCCCCCACGACTGCCGTGGCGAGGACGCAAGCCGGATGATGTTCCGGCCTTATCTGTGTATCCCCCCATACTCAGCTTTCTGACGAACTTGTCTTACGGGCATTTAGACACGAGCCGGCTCTCCCCCAAAGAGAAGGCACCACCGAGAAGGAGCCTCGAAGGTGACGTCTGAGAGAGGGAACAAGGAGGTCATGATAATCTCGGAGATTCTGTGGGGACCTCTCCAACTGGCAGAAGAGAGCCGCAGAAATCCACCGCATGCGAAAACCTAATAATCTACGACAGCAAGATTGGAAGTCGATCCCTAACTCTTGCATCTGTTGATTGTCATAATTGAAGGTTGTTGATATAATCTACTGATTTAATCTCTTAACGTATTTTCAAATCAGAGTGTAACAATTTATCTTTCTTAAAGATTTGGATCAATACACATCATATATCACGTAGGTTACAATGAACAGGTTAGTTGGATCATGTCCTAATATCGTTGTAAAGATTAAATTGATTCCCAACAATTGCATCAATTGATAGCCTCTGGAGAAGGTTACTCATTATGAGATTACTCGTCACATCCTATTTGGAATATATGTAGAGGGTATATATGATGACGTAACTAGGAAAAATAACATAGAAATATATATATTAGTTTAGAAAAAAAGATGATGATATCTAAAATTTTCTCAATATAATATTCAGAATTTTTACAAAAATTTTCCTAATATACCAAAAGTGACTCCAAACTAAAAATGTACAAATTCGAGATAATCTCAAACTAACGATCAACTAACTTCAATTCTGATTTCATCAGAGTTATACTATTATACTCTTATGGGGTGTTTGGTTGCATGATAATTGAGGTTTTTATTTTAATTTTTAAAAATTGTAAGAAAACTTGTTAAAAGAGGTGTTTGACAACCATGATAATTTTATGTTTTGAAAGTGATTTTCTTCTTAAACAAAAAAAGAGGGTCTCACCTCTTTCTTTTTTCTTGTGGGTCCCCCACTTTATTTGGTCATGTGCGGTGGTTACTCTTTTTTGTAATCACATCCCTCCAAACATGATAATTTTATGTGATGAGTTGGTTCACTTTTTATTTTAATACAATTTTTTATCATGAAAGTGTACAAAAATTTATCATGCAACCAAACACCCCATTAGCACTTAAACATTTTAGAAAATTGAGATGAGTGATACTGACTCAGTAGACTCCCAACCACAACTTTTATTTATCGGCACTGCCAAAAATATCAAACATGCATACTAATATCATATGTTCACAAATAGGCATGATATCATAAAAAGATAATCATTAATCAAGAGAACTCAAAAAGATAGTTTCTATTCTAGATGAATCATACATATTATGTCATTATTTTTTTTAATCAAGTTGAAGTCTTACCTACATATCCACTAATTACCATTCCACTGTATGAGGCAACATAATTCATGCAAGCTATCATATTTTGCTATTTTCTTGCATGAGACACATATCAAAATTTTCTAATAACTCATGTTGTGCACACATGTCAATTTATTTAAGTGTTTTCTTTCACAAATTTCACAAATTTTGTGTATCCTGTAAGTTTTCTCAATTCATACTTTTATTTCATATACTTATCATAGAATATTTTTATCACATGATAATACATGCATGTCATTTTTGTAACTAACAAGATCTAGATAGAATGTATGTCATTCTTATCATATTTCTGGTTTTCAGCACAAGACTGACATAAATATGACTCATAAATTCATGATTTTATTCTCATAGTTCAATCATGACCAATACATGTAATTTTAAATTTAATTTTTAAGTTATCACTAAACATATATTTTTTTTGACATGATATCAATCACATTAAGTTCAACTCATACATATATATTAAAAACGTATATATAACACTTTTACAAAATGTTATATTCTGCTGTCAAGTTGTCATGGAAATTTAAAATATACTTTTGTCATGAATTATCATAAATGTCTAACACATGCTTATATTTATCATAATAACTTTATAAAAGCATTTTATATTTATCGAGTAAAATAGGAAGTGAGCATGGAATACCTATGGATTACACTTGTTATAATCCTAATGATCAACACAAGCATAAAGATCTAGATAATTAACTCTACCATATGCATGACAAATGACTTAAATACATAATCTGACTATAACCATCAATAACACTTGAACATGTTCAAATCATTTGTAATAGTTCTAACATTAGACATATACCAAAGGATTTACATATTCTCAAGAAGTTCATTCATCTAACATGATTTGACATAAATGGAGGATGTAAATGAACAATTTAATTGCATTCGTCATCTTTTGATTGGTTCATGTAACATGCCATTTTCAATTATATTGACTTGAATGCATCATATAGCCAAAATCAGATTTCTCTTTTTTTATCAACTTATTTGCAAAAGATTGATATAAATATTTTCTTTACAAGCTAATCATATACGACATGATTAAACCTTTCTTTTTATACATCTTATTCAATAAATTGGCATTTCTTCATTACATTCTTTTATTACATATGTATACTGTAATGAAGTCTTTGATCACAAACAATGATGATTAAATCACAATGAAATCATAATAAATAGATCAATCATTTATATATATATATATATATAATCTAAATGTTCTAGTTATAGGATCTTTGAGATGAGATATTAAGAATTCAAATAGACTAGTGTGTTCTTTTCTCTTAAGATGGGGATGATTAATCACATTGCTCATTAGTGTAGAGATACTGGGATACTTATATAGGTACTCATTAGTGGAAAAAATTTATTAAACTTACAAATTAAGAAATACTGAATTATAGATCTTACCAATCATTTATTAATATTTTCTATCATCATGGTTCCACGATTAGACGTTTGACCAAAGTCACCAAAGATGTTTTATGGGGCATATCTTATGCTTTGACTATTGACTTATGGATCACTGAGATGATAGTCTAGCATAGTTAGTGAATTAGGTACAAAAGAAACCTAGTGGAGTTAATTGAAAGAACAACAAGGGAGCATCTACTCTCGATAATTGAGAATGAATACTTGTGAACTAGTACTCTAAACTTTGACCAGGGTAGACAGGATAATTTGAAAATGAGTTTTCAAATTGATCTAATACCAAGTATAGGATCCCAAAGTGTCAGTATACCAAGGGGTTGACAATCAGTGTCATTCTCCTATCCGATCGAAACATTATATGAATGAGAGTTTATGTCCATGTAATAACTGATAATAGGAAGAATCAATGAAGATGACATCAACTCCAAAATTACTTGGAATTATGGTATGTGACTTGCACCCTTCGTAATCGAAAGGTCATTAAATCTATTATCAAATAATAGATTTAATTTATAAAATGTTACTCTTTTAATTATGCCTCAACCAAATAGACTAATGGGTATAATGGGTCAAACACATAAGAAATGATTTGTTAGTACTAGAGTGTGGGTGTAATTTATAGAAATTATAGAGTTTTTTGAAAATCCAACTTTCTATAAATATTAGTGAATTTGGCAAAACCCTATCAAGCCAAGAGTTTCAAAATTCGTGCTTAGCTTTATCCAAACACCCTTCCCTTCTTGAAGGTCTTTGTTACATGGTGGAGCTTGGTTCGGGACAAGTTGTTGAGTCTGATGCAAGGGAGGATATGTCTACATAGGAAGTTTATGTGGATACTTCTAAAGGCATACACTTGGATATCATGGAGATTGTGGAAACACTCATTCTTCTTTGACATTGAGGGATAGATTGAATCCAATGAAGGTATATTTGAAACCGTTCAAATCCATTTTCTTAGTAACAATATGTTGTTTTGATCGAGATAATGACTATGAAATTTGAGAAATGCATATTTTTGTTGTCTATGATATGATTTCTTCTAGTTTTAGTAGAGCCAAATTGATGTCTCATTGAAACTGATGCTATTTCAACATTATGTCATGTGCTTCTGTGCATTTCTAAAATTGTATAAACCTAAGTTTTTTTTTGGAATTACCACAAAACATATGTGATACGTTTTTGAATGTGGTTGCCTTAGAATGATTCTTGTTGCATTTTGATTTATCAAGCACCAACCTCCGAACATGGATTTCTAAAAAATCATACTTTTAAAGTTTTCAAGCTTTACTAGTCCATTTTTTTTACGGGAGCACTATTTTATTTTATTTATTTCTAATATTTGTCAAAATTTGAGGGAATTAATCAAATGGATTAGTAATCCTCATTGGGTTAGGATTTGAGTCTTGTTTCTTGAGATTTTTTGTGCTCCAGTTTGAGAGGATAAGACCCTAGATTGTGCGGCGGCGAAAATGCAGCCGCAATCATCCCCTCCACCCCTTCCAGATCCTTGGACCAAACCTGATTAGATTCCGTAGTTATGGGTCAATGGGACTTGACCAGGATCCGACATTGCTGGATCTAGTTTAAATAAATAAATAAAACTTGACCAGATTTGATTAGATAATCAACACATTGTGTAGGCCCAAACAAATGGATCCCCATATCGGGACCATGGTTACCAGATAGGATCTAGTAAGTTTTCTTAATTAATTATTTGGTTTTTATATTATTTAAAATTTAAATAAGGTCAAACAATTGACAAAAAAATTATAAATTTTTTATTGATCTGAAGATAACAAGTTTAATTATTTTATTAAAATGTTTTATGTTTTATTAATTGATTTCAAGCTTTTGCCACAAAATCTAATCTAGTTTGATTTTCAAAAATTATTTTAAAATATCAAATTGTGTAGTTAATGTTTAAATGAATTATGTAAAATGTGATTTTGCATAATAGTGATTAAAAAGTTAATTTGAGAATTCATAAAATTTTTTGAATGCATGAATGTTATGAATTATTATGTTATGCTTGTATGATGCATTTAAATTAATTAATACGATTTTTATGCTATTTACTTGAAAATAAAAATATGCACAAAATTTGAAATTTATTTGTTATAATTTTATGGTATAAGTGTTAAATAATATAATTATAACTTAATCACACTAATTACAAGTGATGTTTGATAGTGTGGATGAATAGTGATCATGGACATAGTTTAGTTATTATGTGATGGAAATCAATATTATATAGATGTGTTTATTGGGGTTTGCATGCCTCCTCTCTCTATTCAATTTAAATTGAAAAATTTTATCCCTCTCCATTTATGTATACCAATTCAATTTTTGGGGTTAACGGAGGTGAAGGAAAGAAAGAGAAGAGAGAGAGAGAGAGAGAGAGAGAGAGAGAGAGAGAGAGAGAGAGAGAGAGAGAGAGAGAGACTAAAAGAAAAGGACTAAAGAAAATACAAGGAACTTTTTCTTCACTTCTATCCCACACTCACGTTGGTCCCTACTCGTTTGTACCTCAACATCACTTGGGCATTGGAAGATCAATCGGGGTCATGTGGAAGAGAGGGAGGGAGAGAGAGAATGTAAAAGCAAAGAAGAACACTAGCATGTGAAATAAAATGGTGTGCTTGCTAAAAGCTATGGGATCTGAAGTAAAACAGAATTGACTTATGTTACTTAGTGAGGAAGATGGGAGATGTGAGTTTTGGCTACTTATTCTTCGATCAACCAGAAATGAAGAGCTTAAGACTTCATCTTCATCTTGATGATCCAATAGGGGCAAGCATGGCTTGCTACTACTGGCTTATCTTGCAATGTTAGCAAAAAGAAATGCTCTTTGCATCAAAGTTGCACCAAGGGTACCATATCGTAGGTCGACTAGATCGGTCACTTGTTACCCATTTTGCTTCGATTTGAGCTGTTTCATTTCCTACATCTTCCTTTTTTATTCCGCATCATTTGTAGGCTATTCTCATTGAGTTTGCATCATCTTCTACATCTTTCATATCATACAAAAAAGTGGGTAGGGTTTGCCCCAATCTGGCGAGTCCTATTCCTATTTTACTTTTTTTGTTCTTTTCTTTACAGTTTTTACACTTTCCATAGTTCTAATCAGTTTCTTACACTTGGTTTCTTGTTTGGAGTTGCACTGGTACATCAAGTTAGCATTGGTTAAGGACTCTTCTTCATCGGCCGGCCAATGAAGAAGAAAGTTGAACCCAAATACCCATTTGCCTTACTAAGGTACGGACGATCATCACTTACACACTTCGCATTTTATTTAATTTAAATTGGAGCCTGCAGCTCCTAGTGACTACCTTTCTTCACCTCTACTTCATCTTTTTTTATTCCTAGTTCCTTTTAATCTTGTTTTTCTTATTCTCCTTCCATATGACCCAAATTGTCTCTTCGGTGCCTGAGTGAAGTCGAGGGCTAAAAGTTCAGGGATCAATGTGAGTGTGGGCCAATGTGAGAGTTCTCCCTTACTTCACCCTTTTGAAGTGTCGACACACACCCATTTTTAAAGTCGACACTGATGAAGAAGCCGATTGAAAACAAGAATCTACCAACACAACCTCACTTCAAAGTTTGCCATGATCAACACCAAAGTCATAATTGAGTGCCTTTTGTTGAAAACGAAAAGAAGATAAAGAGAGGAATATTTTGATATCTATATAGCTCTGAAAAAAGATGTTTTCTTGATTCATTATGTATTGGAGAAAATGAACCTAGCCAGATCGGCACGAACTGACATCTCTCTCTATAAACATACTAATTCTTTTTTTAAAAAGCCACCAATACTCATTTAAAGAGTAGAAGGACATCTTAGAGAGCCTAAGAGATGAATTCCAACCTCTGGAACATCCAGAGGTCATCTCAATTTATAGAAGAAGAAGAGTAGTCGAAACCAAGGATCTTGACCGATGTGCCCCAGGCCAGGGTGCATGTGCCCTGCCCTGGGGTGCATGTGTCCTACCCCTAGGACACACGAAAATTATGGGATACTTCTAAAAAAAAATTCAAATTTGATCGTATTTAAACATTTAGACTAGATGCAACATGCCCTACCCCAAGGTGCATGCACCCTACACTAGGGTGCATGGGATGTTAGGCAAGACATTCAGTTTGATTAGAAATGGAAATTAAAGTCACAATTTGAGATAGAGACAATGCACCCCAGATCCATGATGGCTTGAGTGAGAGAAGGTTCTTGAATCATGAGTGTTGATGTGTGGTTGAATGATTGAATTGGATGTGATGGGTTGAGATCATAAACTTGCATGCCATTTGGTTCAATGTGGTTGATAGAAATGTATGCCCTACAAGCCAATCAAATGTGATATGATTTTACATTTCTTGTAATATCTTATTCAGCATAAATGACATAATCTTCATTAGTTGCACTATCTAGATGCGTCTATCGTAATGAAGTCCTAGGTTGCATGCAAAGATGATTGAATCATAATGAGATCATGATAATGAGATCAATCATATATAAACATGTACTCTAAATATTCCTGGTCGTAGGATCCTCGAGATAGGACATCAAGAATCCTGTAGTGTATATGATATCTTCTCATATGATGACAATGATCGATCTCATTGGTCATCAGTGTGGGGAGACTGAGATACATGTACAGGTGCGCATTAGAAGAGTGAGTTCACTGAACTGACCATCATAGAATTCCTGAATGGTATCTTACCAAACTGTTGATCAGGGTATTCTATCATCATGGTTGCATGGTTGGATCTTTGACCTGCATCACCAAAGATGTCTTACCAGATGTACCATGTACTTTGACTATTGAGCAGACAATAGGGGGATTGTCCACTCTCGATAGGAGAGAGAAAATATTCTATGGATAGTACTCTAAATCCTTGATTAAGGTAGATAGGATAATTGGAAAAGGGTTTTCCAATTGATCCAATTACGAGTACAAGATTCTATAGTGTCAGTATATTTAGGAGTTGACAGTCAATGTTGTACTCCTATCCGACCGGGACATTGGATGGACGAAGTTTTATAGCTGTGTGGTAATCGATGATGGAAAGGTTCTTTAAAGAGGAGTTTATCCCTGAAGTCGTTTGGGATCATATGACGTGGCTTGTACCCTTCATGATTGTCGACTTCGAAAATGGGTTCTGGATCGGCACCTCAAGAGAAGGTGATGATGGAATGGGAGAAAGGGAATGAATCGGAAGACACTCGAAAAGTGGTAAAGAGTCCTCACCTCGGTCCCACACTTACATTGATCCCCGACTTTCATCTCATGGCGTCGCTCAAGCACCAGAGACGGTTCGGGTCATGTAGGAGGAGAGTGAGAAGGAAATGAATTTATAACATGAATAAAAAAGGGTGGTCGCAGGAGCCGCGGGATCCACTTTATGTAATGAAAATAGAAAGAAGTTGACCGTATGTACCTTAGTGTGGGAGATGATATGTGGGTTAAACCTTCTTCTTCTTCGGTCGGACGATGAAGAAGAGTCCAACCGGTGCTAGCTTGATTGATATGTGCAACTTAAAGACAATGAAAACAAGTGAAAGAAACCGATTAGAACTATGGGAAGTGTAGAAACTATAAGAGAGGAGATGAAAGAAAGAAGCAATTGGAATCGAACTCACCGGATTGGGGCGAGCCCTAACCTCTTTTTTGTGTTTTTCTATTATGTAAGAATGATGAAAATTTAAATAAAATATGTTCTAAAAGTAAAATAACTAAATTAAATGAGTTAAGAAGAACTTATGAAGTGAATTGGCTTGAGTTGAAGCCGAGTTGGTTGAAACAAGACAGTTCGGGTAGCCTTGCACCCTCCTAGCGCGACTTCAGTGTAGAGAACTCTACAGATGACCCCGATGTTGGAATCGATTGAAGTTTATTTATATGGATGGAGAACTTGGAGAGGAAGAGATATTCTATTTATGACTTCTCCAAAATCCTTCTGTAGAAGTCTGTAAAAAATCTGAAAGTTGGAGGATGGGGAAAAAACATAACCTGGATGTGCACCTTCAGTGCAACAATCGCCATGGACAGACGGCAAGTCAGAATCGAGTGCTGAAAGTTGCAAATGAAATAAGACAAAGAGAGGAACAACTCTTCTGTTAAAGATTTTTGTATCAGGAGCCCTAGATTTTCTACAGAAGCCAATGAAATTTGGATGCTGTAGAACGCATGGATTGGGCTTCTCCTTCGCTTTGGGATCAATCTCTCTATGTTGGATCGACTTTGGGTGTCGGGACAGCCTCGGGAAGGAGCTTGGATGACCTCAATATGAGCTAGGCATGTGGGGTTCCACCTTGGGTCATTGGGAATAGCTCTCAATTTATAGAGAAAGGAAAGCAGTGCAAAATATAAAAACTGGACCGACCGCGCCTCCGCGTTTCAAAGAAAGTGAGGGCGCGCAGGGCGCGTCCTCAAACTGGGGGCACGGTCTGCGCGCCCCCTGTTTCAAAGAGAGCGGGGGTGTGTTATGCGTCTTATTGCTAAAGAACGTTGGAATCTTCCGGAAATTGCTAAAAATTGACTTGATAAGATGAACGCGCCCCCGACTCGGGGGTGCGGTCAAAGTAATCAATATTAAGAGGGGAAACTTTCCAAAAATCTGGTTTAGAATGTGCTAATCATGGTAATTTCCAGTTTCTGAAAATGGACCGTGCCTTCCTATTTCAAAGGGGGCAGGGGCACGGTACATTCTCTCTCCTACACGCGCGTTCCATGGGCCGTAACTTGCAAACGGGATGTCCGATTCAGCTCCCATTTGTTGCGTTGGAAAGAGGGCCTTCAACCGCACCTCCTCGAGTTGGTAAAACAGCTAGCATGACTCCTGAGATGTTCGCACGAAGCTTTCTACCAATTTACCCTCTTACGGAAAACTGAAAGTCGCGGTGGAGATCCGAAAGGACATTGTTCCGATCGAGGAGTCTTGGGTCAACTAGGGATGACTTAAAATGATGTCCAAACAAGTTTGGAATGGTCGAAAAACCTAAAATAATCCAAAAATCTGAGATTAACTGGTAAACTGAACTGAAGCTTGAAAAAGCTGAGAAACCGTAAAATTGACCGAAACGGCCGTATGGCCCCAGTTGATGAAATATACGGCTAGGATCGACTTGGATGACACAAAAAGACCCGGTGAATGACTAGAAAGGCCTAACACGTAGTCCGGGATAGCCATGTCACTACAGATCAAAAAGTTATAACGAAAAGCCGTTATAGACCAACGCCTACCGAAATGACTTGTCGGAAACCCCGAATGTTTCGGAACACACGCGGGACTCCTGAGACCTTCATATGGACCATTCAAGGTCAGTCATTGAGCAGGCTTCGTGTTTTCACGGTTCATGCGTGGCTCTCGCTTTGAGGGTTACATTATTATTTCGGAAATAATCGGTCCATTCCCAACTCACAAGGGGGGCTCCACCAACGTCCTTAGCTAATATCCACGAGGTAATTCAGATCATATAATCGGTCAAATAATGGGTATCGCCAATGGAATAGGAGTCTCAGGCTCCGAATCAGGCCAATTTACGTGTCTACAATGATCAGTAGATTTAATTTAAAAAAGTTGTTCTTTTAATTAGACCTCAACCAAATGAGCTATTGGGCCTAGTAGGTGATACACATAAGAGCTAATCCATAGGTTTGGGGGTGAGGGTGTAAATATAGAGAAAGGAGGAGTTTTGTGAAAAACTCTAAATTCTCTATATAATAGCGAATTGAGCATGAACCCCACAAGCCAAGGCTGCAAAATTCGTCCCTACCTCTCTCCTTCACGTTTTCCCATGGTGGAGGCCATCAAGAGTCGATGAGACTTCATCCGGGGCGAATCGGAAGGTCCGACGCGAAGGAGAACCCAACTATGGAAGCAGCTCGTGTGGATATGACTAGAGGCCGCACACTTGAGTGGCTAAATAAGTATGAGAATGCTCGATCTTCTCCGATCTATAGGGATTGTTTAAATTCCACAAAGGTACGTGTTCGAAATCATTTCGAATATCGATTTTGGTGACATCGTTCGGTTTCGATTGAGACCAAGACAATGATATACGGAGAATTGGAATTTTTCCGCTTTGTCAATCTAATTGGATTGATTCCCAATAGTGGTATTAGAGCCAGGTTAAAGTCTTGTTCGAATCCGATGTCGTTTCAACCATGGAATGCCGGGTCGCGACCCGGGTCGCGACCCGGCCCCGACCCGGTCGTGTTTAGGCCCGACCGGCCCGGTCGCGACCCGGTCGGGGCGACTCCCCCGGCCGGGTCGCGGAGTCGTGGCCGGGTCGCGTGGGTCGCGCGACCGGCCGACCGGGTCGCGCGCGACCGGCCCCGATGCAGCAGCGATCACCTCGACCGTTGCCAGACCGTTGGCAACGGTCTCAAGACCGTTGCCAACGGACATGGGGGGGCGCAGCCCCCATTCAGCCCCTTGGGGGCTATTTAAAGCCCCCAAGGGGCTCCCCTTACTCCCACCCCCCCACTCTCACTCTCAACCTCTCATTTGTGCTCTCATTGCTCTCATTTTGTTCTTCATTTATTTAATTATTTCATCAAGCATTTCATTAGTTCATTTAGTATATTTATTTAATATTAGTTCCATTGATTAGTGGGTTAAGTAGTTTATTCTTTTTAATACTTATTTGCTTACTTGCATAGTTAGTTAGCTAGAAGATTAGTTAGATAATTAGTTTAGTAGTTACTTAACACATCATTAGTTTGAAGGTATAGTTAATTACTTACTTAATCATATATTTAGTTAATCATTCATTTTATATAAATAAAAGTATACTTACATTAGTAGTCACTAATTAACGTCATTAGCTAGTTAAATAATTAATTACTTACATAAGTAATTATTTACTTAAAAATGTCTTCTCCAAGCCAAACAACCCAAACTACCGGCGCGACCCGGAGTGATCCCGGCTTGGTTGCATTGCAATTTGATCTCCATGGCGGAGAGAAAAGTGCGATGTAAATATTGCGACAAAGTAATATTCGGTGGTATTTATCGTTTAAAATTTCATTTTGCGAGCATGAAGGGAAACGTTCTTCCTTGCACACGGACTCACGCCGGAGGTCGAGCTCAATTTCGTAGGCACCTACAAGCGATGGAGCAAACGAAGGGAACTAGCAAACGGCATAAAGAGACCGTCGAGAAGAAATCCAACAACCGGGGAGACGTTCCGTACACATTTACGGAACCGAACAAGAGATGCCGGATATTTTTGGAGACGAAGAGTACAAAGGTATGGGAGGTGTTACTCATAAACGTTGTTCATTCTTCTATTTTAAAGGATAATTAAGTAGTTAAATACTTAAATGTTTTTTAAAAAGATGAACTCTCACGGGGAATGGAAGCAGTCGAAGATCATTCGCCGAGGAAGAGTTCTATAGACGCACCGGCCGAATGATGGGTCAAGGGTCTGGAAGTGGGAGTGGTCGAGGAAGCGGAAGAGGATCCAACAACCAACCGCAAGATGAGGTTTATGATCTCACACAAGACGATGACCCGGCAGTAGGTCCCGTGGATCCCGTAATCACCAGACCACGACAACGTCAAACGACAATCACGAAGGCGATGAAGAACCTCAAATTATGTAAGGAGAGGATTGGCCGGGCAACGTCAAGGTGGTTCTTTCACCACAGCATTCCGGCAAATGCCGCGAAGGGACCATACTACGAGAACATGATCGACACGATCGCAGACGTCGGGAGGGGAGTGCCTGGTCCAGACGTCGGGAGGGGAGTGCCTGGTCCAAACCCAAAGGAGATATACAATGTATATCTTCCTATGGAAGTGCAAGAAACAAAGAAGTACGTGCAGTCATTTGAACGCATATGGGAGGAACGAGGTTGCACGTTAATGACCGACGGATGGACCGGTAATTAAATTTTCTTTTTACTCATTTATATTAGATGTATTAACATTCTTTTTGGTATAACTTAGTTAATATCTTATACTTAACAGTATAACTAGGAAGCCAATGAACAAATTCCTAGTGTACACCCAAGCCGCCACCCTCTTTTGGAAGCCGGTCGACGCACCAGGACAGGTAAAGAATGCGGAGTATCTTTACCAATTGATAGATGGAGTGAAAGAAGAAATAGGAGAGAGCCGGGTAGTTCAAGTAGTCACAGACAATGCGGCCGCATATAAAGCGGCTTGGTCGGATGCTTATGGTCAAAAGACCAAAGTTGTATTGGACACCCTTTTCCGCCCACTCTTTAGACTTGATGTTGGAGGATATATGCAAGGATCCTCAAATAGACGGGGTAGTTAAGCTAGCCCGATTTATTTCTTCATTTATTTATAACCACAACTTTGTCCTTGCACTTATGAGGGAACACACCAAGGGGCGAGAGTTGTTACGGCACGGTGCAACCCGGTTCGCCTCCCACTATATTTCCTTAGAAAGTTTATTGAGTCAAAGGAGAGCTCTAACTCAAATGGTCATTTCACCGGGTTGGGGTAGTTGGATGGCTAGATGTAACCCATTGGATAAGAGAAAGGGGAGAAAAGTAGAAGAGACAATAGAGAGTGGTGATTTTTGGAAAGTTGTAAAGAAGACGTTAGACATCGTCCAACCCATAGTGAAGGTACTAAGGATAGTTGACGGAGATAGAAAAGCAGACATGGGGTATTTATATGATGCGATTGAGAGAGCCAAAGAAGAAATCTCCAAGACTGTGTCCGACTTCGTCAAGTGGTGGGATATTATAGATCGTCGCTGGGAGCGTACATTACATCAACCCATACATGCAAACAGTGTATATTTTCTTAAACATTTACTAATCTTTTTATTAATCAAAGTTGTGTATAACTTGTTTACTAATACTATTTGGTTCGTAGGTTACTTTTTCAACCCAAGATACTGCTATAGTCCACATTTCAAGGCGACGAACGAGCTATTAGATGACGTGAAGAGCGTCATCCGACGGTTGCTTGGTGACGACGACCGGGCTATTATCGCTTGCAACAAGATGTATGATTACAGAATGCGGAGTTTTCACTTTGGAACGAGCAGAGTTGAACGAGCTGTGATGATACTAAGTCCGGGTACGTAGAAATGTTTTTCATCACTTAATTAATCAAAGCTTACTTAGATAATAATGTACGACATTCAATTTATGCAGCTGATTGGTGGATGGACCATGGTAAAGTACCAGGGTACGAGGACTTGGCGGACGTAGCCATCAGGGTCCTAAGTCAAACCACTTCGGCTTCGGGCTGCGAGCGAAATTGGTCTACATTTAGCTTGATTTACACAAAGCAGAGAAATATGTTGACATCAAGGAGGCTTGAAGACCTCGTGTATTGTCACTACAACAAGAGGTTAAAGTTGAGGAATTTGGAGAGAATGAAGCAGAACCAGATGGAACAAAAGAGTTGGATAGCACAGGCAGCGGGACGTTCGGTCGACGAGCCGCCAATTGAAGAGGAGGATATCGATTTGGATCAAATATTCTACGAGAAGAACTCCTTAGAAGCTTGGGTCAAGGACCGAGAAGGGTTGGGAGAACCGGAGTTCAACCCCCAAGACCGACAATGGGCCGAAGGAGTGCTCGACGATGTCCCTTTAGCCGAAGAATTCCAGATCCCTCCCTCACTAGCAAAACGCCAGAGGACCGGAGAAGGAACTAGTCAAGGTACGCAAAGTAGGCGAAAAGGTAAACAGGTTATGACTGATCCTTTTGATATTGCAGATGCTGATACGGTCGAAGACGATCGAGAAGATATGCCGGAGCCGAACATCCGAGTGCAGTACCAGACGTCCGAGGATTCGTCATCAAAGAGTAGCAGCGATGATGGTGCTGGATACGGGGGCGCGAACACTTTACAAGTACAAGGGACCTCAAATCCTCCCATATCTCCTACAACATCGTTACGTTTTACCGGAGAGGAGCAATATACTCATGAGACCCAAGATACCGATCATGGTGGAAGGCCACAAGGTAGAGGAGGTCATCGTAGCCATGGAGTTGGAGCAGAATACCACGATGCCTCCGACTATGTGTATGATTCATCCCAAGGCTCTTGGTTCCCTACATACGATCAAGAGTATTGTGGAATGAATTATGTGGAGTCATCGGATACTTCGATCCAATCAACCTATAGTTATGGTGACTCGTTTGGATCAAGTCTTAGGATAGTTTCCCGAGGGACAGACGAATATGATCGTCATGTGTACATGTATCAAGCTTTGTACTCAACCCAAATGACATGGGGAGAGTACATCAACTACCTACAAAGTGTAGAACACATCACGTTGGAATAAAATTGATGCATTATTTATTTAAATCATGTCATTTAATTTATCCAATTTTTATGTATTTTTTCAGATTTTTTTTCGCATTTTTCTTATTTTTTTGATTTTTTCAAAAAAAAAATTTAAAAAAAGGGGTCGCGACCTGCGACCCATCCCTCCTTGGTTTCAACATCATTTCATATATTTTATATTTTCCCGAATCTATACAAACGTCCATTTTGACGATGCAACCATAAATTTTATGAGATCTATTTTGGAGATTGGTTGCTTCTGGATGAATCTCGTGACTAAGGGCTTTCCAACTCCACAAATCGTTCGAATTTTGGACCACCGGAGAGTCCAGTAGAGGGTTTGAAAGTTGGTGATTTCATTTTATAGAATTCACCGACTTGGTTTGGGGATTTCTTGAGATCTTCCATAGAGACATTGATGTTTAATAGATGACCTAGAAGATAGGTAATATGATTACCAAGAGTTTCTCATCGTACTTTGACTTCGAACGGCGCTATCGAAGGTCGATTGAACATTTTTTCGACGAGGAGAAGTTCTAGGGCTGGCGACATTTCTTTCCTATTTTCCTATTGATTGGGATTTTTTCAGGGAAATAAATGGAATTTTTGGATTCCTTTTTCGATTTAGAATTGGATCACTATTTTTGGCTAATTTTCTGAGACAGGAATGTCTTGATTTTGGAAGGTCCTAAAAATTCTCTTCCATGGTTACTGTTCACCTTATCGGGTGGAGGAGACGAGACCCAACGGGACCCGATAGTCAAATCTGGCGCCGTTCAATGCGGCCGCATGCGGTTTGACCTCGGGTGGCGTGCTGCACATAGCGTGCGGCACGTGAAAAAAAATTGAACCGCCCGCATGTTTGACAGCTCGCGGGCACCTGCGCCCACACGTTTGGCCGCACAGAGGAAGGGAAGCGCAATGCGCCTAGGCCAATTTTAATTCATTTAAAATTATTTCAAATTAAAATAAAATTTAAAAAATACCAGAAAATTTTAAAAAAATTATTAAAATTTCTTCAATATCATATAATACATTATAAAAGTGTTTGATGATTTTTTATGTGGTTTTAAGCTTCATTGTCATAGATTCACTCGTTGTTAAATTTTTAAAATTGTTTTAATGACTTAACTTGAGAAATTAATGTCTAAATTGATTCGGTAAAATATGATTTTTTTTCAGAATGATGATTAAGATATTGATTTGGCACTTTGTATAGTTTGGGAATACATATATTATCCAAATTGTTTGGAGTTGCTTGTTTATGTCATATAAATTGTTTACATGTTATTTCATGTTATTTACTTCATGAATAATTCGACAAGTATGAAATTGAGAATTTCAAAATATATGATGTATATTTTTATGATATAATAGTTATATCATATTGTTACCACGTATTCACATTATGTTCATGTGATGGTATGTATGTGTGAATGCTTAGATGATCATGGACTTAGAATTTGGGTCATGTGATGATGTTTATTTGATGATAGCATGTAATTAAAGTCATGCATGCCTAATCTTCTCTCTTATCAATTCTGATTGTATATTCTACCTCCCTCTAAAAATGTACTCCCCTTGATTAAGATCAAGGTTTCTTATTGATTAATGTATATTTATAGGTCTACGTACCCTAAATGATCTTGTAATGACAAGAAGACTGATCAAGGTGGAGGAGAAAGCGGGATGCAAGGAGAAGAGTTCTTCAAGGCATAATGACTTGTCAACACCAGCATAGGATGCTGAATCCTTTAATGCATATCGATCTGACTCTGATCATGCATTAATGTGATGAAAGTCCATGATCATCTATTTAAATTTTTTATATTTGATATGTATGTGTATGTGCTAGATACCTTAGATATATGGTATTCAAAGGTATTCATATATATATATATATATATGTAACACATACTATTATGAGACTAAAATAAAAACCCCTTCTCATTTAAATTAGGTTGATAAGCGTGGGACACTAAGAATGACCCACGTAGCCTTCCATTATTATGATCTCGATGAACCAATCTTAAAATGAGTGAGTTTGTTGTGTTTTCCACAAGGCTTACTCAACAAGGGATTAGTGATCATGGCCAAGGCTTAAGGCCGAACTTTGGGGTGGACCATTGGCATGCCCTTGTTTTGTTTCCCACAAAGGCTATGTTGAGAATCCATACCCATATTGTAACAAGCGGATTTGACCTAACTAGAGTATATGACTTGTTGTGTTTTCCACAAGGTCATGACTCTAGAGGCTAAATGACTAAGAGTTGCAATTGGCAAAAGTTGCCTGCCTATTAAGTATGGGATGACTTGTGTTTTCCACAAGGTCGTCACCATAAGGCTAATAGGATCTTAGTTCCCACTAGGATATCATCGTGTTATCTCGTCTTTGCATAATAAGGGTTATGCAAATTAGTCAAAAATAGTGGTGTAGACATGCCAAATTGGCTTGATTCGGAGCTCCAGACTCTTATTCCATAGGCGATATCCTTTATTTGACTGTTATCTGATCCGGATTACCTCGTGGAGATGAGCTAAGGATGTTGGTGGAGCCCCTTGTGAGTTGAGAATGGACCGATGATTTCCGGAACAATGCCGTGACCTTCAAGCGAGAGCCGTACGTGAACTGTGAAAACACGAAGCTTGCTCGATGACAAACCTTGAATGGTCTATGTTTGAACATCTCGGGAGTCCCGCGTGTGTTCCGTAACATTCAGGGTTTTTGAGAAGTCATTTCGGTAGTCGTCGGTCAATGACGGCTTTCATTATGGCTTTTTCGATCTGTACTGACACGGCTATCCTGGACCACGCGTTAGGCCTTTCCAGTCATCATTGGGTCTTTTCGGGTCATCTGGGTCGATTCTAGCCGAATATTTTCATCAATCATGGCCATACGTCCGGTTCGGTCAATTTTAGGGTTTCCTGACTTTTCCGATGTTCGGTTCACGTTTACCAGGTTAATCTCAGATTTTTCGATGATTTAGGGTTTTCCGATCGTACCGAACTCGTTCGGTCATCATTTTAAGTCATCCCGAGTTGACCCGAGATTTCTCGATCGGAACCGTGCTCTTTTGGATCCTCGCCACGGGTTTCGGCTTTTCGCGAGAGGGTAAACCGGTAGAAAGCCCCGTGCGAACATCTCGGGAGTCATGCCGGCTGGTTTACCGACTTGAGGAGGTGCGGTTGAAGGCCCTCTTTCCAACGTGACAAATGGGAGCCGAATCGGACATACCGTTTGCAAGATACGGCTTGCGGAACACGCGCGTAGGAGAGAGAGTGTACCGCGCCCCCACTCCGCTTGAAAGGGGAGGGCACGCTCTGCGCGCCCTCAAACCGGGGGCACGTCCTGTGCGCCCCCGGTTCCTTTGAAAAGCAGGGGCACGGTCAGTTTCTTTAAAACAGAAATTGCCCCGATTAGCACCTTCTAAACTGAATTTTTGGAAGGTTTCCGTGGTTGATTTTCGATTATTTGTACCGCGCCTCCGGTTCGGGGGCGCGTTACGTATGTCAAGTCGAATTTTAGCAATTTATGGAAGTTTTCGACGATTTTTAGTAGTGAGATGCGTAACGCGCCCCCGCTCCCTTTGAAACAGGGGGGCATGCAAACCGCGCCCCCGAAGTGGGGGCACGCCCTGCGCGCCCTTGGTTTGAGGGCGAGCCCTGCGCGCCCTTGGTTTGAGGGCGAGCCCTGCGCGCCCTCGTCCCCTTTGAAAAGCAGGGGCGCGGTCGGTCCAGTTTCCATTTTTTGCACCGGCTTACTTCCCCTATAAATTGAGGGTCATTCTCAACGACTAGGGGTTAATCCCCGGTGCCTAGCTTGTCCATAGGTCGTCCAAGCTCTTCTCCAAAGCCGTCCCGACGTCCAAAGGTGATCCGACATTGAGAGATCGATCCCGAAGTGAAGGAGAAGGCTCCATCCGGGCGTTCTACATCAGCCATCTTCATAGACTTCTGCAGAAAATCAGGGACTTCTTCTTCCTTAGTTTTCAACATATAAGTCGTTGTTCTCTTCGTCCTCTTTCACCTCCAACTGACGGCACTCGATTCTGACTTGCCGTTTGTTCTTGGAGGTTGCTGCACCAAGGGCGCGCATTCAGGTTCTGTTTTCCATATCCGCCCACTTTCATAATTTTTACAGACTTTTACAGGAGGATTTAGGAGAAATCATCAACATAGTTACTCTTACTCTCCGAGTTTTTTGTCTACTCCAACAAACTGCACTCAATTATTACATTGGGATCGTCCGTAGAATTCTTTGCACCAAAGTCGCGCCAGGAGATTGCAAGGCTACCCGAACCGGCTCGTTTCAACCATCTCGGCTTCAACTTAAGCCGATTCACTTTATAAGCTTTCTCAACACACTTTATTCAGTTCATTTACTATTTTAAAGCATATTTTAGTTCATTTGCATCATTTTTACATAATTAAAAAAGCACAAAAAAGGGGTTAAGGCTCACCCCTAAGCCGGTGAGTCCAATTCCAATTGCTTCTTTCTCATCTTCTTACTACAGTTACTACACTTCCCATAGTTCTAATCATTTTATTTCACTTGTTTTATTGTTCTAGTTGTACAGGTCTATCAATTCTTCATTGGCCAGCCGAGGAAGAAGAAGGTTGAACCCATATCCCGATCTCCCGCGCTAAGGTACACGGTCAAATCAACTCATCTCTTGTTTTTATTCTATAAAGCGGAGCCCGCGGCTCCTGGCGACCACCTTTTATTTATGTTCTAATTTCATCTCCTCCTCACTCTCCTCCCACATGACCTGAACCATCTCCGGTGCTCGAGCGACGCCGTGAGATGAAAGTTCGGGGATCAATGTGAGTGTGGGACCGATGTGTGGACCTTTCATTGCTTTCCGAGTGTTTTTCCGATTCACTCCCCTTTTTCCCCTATTCCATCTTTCACCTTCTCTTGAGGTGCCAATCCGGAACCCATTTTATGGAGTCGACAACTTCTTGGCGACCACGGTGGGACAACCAATGTCTTCAACCGTGCTAGCTTGATTCAATCGTACTACTAGTTGTTTTCCAACTTGGTTCCCGCGCGAACCGGCTTGTCCTTTACCTTTTCCATGTCAATTTACCTTTAAACTTGCTATTTACTCTTCCTTTAAGATTGTCTCCCCATGTGGACTTGATTTGCTTGTCTTTAATTTCAACCCGGTTCCCGCGTGAACCACTTTTCTTCTTATAAACTGGTTCCCGCGTGAACCACCTTTCTTTTCCAACTCGGTTCCCGCGTGAACCAACTTATTTTCAGATCGGTCCCCGCGTGGACCACCTCTTTACAGCACCTTCAGATTGGCCCCACGTGGCCCTCTTTCTATTTTGTCAACTCTTACACCGGTTCCCGCGTGAACCACCCTTTCCTTCACAAAAACCGGTTCCCGCGTGAACCAACCCCTTTTCTAAATCGGTTCCCACGTGAACCAACCCACTTTCATATCGGTCCCTGCGTGGACCACCCCTTTGCACCATTTAGATTTGCCCCACGTGGCCCTCCTTTCCTTTTTCCAATCAAACAAACCGGTTCCCGCGTGTACCACCCCTTTTCCTTCAAAAACCAGTTCCTACGTGAACCACCTACCTTTCAAAAAACCCGGCTCCCGCGTGAGCCACTTTTTTTTCAAATCGGTCCCCGCGTTGGCAATCCTTTTTCCTTTACTTAAGATTTGTTCCCGCTTGGACACTCCACCACAAGCCGGTTCCCGCGCGAACCACCCTTTAGTTGCTAGTTGCTAGTTATTTGTTTTACTTTATTATTGCTTGTCTTGCTTGCATTCACTTGCTTGGTTTATTTAATAGCTTTCATTCATGTTTGCATATTGATTGCTTCTTCTCCTCCTACCCTTTATTTTTTATTTTTGCATTAGCTTTTGCATCGGGTACCAGACTTGCTCCGATCCGTAGGACATTCGAGGCGGGGGCTCTCTCTCACAACACACCCTCACCCTCCAAACACCTTCTTGGTGGATTCTAACCTCTCTTCTGGGATATTCCTTCCTAGTTGATTTGGTTGTTTCCATCAAGGCCTCCGTAAGTCCCCATCCGTGGAGTATTCCTCTCCGCACAATTGGGCCGGTTGTACCACTTCTCAAAACCCGAAGAACCCAAGTACCTACTCGTGGTGATTGAGTGATAACCTTAGGTCTTGAAGATTGAAGCAATAAGAATCATACCCATTTGAGTGAACAATTGCTAACAATCTATCTAATCTAAGGTTTCAACCCAAAAATTACCGCGTAGTCATTTTAAAAGCCTTGTTTGCACAACTTGCTTGCTCACAACAAGTGAAAACAACCAAATTTTTTTCTTCTTCTTTCAAAACACCTAAAACAAAAAAATCCCTTTTAATTTTTGTGTTCAACTTGCTTGCCAAACAACCAAAGTGAAACCAAATCAAATCAAACAAACAATCATAACCAAACAAAATTCTCTTTGCAATTACACATTTCATTTGCTTTCTTTCAACCATTTTGTAAGAAAATTTGACAGGATGCCCATGACACTAAGGTACGGTAGACACATCGGGATGTTGGACTACTACGGCCAAGAAGAGGAGTACGAGACGGGTCACTACAAGCTTCAGCAACCCATGGTCCAACCAGATGGCCATGTTAATGCCGTGATGGAACCTGAGGTCCAAGATCCCGCTCACCGATCCGCCTCACATAGTATAGAACAAGCTCTCAAGGATCTATCTCTTCACCTTGATCCCGAGACCTTTGCAATTATCCAATCTGCCACTAAGGGCAAGATGCCCGCCAACCAAGATCCGATCGAGGGAAATCAAGCCCCCTCACCACCACAACCGGCAGTCAGGCCCCTAATCATCTCTTCTCCTGGGCAACCCTGCCGTGTCTCCACTCACCCAGTTTTGGGGCATTCATTTAATTCTATGCCAGTTCCTGTTTCCAACCTACCTCTTCCAACCCAATCACCTAAACACTTTGCTCTCGTGGCTCAGGAATCCAGCCACACCCAGGCATTAACGAACAAACTTAACCAGATGGATGAGCTCTTTGAAGAGATGAGGCACCGCCTCGATTCTAAAGCCATTCCTGAAATCTTTGTCCCATCCTTCCCAGTTCTACACCTTCCTCCTTCAGAGATACCAGTCTTTCAACGTTACAACGGGACTGGTAATCCTTTCAACCATTTAAAGATCTTTCTCTACGACTCCGCGTTCTGGAAAAATGACCGCAAGGCACTTGCCTTCCTATTCCGTCTGTCATTGGAGGGATCTGCCCTGGACTGGTTCTATTCTCTTGATTCCATTGAGGCGGCATATTTCGACATTGTCAAGGCAAAGTTTCTACAGAGGTACAAGGATCGGGTGGGGCCAACCTACTCGATAACTGATTTAATTGCAGAAAAGATGAGGCCGGATGAGGACTTTGCCAGATTTGCTGATCGGTGGAGGGGAGTGGCTGAGAGGCTAGTGGATACCATCTCAGAGGGGGTGCAGGTGAGGATGCTCATCGGGAACACCACGCCCAACCTTCGCAACCTCCTGATCATGCACCGCCCAACAACCATGAGTGAGTTATGTGATAGCGCCCGCTATCTCCAAGCCCACTTTAAGGACGCATCCATGATCAACCCATTCGACACCAAGCCCCGTAACACTAGAAAGCCTACACCTGTAGGACCCACCACTGAAGGGGTAGTAAACACTAAGAGCATCAATGCCATGGGTAACCAGGGTGGGTATCGCCAAAGCCAATACCGTAACCCACCACCCAACCAACAATACCGCCCAGCTCCTCAACCAGCTCCTCATCCCCAGCAGCAACTTGCATACAACCGAGCACCACCACAGCAACCCACCTACAACCGAGTGCCTCAGCAACCAAATGCCTACAACCAAGCGCCTCAACAACAACATGTCTACAACCGACCACCACCACAACAACAAGCTTACAACCAAGTACCACCACCAGCCAACCGACCTAGGAGGGGGGACCCAAGAGAGAATACTACCCTCAACTGCCATTCCCCCTCACCGATATTTTCAACGCATTGATGGCTGAACAGCAGTTGGAACTTCCAAAGGAGAGAGAAGGATGGCTGGCAAATGTTGACACAACAAAGTACTGCGCTTATCATTGGTATCCCGGGCACACGGTGGATGTATGTTTTCAGTTTAAAGGCTACATCCATGACCTAAATGATCATGGGAACATTGACTGGGGACAGATGGGAGAATCTATTCAAGCAATGAAGGCACGTCAGAATCAACCACGGCGATAGCAACCACAACAGCAGCCCAGCCTGGGCATAGTCCAAGATCCGCTCCCGGTACATGCACCCGTACAAGCACCGGCACCAGCACCACCAAACCAACGACTCGGCCTCGTCCACTCCGCCATCGAGGAGTCAACCCACCATTCCCAGGGTTGGTTGGTCGAGGATCAAATCACCTCCATGCCCGCGAGACCAACCCCACCTACAAACCGCACCATACTCTCCATACCGAGAGCTGCCCCCAGCCCACAAACTACCCAAACACCACTACCCTCACCAACCATTAACCCTCCATGGTGCCTAATCATTAGACCACCGCCAGCCTCCCAACCAGCACCCCAACCATCACCCCAACCTAACCCACCAACCACCATTAATCCTCTGCGGCATCTAATCATTTGACCGCCACCAACACCCCAGACATCACCTAACCTACGAATCACTACCACTCCACGACCCCTCATCATTAGACCGTCACCACCAACACCCCAACCATAACCCAACATACCGGCCTCCACCACTCCACGACCCCTCATCATTAGACTGTCACCACCAACACCCCAACCATCACCCAACATACCGGCCTCCACCAATCCACGACCTCTCATCATGCGATCCTCACCACCCCTACCTACCATGGGCTCCTCAACCTACCAACCAACCCTATCATCACCATCATCACCACTTCCCCCTACCACGCTAGCGCCGGTACTTCTTAGCGGGAGGATGTTCCAAAGGGTCTTCCCCCATGTCGGGATGCAACCACAGGAACAGGCATAAGCGGAGGTAGTGGAAGAACCGTTGCCCGGCACGGCATATGACCTATTGAAGCATCTGGACAAAATGCCGGCATAGATTTCAATCCTAGAGCTGATTAAGAGGTCAAAGAACCATCAGGACATCCTACAACAATATATGCAGCAGGTCATGGTCAATGAGGACCTCCCGCCCAAGTAGATCATTACTGTCCTGACCCCGAGGAGTGAACATCCGGCACTCACATTTACACAGGAGGAGTTGGCATGGCCAAAGATCAGAAAGTATGCCTTGCGTGTCGCAGTAGTCATCCGAGGCGTGGAGATTAAATCTTGCTTGATTGACACCGGAGCGTCGATAAATGTCATGCCGCCAGAAACATTGCAACTTTGCGGCATCTCCGATGAAGAAATCGAGCCTTCTGCCGTCACGGTGACAGCCTATGACAACTCCCGGAAGCCGGCACGAGGGGTGGTTACATTGGAAGTAGGGCTCGGGCCGTGTGCTATCACCGCCGAGTTTCATGTTCTAGAACTGGACCCTACATTTAAAGCTATCTTGCCACGCGCATATTTGGAGGCAATAGGGGCTGTCGCCTCCACTAATCATCAATGTCTGAAGTTCCCATACAAGGGTCAGGTGATTAAAGTAACCAACATCCCCATTCTAAATGACATGGATGACCCCTCTTCTGCACTACCAATATCAAAATATGTCCATCCATTGGTTTCCACTACAGTGCTGCCCGAGGTCATGATGTTAACGATGCCTCCAGATACAGTTGCATGGCGGATGATGAAAGGGATGGGCTATCAGCCAAGAAAGGGGTTGGGAAAGGAGCTGCAGGGGATTGTGCACCCCATTAAAGCCGTACAAAGACTAAAGAGACACGGGCTTGGCTACGAGCCCAGTTTCACTTCGAGGATGGTCTACCGGCCAAAAAATGCCATGGGACTCCAAAAATTCTTCATCAAAGGGGAGACCATGATGATGGCCAGGGACGAAAAAGAAGAACCAGTCAAGAGGAGGAAGGCACCAGAGAAAGAGGAGGAAGTGGACAACCTGAATTCATCTTTGGCTCGGTTGTTCACAGAGGAGGAAGAACCAGTCAAGGGCAAGTCCATTCTTAAACAACTTGTCCAATCAAACTCACCTCCAGATAACATTCCGCGTGAGCCATATCCTACGGTCACATATTTCAAAGTCCTCATGCTCTCCCTCCTAGATTCACTTGATGGGCTATCTAGCCCAATTCCTACTTCTGGGCCAAAGTGGTCACCTGAACTGATCACTGGGCCTAAGAGCCCATTCAAATCTTCTTACTCCACTGGGCTTCTATGCCCATTCCAATCCAACAACCTTGGGCCCACGTGCCCACCAATTGGGCCCGCATGCCCACCAATCGGGCCCGCGTGCCCTTTAGATTCGTTTTCTTACTTTGGGCCCACGTGCCCACCAATTGGGCCCACATGCCCCTTAGGTTTATTTTCTAGCTTTGGGCCCATGCGCCCGTTTCTTTCCATTGTAGGGCCCGCGAGCCCATTTTTCTCTCTTTTACTTAAGCTTTCTATTTCTGCTCGAGCCCCACTGGCTCATTCTCTTTCGGTTATTAAAAATACCCAAAACACCAAAAAAAATGTCCTCTCGCAAACTCAATTTTCTATTGAGGAGACGTCTCTACTTGTCTCGGAGGGTGCTCCCAACCAGGGACCCCTCTTCTCTGACTCACTGATCGATCTACTCGATCCTTCGCCCATTGTAGATACCGTTTTTCCATTTCCGTCTTCTTTAGCAGTAGTTAGGGTAGGAAAGAATAAAACCCAAGGTAAACGTGTTCCAGAGAGATATCTCCAACAAATAGCTCAAAAATGCAAGGAATGTGCAAGGCTGCCAAGGTTTCTGGAAAATGCTATCCAGCTTGACGAAATCCAATATGAGGATGAATTCAATGTAGATCATACACTGGGAGTTTATAAGGTTTTATTAGAAAAGGATCCTGACTTCGAGGATGGAATTGAGGACTTGGCTGATGCGTATGCATCTGGACATAAAAGATTTGAAGAACCATTAGCCACGGTGGATGAACTGACAAAAGAACTGAATCTTGGAACACCGGAAGATCCCAAGACAATCCTTCTAAGTGCAAACCTCACTCCCACTGAGGAACAAAGTTTAATTGAAATTCTGGAAGAATATAAGGACACGTTCGCATGGACATACGAAGACATGCTGGGGTTAGACAACTCGTTAGTTGAACATCGTCTAACTTTGAAACCTGGAGCTACCCCGGTCAAACAAAAATTAAGGAGATTCCACCCTAATGTTGCACTTAAGATGAAAGAAGAGGTCGACAAGTTACATCAAACAAGATTCATTAAGGTTGTCCTTTATCTGCAATGGGTGGCAAACATAGTCCCTGTCATGAAGAAGGATAGTAGAGTTCGGATCTGTATAGACTTCAGGGACTTGAATCGAGCGTGTCCTAAAGATGACTTTCCTCTACCTCGTATTGATGTACTAGTTGATAACACTGCTGGATTCGAGAAGCTATCATTCATGGATGGCTATTCTGGATATAACCAAATCCGATTGGCCGAAGAGGACCAGGAGAAGACCTCGTTCACCACACCTTGGGGAACCTACTGCTATGTCGTTATGCCCTTTGGACTAAAGAATGCTGGTGCTACCTATCAGATAGCAATGATGGCTATCTTCCACGACATGATGCATACCCTTGTAGAGGTGTAAGTGGATGACCTGGTCGTTAAGTCCAAAAGCCGAGAAGATCACCCGGAAGTGTTAAGAAAGGTCTTGCAAAGGGCTAGAGAATATAAATTGAAAATGAACCCAAATAAATGTATGTTTGGAGTATCCTCAGGAAAATTGTTGGGGTTCATAGTGAGCAAAAGGGGCATAGAGATCGACCCAAACAAGGCCAAAGCAATCATTGGTATGCCTCCTCTAAGAAATATGAAGGAACTTCTAGGATTAATCGGGAGGCTACAGTTTGTCCGCCGGTTCATCTCACAACATTCCCAAAGGTGTAAACCTTTCTATGAGTTGACCAAGGCGGGGGCCGAGTTCAAATGGGATTCGAAGTGCTAGGATGCATTCGACGGTTTGAAAAGATACCTGGCTAGTCCCCCTGTGCTTAGACCACCAGTCTCTGGCAAGCCCTTAGTTCTATATATCTCGGTTTTAGAGAATTCCCTTGGGGCAGTCCTTGCACAAGTAGATGAAGAAGGGAAAGAGAGGGCAACTTACTACTTGTCAAAGATCTTTGATCCATGTGAGCAGAAGTATATTGTAGTGGAGAAGACATGTGCTGCACTAGTCTGGGTAGTTTAGAAGCTTAAACACTATTTCTTAGCTCATGAGGTCAACCTTATTGCCCGCATCAATCCCATCAAATTCCTTCTAAAGAAAACTGTTCTAACTGATCGGTTAGGTCGTTGGCAGAGCTTCCTTTCCCAGTTTGATATCACCTACGTTTTCCAGAAGGTGATTAAGAGCTATGCCATCGCCGAACATCTAGCCCATCACCCTATACCCCTCTTTGACCCAGTCCAGTCGGAGCTCCCGGATGACGAACTAATGTTGATCCGATCTTCCCACCTTTGGACATTATATTTTGACGGGGCTCTGAATTCACACGGTAAGGGAATAGGAATCGTCCTTCTATCACCTGAGGGTGTCACCATTCCACAGGCATTTTAGCTTGACTTCCCAGCAACCAACAATATAGCTGAATACGAAGCCTTGCTGGCCGGGCTGGAGGCCGCTCATTTCTATGGTGCCACGGAATTGAGGGTGATAGGTGATAGCCAACTAATTCTTCGCCAAGTCCTAACCAAATACCAAACTTCTCATCCAAACCTCAAACCTTACCAAGAACTCACCTCTTGCTACATCAAACTCTTTTCCAAACTCACTTTTGTCCTTGTTACTCGAGCTCAGAACATCCTTGCTGATGCCCTAGCCTCCTTAGCATCATCTCTATCAGTCCCGCTAGGTAGACAGGTGCGGACTATCCATGTCCGTAGAAGGTCGATGCCAGCGATTAAGGATGGGCGATTTCTGAAGGTCAATGAGAGATTTGGCAGGAAAGAATATCTAGAGCAGAAAGAGGAGATTTCTCTGGTCGAGTTGGAAGAGTTAGATGTGGGTGAGAGGCCTTGGTTTGATGAGATCGCAAGGTATTGTCAAGATCTGTCATATCCACCTGGATCCAATGCAAAAGAAAAGAAGGCCACCTGGATCTGTCACACCAGAGGTATACCATCCTAGTAGGGGTGCTCTACAAGAGCAGCTTGAGCAAAATTTTATTGAGATGCGTTGATGAAGAAGAGAAAGAATTGGTGCTTAAGGAAGCACATTCCGGGGTCTGTGGGGGCCATGTCAATGCTCAAGCTCTTGCCAAGAAAATCATCAGGCAGAGGTATTATTGGCCAACCCTAGAAGAGGATTGCTCCATCTTTGTCCGGCACTGTCATTCTTGCCAACTCCATGACGACAAGATCCATTCTCCCACATCTTCCCTTCATCCGATTCATGCCCCATGGTCCTTCGCTATGTGGGCTTTCGATATCATTGGCCCTTTAAGTGATCTTAACTCTGAAATCCATTTCAAATCATTCATCCTGACGGCAACAAAGTACTTCACCAAGTGGGCAAAAGCGGAAGTGTTCATGGAGATCAAGGCATCAACACTGTGCTCCTTCATCAAACGCAACATCATCGCCAGGTTCGGGATACCCAGCGACATCATCACTGACAACGGACCGCAATTTCTCTCTCAAGATCTGCGTGATCTTTGCAATATGTACCGCATTGCATTGCATCATTCATCTCCTTATTACCCGCAAGGCAATGGTCAAGCAGAAGCCACCAACAAAACCTTGATTAAAATCATCAAGAAAACATGTAAGTCTAGCAAGTTCTCGGATTGGCTAGATAAGCTTGTAGATGCCCTATGGGCTTATCGTACTTCTGTACGGACCCCCACTGGTCAAACTCCGTATGCTCTCGCATATGGGATGGAAGCGGTGGTCCCGTACGAAGTACTCCTTCCATCACTCCGAGTTCAACTCGATGGGGGACATCCCTGTCGATGAGAGGCAAGAATCTCTCCTTGCACAACTTGAACTCCTAGATGAAAGAAGGTTGGCCGCCTCTGAGCATGCCCGGACTTATCAGAACCGATTGAAAAGATTTTATCAAAAGAGGGTGGTAGAGAGAAAGTTCGAAATCGGTGAGATGGTAGTCAAATGCATATTCGTTAAGCCGGGTGGTCCCCGCTCCAAGTTGCAACCTAACTGGGAAGGGCCTTTTATTATAACTGAAAAATATCCAGGCAATGCATATGAGCTATCCAACGCCGATGGAGAAACATTGAACCATCCATGGAACGGCGTTTACCTCAAAAAATATTTTCCTTAGAAAAGAAAATGGAGAATTTCTGGTATGATATTAAGTTATCGATCCAAGAGTTTTAGCTAGAAGTCAAGGGTAGGCATCACCTTGCACACACAACACCTCCCGATCCCAGAATCTAGATAGCCCAACACTCGAGAGAGGCAAGGCTGAACCCTGAAGGCAGAAAGGAAACCTTACCCTATTCTCTTCTATTCGGTCCGAAATAGGTGAAGGGGACTAGAGGAGGATCGTATCGAAAATGCCCGCCGCCTTAGTAGGAGGCAATCTCATAGGGTGAAAAAGGGTGCCAAAAGATAGGCAATGAACCCCATATGTTTAAACAAATATGGGCCTGTCTGAATGTGTACGTGGAAGAGTAAAAAATGAAGAAAAGGCACAAAAAGATGGGCAATGACCCCACAGGTCAAAGACTTGTCTAAGTAAGTGCCACATGTAGAAAAGACCCGAAGAGGCCGAACCCCAACGGGCAATCTGGGCATGAGTAGAGAAACCCTCCTCAACACCCCCAAATCCTATCAAAGACTTCCTTTATTATTCTTCCATCTTAAAACCCTAGGGTAGGGTGAACTATCCAAACTTATGGGGAATTCAAACCGATCAAGAGAAGAGGGCCAGAAAGATTCTAGGTAGGGAACCTTATTTTCACGTGGTGTTTATCACTTGAATCTCGATTAACACTCAAAGATCGATGAATTGTTTCGATACCGGCACATTCTCCACAAAAATCCCCCAAAAAATGGTTTTTTTCAAAAAAATATAAAAAAATGAATATTTTAAAAAATAAAAAAATGATTATTTTCAAAAATTAAATTTTTTTAAATAATTTCAAAAATTAAAAAAATTGAATATTTTTAAAAATTTAAAAAAAGTTGAATTTTTTCAAAAATTAAAAAAATGAATGAATACTTTCTAAGAATCCAAAAAAAAATACATAATTTAACTTGGCATAACCTTGATTTTTGTCTTTGCTAGCATTCATATTTATTCTTATGTCTTGCATGTTTCATTTCTGCATTGCATATTTATCTTCATTATCACCCCATTAAGAAGGCTCCTTCCTTTGACCTAAGTCAAAGTTGGCCATAATAAGCAAAGGGATGAGTCGTTGTGAAGATCTAATCCTCTTTTATCAAGTGTTTTCAAGGACTTTAAAATAAGAGGAGAAGGTTCTCTCAACGACAGGTAAGTTCTCTTAACCATTTCATTTCGGTCATTACACCTTGTTAAGAATGCTCCTCTCTTTGACCTATGTCATGGCAGACAGCAATAGGCAAAGAGATAAGCCATGGTGAAGATTTAATCCCCTGTTATCAAGTGTTTCAGGATGCTAAGATCAAGAAGGGTGTGACTCTCACCATGGCAGGTAAGCTTTCTTAACCCTTATCTTATTCATTTTTGGTCATTTTGTTCATATTACCTTGTTAATAAGGCTACCCCCCTTGACATGTAAGCAAGGCAAGATGACAATAGGCAAGGGGGTAAGCCATAGAGCAGATCTAACCCCTTTATGGAGTATTTCAGAAATGAAACACGAGTCAAGGAGGGGGAAATCTTGCCAATAGGAATTGCTCACAGAAGCAGAAGAATCGACATGGGAAACTCCCATAACTTGCCGACTAGAATATATGTTGTTAGTCGTGTATTATTATCTTATGCATTATTTATTGAAGACTATGAGAGGAGAGAAGACTTGACCTGAGATCCCCTTCATCAAAATCTACGACGGTCGGGTCGTCTCCGATGCTCACGGATAAGCCAAAGTTGTGCTGTGAGGGACGATGGTTCCCGAATGGGTATCTTGACCTCATAGACAATCTATATCTTCAACTATTTGTTATACAAGTTTTGTCTTGTTTTAATGAGCCCAGCATGCATCATGTAGCATTAATTGCATTACATTTTGTTTTATCATCGCATACATCATTTCATAATCTTCACCTTCTCACCCTAATCTTTAAACTTTTTATCTTAATCCCGGTCATTCTAAACCCCACCGTGTTTTCTAATCCCACCATGTTTTCTTGTCCCACCAACCTTTCTAATATCCCACCATGTCTGTTAATCCCACCATGTTCGGTAATCACCTTGTGCCTTTATTTCTATCCCCACTGTGGCCACTACATCTCTCTTGCTACTCATCCCACCGTGGCAGTCACTTCATCTAGCCAAGGGCCTCCTATTTGATCAGAACTTGCATCGTCACTATCTTCACGGTCTATGCTTCAACATTTGCCTTTCGGAATCTGAGATCATTCCATTCCGAATCAAATCTTGTCTCTTGGAAGACTTAAATGAATCAGAGAACCTGAATGTGCTTGATTGGTATTCTTTTACTTTTTCAAAACAAATCTCTTTTTAAAATTTTAGCCCATCACAGTACAGGAACATCGCAAAGATCGGGTTACCGGCTGATGATGAACCTATGAACCCATGTTTCGGGGACTCCCCACCGCGTTGGGGGTTGGCTATTCTTCTCTCGTGCCAATGGCACATCTTTTACCAATCGAACATAGGAAGACTTGATGAAACATGGCGGTTAACTAGGAGACTTGAGGAGATTCGTCTTGCCGAATTTGGTCGTTGAGCGTGTCTATATCTACACCTTGATGCCACCTTTTTAGTACATCACCATTTCGCTCCACTACATTCCACTACGATCCATCTTGCTTCACTACGCTTTCTCTACGTTTCACTCCGCTCCGCTACATGTCATTCCCTTGCAAAGCCGACATCAAGGCGAGGCAAGTTGTAGACATGCCAAATTGGACTGATTCGGAGCCCCAGACTCTTATTCCATAGGCGATATCCTTTATTTGACTGTTATTTGATCCGGATTACCTCGTGGAGATGAGCTAAGGATGTTGGTGGAGCCCCTTGTGAGTTGAGAATGGATCGATGATTTCCGGAACAATGCCGTGACCTTCAAGTCAGAGCCACACGTGAACTGTGAAAACATGAAGCCTGCTCGATGACAGACCTTGAATGGTCCATATTTGAACATCTCGGGAGTCCCGCGTGTGTTCCGTAACATTCAGGGTTTTTGAGAAGTCATTTCGATAGTCGTCGGTTAATGACGGCTTTTGTTATGGCTTTTTCGATCTGTACTGACACGGCTATCCCGGACCACGCGTTAGGCCTTTCCAGTCATCACCGGGTCTTTTCGGGTCATCTGGGTCGATTCTAGCCAAATAGTTTCATCAATCATGGCCATACGTCCGGTTCGGTCAATTTTAGGGTTTCCCGGCCTTTTCGATGTTCGGTTCACGTTTACCGAGTTACTCTCAGATTTTTCGATGATTTCGGGTTTTCCGATCGTACCGGACTTGTTCGGTCATCATTTTAAGTCATCCCGAGTTGACCCGAGATTTCTCGATCGGAACCGTGCTCTTTCGGATCCTTGCCACGGGTTTTGGCTTTCCGCGAGAGGGTAAACCGGTAGAAAGCCCCGTGCGAACATCTCGGGAGTCATGCTGGCTGGTTTACCGACTTGAGGAGGTGCGGTTGAAGGCCCTCTTTCCAACGCGACAACGGGAGCCAAATCGGACATCCCGTTTGCAAGATACAGCTCGCGGAACACGCGCGCAGGAGAGAAAGTGTACCGCACCCCTACTCTGCTTGAAAGGGGAGGGCGCGCTCTGCGCGCCCTCAACCCAGGGGCGCGCCCTGCGCGCCCTCAAACTGGGGGCACGTCCTGCGCGCCCCCGGTTCCTTTGAAAAGCGGGGGCGCGGTCAGTTTCTTTAAATCGGAAATTGCCCCGATTAGCACCTTCTAAACCATATTTTTGGAAGGTTTCCACGGTTGATTTTCGATTATTTGTACCACGCCCCCGGTTCGGGGGCGCGTTACGTATGTCAAGTCGAATTTTAGCAATTTCTGGAAGTTTCCGACGATTTTTAGCAGTGAGACGCGTAACGCGCCCCTGCTCCCTTTGAAACAAGGGGGCACGCAAACTGTGCCCCCAAAGTGGGGGCGCGCCCTGCGCGCCCTTGGTTTGAGGGCACGCCCTGCGCGCCCTCGTCCCCTTTGAAAAGTGGGGGCGCGGTCGGTCCAGTTTCCAATTTTGCACCGGCTTCCTTCCCCTATAAATTGAGGGCCATTCTCAATGACCAGGGGTTAATCCCCAGTGCCTAGCTTGTTCAGAGGTCGTCCAAGCTTTTCTCCAAAGCCGTCCCGACGTCCAAAGGCGATCCGACATTGAGAGATCGATCCCGAAGTGAAGGAGAAGGCTCCATCCGGGCGTTCTACATCAGCCATCTTCATCGACTTCTGAAGAAAATCTGGGACTTCTTCTGCCAAAGTCTTCAACATATAAGTCGTTCCTCTCTTCGTTCTCTATCATCTCCAACTGACGGTACTCGATTCTGACTTGCCGTTTGTTCTTGGCGGTTTCTGTACCAAGGGTGCGCATACAGGTTCTGTTTTCTATATTTGCCAAATTTCATAATTTTTAAAGACTTCTACATGAGTATTTCGGATAAATCATCAACACAGTTACTCTTCCTCTCTGAGTTTTCTGTCTAATCCAACAAACAGAACTCAATTCTGACATTGGGGTCGTCCGTAGCATTCTCTGCACCAAAGTCGCGCCAGGAGGGTGCAAGGCTACCTGAACCGGCTCGTTTCAACCATCTCGGCTTCAACTTAAGCCGATTCACTTTATAAGCTTTCTCAACCCACTTTATTCAGTTCATTTACTATTTAAAGCATCTTTTAGTTCATTTGCATCATTTTTACATAATTAAAAAAACACAAAAAAGGGGTTAAGGCTCACCCCTAAGCCGGTGAGTCCAATTCCAATTGCTTCTTTCTCATCTTCTTACTACAGTTACTACACTTCCCATAGTTCTAATCATTTTCTTACACTTGGTTTATTGTTCTAGTTGCACATGTCTATAAAGCTAGCATCGGTTGGAGACTCTTCTTCATCGGCCGGACGAGGAAGAAGAAGGTTGAACCCATATCCCGATCCCCCGCGCTAAGGTACACGGTCAAATCAACTCATCTCTTGTTTTAGTTCTATAAAGCGGAGCCCGCAGCTCCTGGCGACCACCTTTTATTTATGTTCTAATTTCATCTCCTCCTCACTCTCCTCCCATATGACCCGAACCATCTCCGGTGCTCGAGCGACGCCGTGAGATGAAAGTTCGGGGATCAATGTGAGTGTGGGACCGAGGTGAGGACCTTTCATTGCTTTTAGAGTGTTTTTCCGATTCACTCCCCTTTTTCCCCTATTCCATTTTTCACCTTCTCTTGAGGTGCCGATCCAGAACCCATTTTCTGGAGTTGACAAGTGGGAGCATAAATTAGGATAAAGGACCCTATCTTAATTTACATTGAATGTCTGCAATATTTTCAAATAGAATCATATCTCTGTTATATAATTAGATTTTTAACCACCAGTTATCTTGCATACTTGAAGTCACTAGGCTCATTTATATTGACCTCCTTAACTAGTTTAGAATCATGAGAAGTGTTCTCATGGTTGACCATGTAACTAACCTACTTAGGAAGTGGGTGCCTACTAATCATCTAATGTAGTAAGAGAAAATGAGATCTTCATCTCATTAGAAAGATGTATTATTTGCCTTACACTAAATGTTAGTCTCTATATGAAGTTTATAGGCAACATGGACAGATGGATATGAGATCTTCAATACTTCTTGTTGGTAAAACTAATGAAAAGAAGTGAGATCATTAGATGAGAAAATGAAGGCATAGTTAATAGTCTAGAAGTTGGTCAAGAATATTAAGCTCGAATAAGATATAGAATTGCTTTTCTGCTATCATGTTGATGATTGGTGGAAATGGTGCTTAGTATATTGAATACATATTGCAAAGGAGGAGTTTGAGAAGCTTCTGGCATCTCAGTCATTGACTTACTTGTCATACACAAATACACATCAAGTATAAGATACTATTTGTGTATATTATAGTATAAGATACTAAACATATGTCTTATGGTATTAGATACCAGATGTGTATATCTTGTATGAGATATTAGATATACATAATCTTCTATAAGATGTTATATATGCATTTATTGGTATGAGATACTAAATATGCATCTTATATTTACAAAGGTTGCAGATAATAACAAGTAAATGAAGGCTTGACGTATAAAGATTAACCTACATATACAAATGGTGCAAGAGTTGTATCATTGATAGTGGGAGGTACAAATCTTTAATAGCCTTTCAGGGTGTTTTTGTGATGAAGATTGTTGATTTTATCCTTCTATACGAACAATATCGATATTTCCTACTTGAATAAATATTGATTTATTTTGCGTTATGGAAATGATAATTGTTCTAAGATTATGAATGGCAAAATGTTTGCTAGTGGGAGCTTAGTAAATAATTTACTCATATGAGATATGAAAGCTCTCATGGTATGTGTGAATGCTCCTCTTAGGATGAAATGGGTTGATATAAATCAATCTATTTCTTTAGCTTAATATAGACCTGGTCATATCAATAAGAAAAGACTTAAGGAGTTCTATATAGATGGAAACATGAAGGCAACTGATTTTGAATCATTAACCAAATATGAGTCTTATCTCATTGAAAAATGACTAACTCTACATTTATTCAAAATGGAGGGTGGACCAAGGAGTTATTAGAACTCGTACATTTGGATGTGTGTTGGTATGTGTTTATTAAGGCTAAAGATGGACATTCTTACTTCATATTTAATAGATAATTTCTCTAGGCCTAGATATGTGTGCTTGTGAAGTGCAAATATGAGGCTTTGAGAATTTGTCTAAGGTTATAAATGAAGTAAAGAATAAATGGGAAGAGTATTAAAGCTTTTTTATTAGATCAAGAAGTGAAGTACTCAAGTACCAGATTCACACATTATTTGGAGGATATTACAACTTTGTCTTGATGGACATCTCTTTATAACCCTTAGCTTACTTGAGTAGCAGGAACAAGGGTGATTGTGTTATGTGTGACATGACACAAGTAATGACAACCTTTGCAAAATATTTCTCGTTCATTTAGGGCTAAGCACTCAATATAACCACTCTATATTGGTACCTTCTAAATTTATTCTGATTATTCCATATATGATATGGAAAAATGGGTTAACTCTTGATCTTAAGCTAGTTAAGATTTCGGAATGTCCGACCATAATGGAGATGGATAACTCATAACAATTAGAATATAAGATAGGTGTAGACTTGTGGGATATCCTAAGAAAATTAAAGGATATTTAAATATATCACTTTATGAGATAAAGGGTATGTGTTGCTCAGCTCACTATATTCTTAGAGGAAGAGTTCCTCCTTGAGGAAAACAGTAGGAGTAAGGAATTTTTGGAAAGGATTCCAGACCCACAACCCAAAGACACCTCTATTGAGGTACTAATTGATAATAGCACACATTATAGGACTTTAATTGTGCTAATTCAACCTTGTAGATATGTGAGACATATCTTTGATGGAAGAAGATAAACATAATAAAGTAAGGATATTGATCCAAAGACCTATGAAAGACAATATGAGATATTGATTTCAAAATAGGAGGAGATGATAAAATCTATAATAATATCCATCTATTTTAACCAAGTTTGGAACATGGTGGATACACCTGAGGGTAAAGTATCCATTAGGTGTAAATGAAAAATAAAATAGGATATGAGTGAATTTGAAGGTGAGACCTTCAAGGCATGGATGATTGAAAAGGCATCATCTAAGTAAAGGAGTTGACTATGATGATATCTTTTAACCATTGCCATAATTTAATCCATTTAGATTTTATTGGTGTACACTTTGACTATGAGATATGTCAATAAGGATGTTAAAATAATATTTCTCAAATGGTGAAATTTAAGGGGAGGTGTATATGATACAACCTCTGTTGTATATGATACAACTTGAGGGATGAGAGTCCCAAAACATCTAAAGAAAGTGTACATGTTGTTAGTGTTTATTCATGAACTAAAACAATATTCTCAACATTGGAATATAAGATTTGATAATATTGAATCTTATGACTTCATTTGGAATAAAGAAGAACCTTGTGTGCATAAAAATGCTAGTGGGAGTGCTATTGTATTCTAGACATTTTATATTAATGGCGTACTACTCATTATGAATGATGTAGGTATGTTATCATCTGTGAAACCTAACTATAAAATGAATCCTCTATAATTATTCTGGGAGAAGCTTCCTAAGGATTTAGGTCTATGGAAATAGATCTAAAAGGGATGCTTGGCTTGACTCATTTGTTGTACATAGACACCATTGTCAAAGGGTTTGATATGAAAACTCCTATATAGGTGTCTTGCCTATAAGATATGGAGTTTATCTCTTTTAAAGAGAGATATAATACATGAATATAGTCTCTTATGCCCTAGTCATAGGGTCTATCATGTATACTATATACATAGCCTAATGTGATGAGTACTCTAAGTGTTATGAGTAATCATCAGGGAAATCAAAGTGAGAGTCACTAGATAGTTGAGAAGTATATCTTTAAGTACTTAAGAAGTACTAAGGATGCATTTCGAGTATGGAGGATAGGACTGAAAGTTTGAGTTAGACTTAAACTTCTAGTTATATGTGACTAGTAGCTAGAATACATGTTTACCTAGATGGTGTTGTAGACACGCAATTTTGGTCTAGTTGGAGAGCTTAAATTCTTGTTTTTATGAGTATTCTTTCAAGGAAACCAAGTTTTTCGAAAAATCGGAACTTCCCTGCGCGTTTCGGACAAACTGGGCCTAGTGCCCCCTTAATGGGGCGCTTTGACCAAGTCAAAGCGCCCTATAAATAGGGCACCAGGCGCCCTATAAACAGGGCGCCAGGCGCTGCCCACGGTGGGGCACTGCAGTACGGCGACTGGAGCCAGTTGATGGGACGATCTGAGATAAAGTTGCCCTCTTCTTGCCTATAAAAGGACCCCCATTTGGAAGCTTTATGACACTCTAAGTGCGTCCCTCACCTCCTCTCATCCACCACTACACATCCCAAGCCTTTCAACCCCCCTCCAAGCTCTCAAACCGTCTCAAAATCATCTCCCAAAACCCAAAAAAATCATAGTTGCTTCTTGAAGGGATATTCCAGCAGAATGAAGTTACCCTCTTCTGTGCTGTAGAAAGACCCCCATATGGAAGTTTTTGGGCACCCCAAGTCCGTCTCCCACCTCATCTCATCTACCACTACGAATCTATGCCTTCATAGCACCCTCTCAAGCCCTTAGATTATCCCAAAATCCTTCTCCAAAAACCCAAAAACCTGCAGTTTACTTCTTCAGAAATATGATTTTTCTCCGACTTTGAGGGCCTCTACACTCTATTTCCCTTACATCTAGTGCCAAAACACTCTTCCATTAGCTTCACTTGGGTATTGGATGCTTGAAGAAGTCCTTTTTCCGTCTTGGATGTCTTCCTACATTCCGGGGCGACGCCGCGAAGAAGGGAAAAAAATCTGCTGAAGCCAGTCCCTGGTGCCCCATTAATAGGGCGCTTTGACTTTGGTCAACGCACCCCATCAAGGGGACACCTGCAGCAGGCGCCCCATATATGGGGCACTAGCATGGGCAGACCCCATTTTGCATTTTTTTTGAGTTTATTTACCTTTCCAGTCGATCCTTTACTCCGCCCTTTCATTTTAACTCTCATTAACATGTCATTTAGCATATATTGAGCCACTCATTTGCATTTTCATGCATATCTAAACCTTCTAAATAGGGGTTGGGATTTAGTCCCAATCCGGTTAGTCTCTTTCCTTTTGCATGTTTGAATTCAAATTTGAGCACGATACTATGCTTTCATTAAAACTAATGAACCTTTCACTTGTTTCTATGTTTTCTTATGGACATTTTTAGGTAAATCCGATTGAGGCGGAGCTTCAATTGGATCGAAGACGAAGGACTCACTAAGCTCTCTTCTTTCGGCCGGCCGAGAGAGGAAAAGTCGGAACCCAACAATCTCCCCGCTTCCAAAGGTACGACGATCATTTCTCCATTTCATTTCTTTCATTCTACTATATTTTGGAGCCTTTGGCTCCTGGCGACCAAATCCACTAACATCTCATCCACCAAGTCTCCAAAGCAAGCGTAGGGGCCGGGAAAGGAGAGATCTACGGATATCCTCGTTTCGGGTGCTTACAGGTGGTGCAGTGGGCTAGAAAAGTTCCATGCTATAGACACTGTAGATTTTACAAATTATAATTGCTGTCGACTGCTTATGAACTAGTCTAGATAAAGGAGTTCATCTTATATTAGGTAGTTGTTTCTAATACCTCTGATAATGTACCATTATTTTGTGAAAATGATGGATCATTACTTTTGTAGTAGAACTTTTGTCTCATCAGAAGTTTAAACACTTCTATGGTAATACTACTTGATCAGAGTGGCTGCAACTCAAGGAGATAAGATTAAAGATAGAGTATCTTAAACTATAAATATTGCAGATCCACTAACTAAGGCCTTGACTCAAAGAGTGTTTGAGGGTCACCTTGGGCTGATGGAGATCAGACATATGGATGATTGGCTTTAGTGCAAGTGGGAGATTGATAGAAATATATGCTCAACAAGCCAATCATATATGATATCATTTTACATTTTTAGTAATATCTTATTCAGTATAAATGGCATAATCTTTATTACTTGCTCTATCTAGATACGTCTATCGTAATGAAGTCCTAAGTTGCATGCAATGATGATTGAATCATGATGAGATCAAGATAATGAGATCAATCATCTAGAAGCATGTACTTTAAATGTTTCTAGTCATAGGGTCCTTGAGATGAGACATCAAAAATCTGGTAAGACTAGTGTATATGATATCTTCTCATATGATGAGAATGACCGATCTCATTAGTCATCAGTGTGGGGACACTGAGATACATGTATAGGTGCTCATTAGAAAAATGAGTTCACTGAACTAACCAGTATAGAATTCCTGAATGGTATCTTACCTAATTGTTGATTAGGGTATTGTATCATCACAGTTGCATGGTTAGATCTTTGACCTGAGTCATCAAAGATATCTTACTGAGCGTACCATGTACTTTGACTATTGACTTATGGATCACTTAGTATTGTGGTCTTGTATAGTTAATGGATTGGGTATATGAGCTATTGGGCCTAGTAGGTCACACACATAAGAGCTAATCCATAAGTTCTGTTGTGAGGGTGTAAATATAGAGAAATGAGGGATTTTTATGAAAAACTCTAAATTCTCTATATAATAGCAAATTGAGAATGAACCCCATAAGTCAAGGATGCAAAATTCGTTCCTACCTCTCTCCTTCATGTTTTCCCATGGTGAAGGCCGTCGAGAGTCGATGAGACTTCATCTGGGGTGAGTTGAAAGGTCTAACGCTTAGGAGAACCCGACTATGGAGGCGGCTCATATGGATACGACTAGACGCCGCACACTTGAGTGGCTGAACGAGTATGAGAATGCTCGATCTTCTCCGATCTATAGAGATTGTTTGAATCCCACAAAGGTACGTGTTTGAAATCATTTTGAATATCAGTTTTGGCGATGTCGTTCGATTTTGATCGTGACTAAGACAATGATATACGAGGAATCATAAATTTTTCACTGCGCCAATCTGATTGGACTGATTCCCAACAGTGATTGGCACAAGATTGCCCATGCTGGTTTGTGATAGATCGTGAAACTTGGTTATCCTGGTGGAAACAAGATTGGTGGGCATCTTTTCCTTCACCAAAACTTGCATGATTAATAAGGTTTCTAGATTCGACATGAAGAGACAATTCTTTGAAGAGTTATTTAACACTATGTGGAATAGATTGGTGAATGACCTCTTGCACTTTTGGTTCAAGAATGAATCTGACATGGCCTCTGATTGAACCATGGGTTGTTGTTGGAGCTCATGGTGACCTGCCTCACACTCTTGTTGCTCAAGTGGTCCAACATTCTGACGCATCTTCCAGACCCTAATTGCATGGCCATCATATCAACTTTTAAAAAGAGCGTGAAAAGAGACTTCTTCTTTGATTTGGTGTTTTCAACAAAATTTTTATTGTTTTTACTTTTGTTTAAGAAACAAGTTGAACAAAGATAAATTAAAGCAAAGAATAAATTTTTTGGTATTTTTTTGGTTTTTTATTTTGACTTTTTGTTTCAACAAACAAGTGATGCAAAGACTTATAAGTAATTACGCAACGATTTTGTTCAAACCTTAGGTTAATAGATTGTTAAGAATTGTTCACTCAACACAAATGGGTTTGGTTCCTATTGCTCCAACCTCCAATGACCTAAAGTTCACACAATGTCATTACACATAGGTAATTGGGATACTTCGGGTTTCGAGATAGTGGTACAACCAACCTAATCATAAAGAAGAATACTCCACGTATAAGAATTACGGAGGCCTTGATAAAAACCAACCAAATCACTAGGAAGAAATATCCTAGAAGAGATGTCATGATCTATCAACAGGGTGTTTTGGAAAGTAGTGGTGTGTTGGAGAGTGAGCTCCCACTTTGAAAATGCCAAAAAAGAAAAGAAGAGAAGTAGCATGGAGGAGGAACAAACAATCAAACAAACAGGTAATATGAATGATTGTCGACTCAAAAAATGGGTTCCGGATCGGCACCTTAAGAGAAGGTGATGATAGAATAGGGAAAAGGGAGTGAATCGAAAAACACTCGGAAAGCGATAAAGAGTCCTCACCTCGGTCTCACACTCACATTGATCCCCGGACTTTTATCTCACGGCATCGCTCGAGCATCGGAGATGGTTCAGTTCATGTGGGAGGAGAGTGAGGAATTAATTGACTTAAAGCATGAATAAAAGAGGTGGTTGCCAGGAGCCGTGGGCTCCACTTTATGGAATAGAAATCAGAGATAAGTTGATTTGACTATGTGTACCTTAGCGAGGGAGATTGAGATGTGAGTTCAACCTTCTTCTTCTTTTGCCAATCGATGAAGAAGAGTTTGACCGATGCTAACTTGATCAATCTGTGCAACCTAAAAACAATGAACAAAGTGAAGAGTTTGATTAAACTTGATAGAAGTGTAGAAACTGTAATAAGAAGATAAGAGATAAGCAATTGAAACCGAACTCACCGGCTTCGGGGTGAGCCTTAACCCCTTTTTTTTGGTTTTTTTATGATGTATGAAATGATGCAAAACTAAATAAAAATGATGCTTAAATGTGAACTAAATTATATGAATAAAGAGTTAGCAAAAAGAATATGAATATTAAGACAACACAACCCAAGCAAAGTGGCAACCAGGTTGGACAGATTCAATGTAAATTACACAGTTTTGATGCAGAGATCACAGTAGATAGCATCAATGTCATAATTGAGTGCTGTTTGTTTCAAAATAAAGAGGACTCATCGAGCGTGGTTTTAGATTAAGACAACTTTGCTTGAATCCTTTTGTAAGTGGTATGAATTTACCTGAAACTTCTGTTGTTGGAAGTGAAGTTCTGGAAACCACTAGTGCAATGTCGATGTAGGATGTACCACGGGCACCAAAGATATTAAAATTGAACTATTCTTGTTGTAAATAAAATAGGACTTAGCAGTGAACAATTTATATGAAGGATATATAGGCTTAATCTGCAAGTAAGTTTAGTGAAATTTACTGAGAAGACGATGACAAAGATGAAGAGACTTCGGATCTATCTGCGCAACGTTGGTGTAGAAGTTGTCACAAGCTGAGGCGATGTTGAAATAAAGATCTGTTTATTGAATATGAAATATATATCGATGTAGAACACTTCTTATGAAAAAATCTTGGACTAAAAATGATCAGGGAGATCTATAGAAGCCGATGATCAGTAAAGTAGCATGTCGGAGAATAGACCAGTTTTTCTTCACTTTGGGATGATCTCCAGGCACCGGGACAAAGAGAGGACGATTTGGGGAGGTTAGGAAGAGCCTAGGGTGGCTGAAATACGAGGATAAGAGTTCTGGAGGATGGGTATGCTCTCCTTAGGTCATTTATATGTGTCTCCCGATGAGGAACATATTAAAAAATAGCAAGTTTTGATACATCCAACCATAGGTTGGATTTCCTCCATTTAATGCTGCTAATTTTCATCATAAGGCTTCTAGAAACTTACATAAATGATTTAGAGGGATTGAAAACTATGGATCACCTTCCCCATGTTCAAAATATGTCTCCACTTGAAGAGGAAACAAATCTGGTCTAAAAATAGCAAGTTTTGATGTATAAGACAACAAGTTGGATTGCCATCATTTGATGATGCTAATTTTGACCATGAAGCTTCCAGATACTTTACCGAGTGACATGGAAGAATAAAAATGAAGGTAAGGTTGTGAATTGGTCAGAGATGTGCCCAATGGGTTGGGCTTGCATGCAATTGGGCTTCATAAGGGGGGCGTGCGGACAGAATTGCGTGTCTGACCTCCGAAGGATGTTGAAGCGAATGGGAGATCAGAATTGAATGCCATTTGTTGCATTAAAAATAGGACTTATAGATGAAGATTATTGATGTTTAAGACTTCTTCATTGAACATTCACAGAATCCTTTGAAAATTTTTTAAGTAGAGGATATGCCGGGAAAAGCATAATATGGCAAACAACCAAGCGGCATGACCTTGGTGCAAATACCACCAAGAGTAACATGGAAGTTAGAATGGGCTCTCATTTGAGAAAAATAGATTTGATTAGAGATCAATAACTCTTCCTCAGATTTCTAGTGAACTCTTTGGCTCATCCAAAAGGATCGTTCAACTTGATTTTAATGTCTAAAAGAGATGTTGCCAATGGAATAAGGGTGTAAGCTCCAAATAATGCCAAATTGGTATGTCTACAATGATGTTCTAACAACTCACACATGAACTTAAATAAACATGCAACTAAACAAGACAAGCAACTAGTAACTAGAAACTCGACCAATTCATGTGGGAGCCAAATGGAAGAGGTAAAAGGTGAGAGAAATGAAAGGGGAAAGATATGGAAGTCAAGTAAATGGTGGTCCACACAGGGACTGGCATGATGATAAGCTGGTTCACGTGAGAACTGGGGGTAAGAAGGAGTGGTGGTTCATGTGGGAACCAGTTTTAAATAGAAAAGGTTGTTCAAGCAGGAACCAATTTAAATAATTGACAAAAATAAAAGGAGGGCCACGTGGGGCCAATCTGATGATGAGGTAAGGTCTGATCCACATGGTGCAATCTGAAAAATATGAATTTGGTTTACATAGAAACTAAGATGAAGAAAGGAGTTGGTTCACATGGGAACTAGTTTGTAGTAGAAAATGGTAGTTCACGCAGGAAATAGTTTGAATGACAATTGAAAGTAAAAGAGGGTCACGTGGTGACCAATTTGAGGGTGAGGCAATTTGCAAGTAAGTGGGAACAATCTTGTATTAAAAGGGGTGAACAAACTTTGGTTAATGTGGGAACCAGTTTGTAGAAAAAAGTTTGCTCAAGTGGGAACCGATTTTTAGAAGCAAAGGTGGGTTCACATGGGAACCAACTGAAACAAATGATATAAAATAAATAAAAAATTTGACATATCATATCTGATAAAAGTAAAGGAATTCATAAAATTCAAAGTAGAATTGGGTTGAAAAAGGTGGAAAGAAGGAAAGGCTCTCGTAGGAACCAATCTAGAACTAGAAGTAGTTACATATAAACACTAAGGACACGGTTAAAGGCATTTCATGTCCCACCATGGTCACAACAAAACTATTGACACCGAATATGGAAGTGCATGCGATGTCCATGGGTAGGCACCTCAAAGGTAGAAAATAGATCCCTTCACTACCCACAGTCACATTGATTCCCAAATACTCAATCTTCGACATCACTAGGATGTCAAAGAGACTATCTGGTCATGTGGGTAGAAAAGGATAAAAATAAATGACAATGTATAAACTAAAGTAAAAACATGGTTGCTAGGAGCCATAGGCTCTGATTTATGTAAAAAAAATCACATGGAAAGTTGATCACGTACCTTAGCGGGAAAGTGGATATGAGTTCCAGCTTCTTTTTCTTCGGATGGCAAATGAAAAAGAGTCTCTGACTGGTAAGAGACTGTTGCTTGATTCCATGTGCAACTAGAAAACAATAAAACAAGTGAAATAAGGATTAAAACTAAGTGGAGTGTAGTAATTGTAAATTAGATAAAGTTAAAAACAACAATCAGTATATAATTGAATGGATTCGGGGCTATCTCTAACCCCCTTTTTTTAGTTTTTTTATTTAAAAAAATATAAATATTGCAAAAAAATTCAAAAACGCAAAATATGGTAAACATGAATATATGATGAAATAATAAGAGAAAGGAATCAAATTTGGGCCCAATTGATTGAGAATTAATCAAAATCGAGGCTGACGAAGAAGCCAATCCAAAATTAGAATATGCTGGCACAACCTCTCTTTAGAGCTTTTTCGACTCCAAAAATGGGTCCTAGGTCAGCACCTTAGAATATTGAGAAAAGGAGGAAGTCTCACATCATCCCATACTCACATTGATGCTTGAACTTTTGGCTCTCGATGTCACTTGGGTATCGAAGAGACAATTCGGGTCATATGAAAGAGAATAAAAAATAAAATTGAAAGAAATCAGAAATAAGGTAGGGAATGAAGTAGAAGTGACGAAAGGTGGTCTCCAGGAGCCACGGGTTCCAATATAAATTAAATAAAATGTAGAGTGTGTAAGTGATGAATGTGTCTACCTTAGTGCAAGAAACAAGTATTCGGGTTCAACTTGCTCCTTCATCGGCCAACCCATGAAGAAGAGTCCTCAACTGATGCTAACTTGATGTACCTATGCAACTCAAGACAAAGAACCAAGTGAAAGAAACTGATTAGAACTATGAGAAATACAATAGCTGCAAAAAGAAGAGCGAAAAAGATGGAATCATAATAGAACTCATCGGATTAGGAAAAGCCCTAACCCCTTTTTTGATTTTTATAACATAAAAGATGATGCAAACTTAATGAAAACAACCTATAAATGATGCAAACTGATAAAGGAAGATGTAGGAAGTGAAATGGCTCAAATCGGAGCAAAAATGGGTGAAAAATGATTGATCTGGTCGGCTTGCAATCTATTACGCTTCTTGTGCAACATTGATGCAAAGACTGCTAAGGATATCCCCAATGTCAGAATTGGGTGTTCTTTGTTGCAATGGACATATGACTTTGAAAGGAAGAGTTTTGGTGTTGATGACTTCTCCATAATATGCTCATACAATTCTATAGAAATTTTGAGAGTGAAGAAAAGCTAAAAATAGAACTTGATTGTGTAACCTCGTTTCAATGATCACCACTGAAAAATGGCATGTTAGAATCGAGTGCCCTTTTTAAAAATGGATGATGATGTGGATAAGACGCTTTTATTTATCGACCACATTTACAACATACATCCCGAGGAATCTGTGGAAGCCTATGAAAATAGATGATGTTGAAGACCATGGACCAGACTTCCTTCTTTCCTTTGAGATCAATTTTTCACTACCAGGATGAAGAAGAATGTGGGAGAGAGCTTGAGAGGTTGAGGAAAAGCTCCAGATAGGGTAGGTAACTTCAATTCATTAAGAATGGCCTCAAATTTTTAGGGGAAGCAAGGTTGGCCCAAAACTAGGAAATAAAATGAACGCATCCCTGGTTCGGGGCACGCAGTGCGCACCCTTGAACCAGGGGCATGCTATGCACACCCCCACCTTGGGGGCACGTTCGGCTAAACTTATTGGATGGAATTTATGATGTGATCATTGACTGATGGATCACCATTTAGATGGTCTAGTATAGCGATGGATTGGGAAACCTAGTGGAGGTAAATGAGTAAACAACAAAGGATCATTCACTCTCGATAAGTGAGAGTGAATGTCCTATAAAATATTACTCTAAATCCCTAGCTAGGGTAAAAAGAATAATTAGAAAAGAATTTTTCTAATTGATCCAATTTCAAGACATTGAAATTGAATACTAAACTCTTTTCTAACCAAGACATTGAATAGATGAGTGTTTATATCTTTATGGTAACTGATGATGAAAACGTTCAACATAGATAAGATTATTTCTTTGAGATCATAGAATGTGACTCATATCTTTCATGATCTGCATGTCAATTAATCTATTATTGGTTAATAAAATTAAATAAAATTAATAGAAATATTCTATTCTATTTAGGCCTTAAATAAATAGGTCATTAGGCTTAGTGAGTCATACACATAAAGACTTATCTATAAGTACAAGAGTAAAAACATAATTTATAGAGATTTTAGATTTTTTTTGAAAATATTTTCAAATTCTCTATAAATACCAATAGTTCCAGCCAAACTCTATCAAACTAAGCCATATCAAACTAAGCCTGATAACCACATCCTCATCCCTATCTTATTGTCTCTCTAGAAGGCAACCATAGATGATGGAGCACCTTCAGGAAGAGTTCTCAAGCCCGGTGCAAAGAGAGAACCTATTGTGGATGAAGTTCATGTGGATACTACTAGATTTCAGACATTTAAGAGATTTGTAGAGCTTAACAAGTTATTCTTATTTCACTCCAAAAGATTATATGAATTTCTATCATGTATATTTAAATCTATTTTGATCAGTTTTTGGTTTTCGTCATTGGGTTTTGATTGAGACAAGATTAACATAAAGGAATCGTGCTTTTGCTGGACTAAATTTTTTAATACAATTCCTTACATGTATCAGTTGTGTTTTTTTCTTCAATCATAGTTATGTGTATGTGTCAATTTTGTATGTAAATTGATTGATTTGAAGATCTATCGCACAAGAAATATAGATGTATTGTATATTCATACATCGGTGTGATCCTACATGAATTACTTATTTTAATATTCAATTTATTTTTTTGTTAACATAGATTATTAGTGATGGTTTTTAATTATTCAGTAATGGCTAAAAAATTATGGTGATGGCATAAGTAATCCCACTCTCAGAATTGTTCTAAGAGTGGAGATGTCTAGTTTAGTGATGATTGTAGACCATAGCAACTAATTGGCTAGAGATAGCTTATAGTTGTCGCCAAACTAGACATCTCCAACTGCAAACCATTTAAAATAAAATTATTTATTTAAGTTAATTAATTAAGCTCATAATGTGTAAGAATTAATGAAACTTAAATTTTATGAAGTTCTCAATTGTTCAAAAATGAAAAAAAAAAGATTATCACCCACAAGGTCAAAGGATAATAACTAAATAGAACATACATTGCGTGATATAATAAATAAAAATTAAGAAATAAGTGAGGGACAAGATAATTATTACACCCCACATCAAAGTCCCAACATTGTGAGATGTAATATGATATAAAAGAACTTCAACCCAAAATAATTTAAAAACATAAATATAAATAAAATGTTAAAACTAAATTCTTAATAAATAATAATTGAATTTTTGAAAAACACAACACAATAAAATAAATTTAGAAAGTTATTTTTAGATAAGCTAAACTAACAAAAAAATTACAATATTAGATAATCTTAAATCAAAATATCAACTAATTCTTTTAATCGATTATTACCACAACTCTCTTGCCCAACAGACTAGGTGGATCCAATAACCTGATTTATATTTTATATCTTGATTAAAAGGTGTTTGGCTAATAATATTCATTTTGAAACTTACAGTACAAACAAAGTAACTTACATGATACACATGTGCCAATTCATTTTCGTTTTAATATACATATATTGATACTCTATGCTTATAAAATATAAATATTGATATAGTATCAATTTTGATACTTTTATGACTTTTTTGTTAGAGTATCAAAAATGATACTATATCAATTTTGGTACTAATATTTGTAGAGGATAGAGTTTCAACATTAAACTTATACAAGTGGACACTTGCATTATATGTTATGTTTTTTGTACTAACAGTTTAAATAGGGATATTAATAGCCAAACATTTATTGATAATTTTCATCACTTCAAATTCAAAATGGATACTGATATGTCATATGGGGGGTTTAATACAATTTTCAATTAGGGTCTTAAGCAAACGAGCTATTAAGTAATGGGTTGTTTGGTTGCATGATAATTTTTGTACACTTTCATGATAAAAAATTGTTTTAAAATAAAAAGTAGGGCTGCAAACGGGTCGGACTCGGTATCGGAACTAACAGATTCCGATTCCGATTCCGATAAGAATTTAGTGTTTCTGATTCCGATTCCGATAATATCGAAATGACTAATTCCGATTCCGATTTATTTCCGATTCCGATATCGAAATCGGAATATTCCGATACCGATTCCGATAACTTGTGAACTTAGAGAAACAATAATTTTTAACTCTAAATAACTTGACACAATTAACATATATCTAATAAAAAATAAAAAAACACATCTCAATAATCTCCAACTTCAACACACTAAAAATAAAATATGATTACCAAGATCGGAAGATCTTTAACTATAAAATATTCTTCAAACTCTAAAACTCACAAATATAGTATCATAAAACACAATTACCCAACATTCATACATAAAACACAAATCTCATTGAGATAAGTTCATCTGCGAAGAAATGCTTCAAACATATCTCTCAAAGTGGAGGAGCACCCTCAGCTGCATGCGTCCCGGCCAAAGAGAGGCAAAATGAATAGTGTACTCATATTTTAAGAAACAAATTAATAATAATATTATTATCATTCCAACTCCATACAAATATATAGTGACAATAGTAATTTCTTAGATTAATTGCTCTATATCATTTAATAGAAGATCCTCTCCATATTTTAAGAAACAAAGTAATAATAATATTATTATCATTCCAACTCCATATGAAGAAGCAGGTTTCAGATCCCCTCTACGAAGATTGGCTACTATGCCATTAGATTGGACTACGAAGATGGTCCCGGACACTGGAGCCTTACCTTCCGATGGTCCCGGACATGGATTTTAGCCACTCTTGGTCTTGGCGCAGGTGCACGGGAACGGACCGAACGAGGAAAACCGGAAGAAAAAGATCGCTCCGTTGCGGCGATGTAAGCTTGCAACTTGCGAGTGGCGCCGCTAGTCCGCTTCCGGTCCGTTGCTATTGCAGCCATTGGGGAAAGAGGAGAGGAAAGACCAGCGCAGCGATCACGCTTGGCACCGGGGAAAGAGGAGGGGAAAGACCGTCGGCGTCACTCCGAGTCCTGGCGTCCGCGCTACGATCTCCTCCCGGCGTAGCCGCTAGTTGCTGGCCGCCGGGATTGGGAACGAGGAAGAGCCGACTAAAGCCGCCGGCTGGGCGAAGAGCCGCTCGCGACTGGCTGGTGCCCACCGCTGCCGTAGTGTCGAGTAGAGGAGGAGAACTAGGGCAAGGATGGGGAGAGTCAGGACTCGGGAAAGAAAGAGGCATCTGCACGGGGGATTTGGTTCGCGGCGGCACGGGATAAGTGGGGTTAGTTGGGCTGCGACCGTTCGATCTAACAATTGAACGTTTCAGATTTGTTTTTTACAATACTTATCAGTATCGGTATTTATCGGAACCGGTATCAGGTGATTCCGATTCCGATTCTGATAAGTTACCGGAATTCCAATTTCGATTCCGATAACTTACCGGAAATATTATCGAACCTCCATTTAGGGATGAATTAATCGAAATCGGGTCGAATTATCGGAATATCGGATACCGTTTGCAGCTCTAATAAAAAGTGAACCAACTCATGACATAAAATTATCATGTTTGGAGGGATGTGATTACAAAAAGGAGTAACTACCACACATGACCAAACAAAGTGGGGGACCACAAGAAAAAAGAAAGAGGTGAGACCCTCTTTTTTTGTTTAAGAAGAAAATCACTTTTAAAACATAAAATTGTCATGATTACCAAACACCTCTTTTAACAAGTTTTCTTACAATTTTTAAAAATTAAAAACAAAAACCTTCATTATCATGCAACCAAACACCCCATAAGCACTTCCGCCTCCATGTTGACCAAGTTATATTAACCAAGTTGGCCTTCACAATATTGATTTCATCGAGACCAAGACCTTTACAGTTTCTTGATTCGTTCTTCATCAAGGAACATGGATTGATTTTTATGCTTTGCCCGTTGTTCCCTCTGGATATTATATATATATCCATCGCAATGTTTCAGTTTGGTCTTGGATCCAGCATTTGGTGAATTCTACCATGTGAACATATATCATTCCTCATTTGAAAATTTAGATTTCTTCAGCTTTGTTAGATGTACTTGAAATTTAATCATCAAACACCACATTCCTAATTTTGTTAGCTTATATTTTATGCATGATTTTTAAAGTAATAATAGCTGGATTGTTCCATACGTGTAATAACTCAAAAAAATATTTAAAAAAATAAAAATATACATCTCTCTTCCACCTCCTTGTAACCTCTCTCTCTCTCTCTCTCTCTCTCTCTCTCTCTCTCTCTCTCTCTCTCTCTCTCTCTCTCTCTCTCTCTCTCTCTCTCTCTCTTTACTTAACTCCCCTCCCCCATCTGTCATAACCCCCCCTACCGTAATTCTCTCTCCCTCTCTCTCCATCATCCATACCCCCCATCATCCATACCGCCCCCGACATGCGCTTCCTCTCTCTCCCTATTTCCTTTCATTGCACAGCCACCACCCAGCACCTCCCTCTCTCTCTCTCTCTCTCTCTCTCTCTCTCTCTCCATCATCCATACCCCCCCCGGACATGCGCTTCCTCTCTCTCCCTATTTCCTTTCATTGCACAGCCACCACCCAGCACCTCCCTCTCTCTCTCTCTCTCTCTCTCTCTCTCTCTCTCTCTCTCTCTCTCTCCTCTCTCCCTCTCCATCATCCATACCCCCCCGACATGCGCTTCCTCTCTCTCCCTATTTCCTTTCATTGCACAGCCACCACCCAGCACCTCCCTCTCTCTCTCTCTCTCATGCATGTGGGCATCAGCTGCCTAGAAGCTTACTGCACGTGAATGTCCTCACCTGCCTGTAGTTAGAATAGTGCCATATTAGGCCCTGTTTGGTAACACTATTTGACACCTCTATCACTATCAATTTTAAAATTGATATTCCTAATAATCATCAAGAAATGTTTGGTTAGTAATATCAATTTTGAAATTGATAGTGAAAACAAAACACATTATGTAATACAAATGTCAACTTGTATCAATTTTGATATTGATACTCCAACCTCTAAAATTATCAATATCAATATTGATATAGTATCAAATTTAAAACTCTAACCAAAAGGGCCATTAGTTAGGTAGGAGAGGTACTCATGCTTAAAAATCTGGGACACTCTAACTCAAAGCCGCAATTTTGAGTTGGTTGACACCAGTGCACCTTGCTGCAACACAAACCCCGCCGCACGCGCCTGCAGCCTCCCGCTATCGCTGCCCCTCCGTTGTCGCTGTAGCCCCCCGTCTCTAATCGCCGTCCCACCGCCTCGCAATCTTCCCTTTCGTGTTGACACTTTCCGGCACGCGCAAGCGCATTGACTGCTGCCACCTCACCCTCTGCCCATTTCATCTACCCTACAAGCCATACTGCCCATCGCACGGCCACCGCCGTCGCCTCTTCACAACACCCATGTGACCACCGTTGACCAGCCCTCCCCCACATGATCCCCGCCGCTGCTACCCTGTGCCGTGGCCAGTGCTGCCTTGTGCCATTTTCCCTTAAGTCATGGTGCACCAGCACCCCCCCGCCGGTCGACCCTCTCTCTCCTCCCGATATCTTTCTCTTCACACTCTCTCTCCTATCATATCAATCTCTCTCATATCTATTATCTATCTTTTATTATTTTTCCTTGCAACAACTTGATTTTAAATCGAGTTTCCAACATCTTCTTCATTGTTCTATCTTCGCCATCCTAGCCTCTTTGTGCTTGTCACCTTTTAGAATTTAGTCAGTTGCATTAACGCCGTTGAGATAGGTATTCTCGGCTAACTATATCATTTTTATAATTCAATTAAAATGTAAATGTTAGTAGTTAAATCTTGTTTAGCAGACTGTAATTAATGGTTTAAGTAATTTAGATAATTATTTTTGAGTTGATTATATGTTTAACCTATGTTAGAATAGGATTGTTTGGATATTGGTTGGTTCAAAACTAGTTGTAGTAGATTGTTAATCCCTTTAATCGCAATTTTTTTAGCATGGTTAATTGGTTAAATAGATTGGCTTAATTCATGTAAAGTGGAACCAATAAGTGCTTGTTGTTAATGCATTTAATGTTTATATGTTAGTTCTTGGTTATAGAGTAATTACATTAGCATGTATGTAATGTTAGCATGTGGTTATTTGATGTTTAGAAAGTGTATATGTGTTGCATAGTAATTTATGTGTATGTTATATGTGTTGATCATTCTAAGTCTTATACAAGATATGCATTGGCATGTTAGTTTTGGCAAGTCAAAATTTGTTCGAGTAAAATTATGTTTTCATTTTGTAAAATGTGGTTTATGCAGCAAATTGCATTTTGTGATGAATTGTACTTGACCAGACTTTGGTTAGTGCCCGTTGGCAGCGGGGACTTGAACAGTCCGAAGCATCCTTCAATCCCGAAAACCGTGGTCCATCCTAAGTACACCCCTGTTTAAGTGTACTACGGAATTTAGTTAGCTATATGATTACTTCCTATATGCATGTAAATCTGTCGCAAGTGACTACAAGGTCCAAATGGAACATATGTGTAGATATGCAATTTTGGCCTAGTCGGAGAGCACAAATTCTTGTTTTCATGAAATACATCTGATTATCCTTTCATAGGAACCGAGTTTTCTGAAAAAATCAAGTTTTTCGACGCATTTCAAAGAAGATTGATATGGTGTTGACTAAGGTTAAAGCACCCCATATATAGGGCACCAGGTGCCTTATAAATAGGGCGCCTGGCACCCGGTCGAATTGATTCGACTGACTGATTTGACCACTCACTGGGACTCATCTTATCGAACTGACACGGTTCATGATGCTAGCACCCCATATATATGATGCTTTGCCGCGTGGAACAGATTTTTGAATTTGACCGAAATGCCCTCTTTTGGCTATAAATAGGCACCCATTTGGAGCTTTGAGGAGATTCTAGCTCTGTGCCACCCTAGAGCTCATCCAACACTATGTTTTCAAGCCCTTAGCATCCCCCATAAGCTCTCAAACCGATTTAAATTTCTTTTTCCAAAAGCCTAAAAACCTCCTGTTTCTACCATCCAGAAACATGATTTTTCTTCAACTTTGAAAGCTTCTACATGCTATCTCCTTCCCATCCAGTGTCCAAGCCCCTTACCATAAGCTTCATTTGTGTATTGGTTACAAGAAAGAGCTCCCACTTCATTTGGAAGCCATCCAACATTCCGGGGTAGTGCTGCGAAGAGGGCAAGAATGTATGCCCAAGCTAGCCCTAGTGTCCCATAAACAGGGCACTTTGACTTTGGTCAATGCACCCCATAAAGGGGGCACCTACAGCTGGCACCCTATATACAGGGCACTAGCAGGAGTAGGAGTCAATTTTGCATTTTTCGGAGTCCGATCACCCGTCCATTCGGATTTTCACCTTTCATTTTCATCTTAAATCCTTTCAACATTTCATTTAGTATGCATTAAGTCATTTTGCATCTTCCATATATTTTAAAAGCTACCAAAATTGGGGTTGGGATTTCATCCCAATGAGGAGATCATAAATTTTGTTGATTGTCAAGGACTAGGCAAGGATTCTTCAGGTATAGATCAACTATCGTCATCATTGGAATTGATCCCTAAAGTTTGTCAGATTGAATTGACCCCTGTGCTGGGAAGTAAGGAGACCGAATTGGTCAGTGAAATGGGAAATGAATCTATAGGAGACCTACAGAAGGAAGATGCAGTCCTTAGCAAGGGGATACTTGGACCTCCTCTAGCTAGACAGGTAAATCCCTTAGCATCAATCTTAGGGCCACGACTCTTACCCCATTCTTCTCCTAAGCAACAATCCGGCCCATGGGCCCACGATCAATCAATCTTAGGGCCACGACCATTTCTTTATTCTCCTTCAAATCAACGATTGGGCCCATGGGCCCACAATTCCTCAATCTTAGGGCCACTGCCCTTTCTTTATCCTTCTTACAACCATCAATCAGGCCCATGGGTCCAAAATCTATCAATCTTAGGGCCATGGCCCACACCCCATTCCACTCAATTGAACCCTTATGCTCCATTTTTGGGCCCTTATGCCCCATTTTCGGGCACTTATGCCCCTTTCATCCAACCGGGCCCATGTGCCCCTTTCCATCAACCGGGCTTTTGTGCCCCTTTCCTTCAATCGGGCCCGTGTGCCCCTTTCCATCAGCCAGGCCCACACGCCCCCTTTATCCAACCGGGCACATGTGTCCCTTTTAATCAACTGGGTGCTTATGCCTCTTTTCTTCAACCGGGCCCACGTGCCCCTTTTCATCAATCGGGCTTGCATGCCCCTTTCCTTTAACTAGGCACATGCGCTCCTTTTCCCCAACTGGGCCGACGTGCCCCTTTCCTTCCATCAGGCCCATGTGCCCATAACTCTCCCCAATCAAGCCCACATGCCCTTAATTTTTCTAAATCGGGCCCACATGCCCACAATTCACCTCAATCGGGCCCGCATGCCCGCAATTCACCTCAACTGGGCTCACATGCCCATGTTTTTATGAAATTGGATCACATGCCCATGTTTTTATTGAAATTGGATCAAATTCCTCCTAAATCAGGCCCACGTGCCCACCTTCCATCAACCTCGGGCACACATGCCTACACTCCTTCAACTTTGGGCCTGTATGCCCCCATTCCTTCACAATTAGGCTCGCATGCCCATACTTCTTCGAAATCGGGCCCACGTGCCGCCACTTTTTCGAATTCGGGTTTGCGCACCCATACTCTTCAATGGCACCAGCGAGCCCATCACAAATCACAATCTTGCTACCAACCATCTAAATCGGGCCCGTGTGCCCACTCTTTTCGTTGGGTCTCTTGAGCTCAACCTCCAATCGGGTCTTTGATCCCATCACCTCCAATTGGGCCCTTATGCCCATCAACATCAACTGGGCCCTCTAGCCCGCCTTCAACTCTTGGGCCCACGTGCCTCTTGATTCCAACCATTTCTGGGCCTTCAAACCCACTATCAACTCCCAGGCCCAAGATCCCACTTTAACTCATGTTTGTTTTCAAGAATGTTTCTTTCAATTTTGATTTCTCTTTCTTTTTCTTGGTTTCAAAGAAATCAAGGTAGAGAAATTTCCTAGGTGATACCCCAATCTTTGCCTTCTACATCATCAATCCTAGTTCCACCATGCCAAATCAAATCTACCACATCTTGCACCTCATTGTATGACTCTTACTCTTTGATTCAATGTGAAACATATCAACAGTGGAAGCATTTGGGCAAGGCAAGGCAAGTCAAGCACAAACAAAGCCGTCATCAGCAACGAACTTCTTCTTCTCTCAAGTATTACGTTGCATTCATCATCATTATGTCAACTGCAAGGCAATATTTTTTGAAATGATTTTGAACTTCACAATTTTAATGGAGAGAAATTCATAATTGACGATATTTGTAGCTACCTTGTTTTTATTAAATAAATTCTTTACATTGCATGGCATGCGAACAATTGATTCACCTCTGGAATGTAATCTACCTCAAAAATGGAGAGAACTACCAGTATGACTTGAGTCCACATGTCTTAGGATGTTCTCTAGGATTTGATGGTAGATACCATACTACACAAACAACACATCCCTATCTTAGAATCCAGATGACCCAACACCTAAGAGAAGCTAGGCAATGCATAGAGATGAAAGGAAAACCCTTACCCTACTCTCTTCTATTCGGTCCAAGATAGGTGAAAAGGATTAGAGGGTGAGATTATCGAAATCATCCACTGCTCTAGTAGGAGGCCGTCTCAGAAGGTCCAACTTCTCCAAAAAAAAGGGTGCCAAAAGATGGGCAATGAACCCCACAGGTTTAAACAAATATGGGCCTATCTTAATGAGTACCCAAAATGTAGAAAATGAAAAAGGCACCAAAAGATGGGCAATGACCCCACAGGTCAAAGACCTGTCCGAATGTGTGCCACAAAAATAGGTTTGTCAATAAAGAAGAAAAGACCCAAAGAGGCCGAACCCCAACGGGAAATTGGGTGTGAGTAGAGAAATTCCTCTCAACATCTCCAAAGCTTATCAAGGACTTCCTTATCAATTCTTCATTCTTAACCCCCCAAGGTGTGGGTGGACCAACCAAATCAAAGCTAAACTCTAGCTGATCAGAGGTTGAAGGTCAAAAGATTTTGGGTAAGGAACCCCATTTTGTACATGGTGTCCACCAATGAACCTAGAAAAATAACTAAGTAATGAGAACTTTTGTCAATACTGATTTTTCTCTCCCCCCAAAAGTCAATACTTTCAAAAAATACAAAAAAATGATTATTTTCAAAAACTCAAAAAAAGTTGAATATCTTCAAAAACTCAAAAAAAAAGTTTAAATATTTTCAAAAACTCAAAAAACGAATATTTTTAAAAATCCCAAAAAAATGAATCTTTTCAATTCAAATTCCAACAAAAAATACCAAAATTTTCAAAAAAAAATTATCACCATGCTTGGTTTGAATTCTTGTCTTTACATTATTGCATATTTGCTACTTTATTTTTACACTCTTAAAAGGGCTATTACCCCTTGACAAAGGTCAAGACAGACTACAACTTGCAAGGGGGATAAGCCATATTGTCATTTTAATCTCATTTTTTGAGTGTTTCAGGCACGAAGTGGAAACAAGGAGAATTGCGCAACAAGGCGATGATCGCCACTTCCCTCCCCTAAGGATTCTTAGGAGGAGGAGGAGTCATTACCTCGGCCTCAACTTTGTCGAGAAACTTTCACTCTGTGTCCTCATTAGGACACATAAACTCTTTTGTGAGAATGCCTGTCATCACATCGCAAACTCACCGTTATCATTTCCTTTCTTAACATATATTAGGTGCATTACTATTTATTTTATGCATTGATGTTGAGGACCATGAATGCAAAGAAGACCAGGCCCGAGATCCCCTTCATCAAAACCACGACGGTCGGGTCATTCTTTGTGCTCATGGATAAGCCAAAATTATGTAGTGAGGGGTGATGGTTCCCGAATGGGTATCTTGACCTCATAGATAATCTATATCTTCAACTAATTGTTACACAAGTTTTGTTTTGTTTTCTTGAGCCCAGTATGCATCATGTAGCATTAGTTGCATTATATTTCGTTTTGTCATTGCATACATCCTTTCATAATCTTCACATTCTCACTCTAATCTCTGAATCATGTATCCTAATTATGATCATTATGAATCCCACTATTTTTTCTAGTCCCACCGACCTTTCTAATATCCCACCATGTCTGTTAATCCCACCGAGTTCGGTAATCACCTTGTGCCTCTAAATCTTTCATTTCTATCCCCATTGTGACCACTACAACACCCTTCTTGCTATTCGTGCCACCATGGTAGTCACCTCATCCCACCATGGGCACCCATTTCGATCATCATTCTTGCACCACCATTATCCTCACGATCCGTTGATTGAGCTTTCTCATTTGCCTTTTGGAATATGAGATCATTCTATTCTTAATGAAATCATGTTTCTTGAAAAACATAAACGAATCTAAGATCCTGAATATGCTCGATTAGTATTCTTTTATTTTAAAAAATGATTCCCTTTTTAAATTTTAGCCCATCACAGTACAGGAACACTGCAAAGATCTGGTTACCGGCTGATGATGAACCTACGAACCCATGTTTTGAGGACTCCCCACCGCATTGGGGGTTGGCTATTCTTCTCTCGTGCTAGTGGCACATCTTTTACCAATCGTATGTAAGAAGGCTTGGTGAGACGTGGCAGTAATCCAAGGAACATGAAGAGATTCTCTTTGCCTTATTTGGTCGTTGAGCGTGTCTATATCTACACCTTGATGCCACCTTTTCAGTCCATCGCTATTTCGCTCCACTGCATTCCATTACACCTCATTTCGCTTCGCTACATTTCTCTACATTTCACTTCGCTTCACTACATAACATTCACTTGCAAAGCCGACATCAAGGTGAGGCAAGTTGTAGACACGCCAATTTGGCCTTATTTGGGGCTTAAACTCTTATTCCATTGGCAACATCTCTTTTAGACCTTAAAAATAAAATTGAACGATTCTTTTAGATGAACCAAGGAGTTCACTAGAAATATGAGAAAGATTTGTTTATCTCTAATCAAATTTATTTTTCCCAAATGAGAGCCCATCCTAACTTTTATGTTGCTCTTGGTGGTGTGCCAAATTATGCTTTTCCCAGCATATCCTCTACTTGAAAATTTTTCATAGGATTCTGTGGGCATTCAATAAATAAGTCTTCAACATAAATAATCTTCCTTTATGAGTCATGTTTTCAATGCAATAAACGGCATTCAATTCTGATCTGCCATTTGTCTGTAGCACCTTTTAGAAGTCAGACGTGCAGTTCTATCCGCACGCAGCACCGATCAAGCCCAATTGCATGCAAGCCCAGACCATTGGGCACATATCTGACCAATTCACGACCTTACCTTCCTTTTTTCTCCTCTATATTACTTGTTATAGTATCTGGAAGCTTCATGGTCGAAATTAGCATCATCAAATGATGGCAATCCAACTTGTTGTCTTATACATCAAAACTTGCTATTTTTAAACCAGATTTGTTTCCTCATCAAGTGGAGACATATTTTGAACATGAGAAAGGTGATCCACGGTTTCCAATCCCTCTCAATCATTTGGGTAAGTTTACAGAAGCCTCATGATGAAAATTAGCATCATTAAATGGAGGAAATCCAACCTATGGTCGGATGTATCAAAACTTGCTATTTTTTGACCTATTTTTCATTCCCTATAAAGGGAGACTCATATGAACAACCTAAGAAGGGAATCCCCATCCTCCAGCACTCTTCTCCTCATCTTCCAGCCATTCTAGGCTCGTATCAATCACCCCAAATCGTCTTATCAAGTAAATTCAGATTACTTATCATAAGATTCAAGCAAACTTGTCTTCATATAAAACCACCCTCGGTGAGTTTTCTTTATTTTTAAATAAACATGATTTTATTCTGACATTCGTGCTGTTCGTTACAGTCTCTGCATCAGAGCCGCATAGTTTATATTGAATCTGTCCAACCCGGTTGCCACTTTGCCTGGGTTGTGTTGTCTTTAACCATTCATATTCTCTTTGCTAACTCTTCATTTAAATAATTTAGTTCGTATTTAAGCATCATTTTATTCTGTTTTTCATCATTTCATATATCACAAGAAACCAAAAAAGAGGGGTTAAGGCTAACCCCGAATCCGGTGAGTTTGTTTCCAATTGCCGTTTATGTTATTGTTTGTACAAGTTACTACACTTCACTCAGTTCTAATTCTTATTTACTTGTTTTCTTATCTTATTGTCTTCTAGTTGCACAAATACATCGAGCTAGCATCGGTTGGAAACTCTTCTTCATCGGCCGGCCAAAGAAGAAGAAGGTTGAACCTGCACACATCTCAATCTCCTGCGCTAAGGTACACACGGTCAACTCATCTCTTGATATACATTCTATAAAGCGGAGCTCGCGGTTCCTGGAGACCACATCTTTTATTCATGCTTTAAGTCATCTCCACCTCACTCTCCTCCCACATGACCTGAACTGTCTCTGGTGCTCGAGCGACACCGTGAGATGAAAGTTTGGGGATCAATGTGAGTGTGGGACCAAGGTGAGGATTTTACCGCTTTCTGAGTGTTTTCCAATTCACCCTCTTTCCCCTATTCCATCTTTCTCCTTCTCTTGAGGTGCCGATCCGAAACCCATTTTCTGGAGCCGACACAAGGTTGTCCCACCGTGGTTGCCAAAAGATGTAAGCACCAGGAATGGGATCCAGAGGATCCTTCCTTTTCCATTCGTCCAGGGGAACCTACGCCCGATCCAGAAACTCGGTGGATGGTGGTAGTGTACTTTGAAATAGAATGTTAGTGGTCGCCAGGAGTCGAAGACTCCAAAGTATGGTAAGATATAAAGTAGATAAAATAAAGAGTAAGTTTGACCACCCTACCTTTCAGAATGGAGGGAGATTGCTAGGTTTTAACTTCTCTTCTCTCGGTTGGTCGAAAGAAGAGAGCTTTAGTGAGCCTTTCGCCTTCGATTCGGCCGATGCTCCGCCTCGGTCAAATTTACCTAAGAATGTTCAAAAGAAAACAAATGAAAGGACTATTAGTTCTGGCAAAAGTATAGTATCATGCTTGGTACGGATAAGCTCCTTACAATAGGCTTCTCCTCAGGTTGTTCTGGGGAAGAGGGCATGCCTAGTTTAGGGGATTCTAAAATGATAGAAGAGTTTGGTTTGACCTTCTCTATTAGCTGACTTTGATCTTGAGAGAGAGAAATGATATGTTGAGGAGTTGATTCCTTTGCCAGGGCAAGAGCACAAATAGTTAGAGTGATTGATTCCTCTGCCAGGGCAGGAGTATGAAAGGTCAAAGTGACTGAATCATCTACCATGGCAGGAGCATGGATGATCGGAGTGACTAGTTCCTCTACCATGGCAGGAGCTTGAATGGTTGAAGTGAATAAATCATCTACTGTAGTAGGATTAGGGATGACCAGATTAATTGGTTCCTCTGCCGGGGCAGGAGCATGAATGATAGGAGTGACTAGTTCCTCTGCAAAGGCAGGAGCAATAGAAGAAACAAGGGCCTTAACCGACTTAGGGTGAACCCTATTTTGAGGGGATGATTGAATAGCCAAGGGTTGTTCGATTGGTGTCGGCATAGAAGTCGGTTCAGGTTAAGGATCTATTGGTGAAATTGGTTGAGGGGTCAAGGCTTGTGTGGTTGGCTGAGGAGCTGTTGGTGAAGTAGACTGAGAAGCTAAGGGCTGGATGATTGGCCGAGGGGCCTTTGGAAATGTTGGTGGAGTCAAAGGCTGGGGAACCGGTTTAGGAAATAAAGTATTTGCACAAGCGACAAGAGGAACTTGATTGTGCATAGTTGGTTTTTCCATTAGCACGGGTTTCATGACCGGCTGAGGTTGGGGCATTGGTGGCCTAATCAACTGGCATCGAGGAGTCGGCTGAAGATGATGATCTGGATGAGGTTGGAGAGGGCTCCTAGGTTGGTGCATAGCATCAATGCTCATCTCAAGCCTAGGCCTTAATTAATCAGAATATTGTATTAATTCCACATCTTCTTTTACTTCCCCAATTATTGAATAGCCTGGCCCATATCGTTTCAAGAATTTGGCCTTGACAATTTCGAAATCCCATATCTCTACTTCGTTCAATGAAAAAAACCAATCTAGGGCTGCACCCTCTAAAGATCTCCTAAAAAGAAAAGCAAGGGTCTTTCTATCATTCTGCCATCGAGATGATTTGCTCAGGAAATCATTGACATGGGTGAAGGGATCACCAGAGCCATTGTAGCGATGGTAGGTTGGCATTTGTGATTGGGGGATGTAGGTAGTATAGAGGGGAAATTCAAGGGTTTCCTGATCCTTGGCAACAGGTGGGGAGGAATTCACCAGGGGGTGTGCATGTGGCACTCGGATGGGAGGGGGTGGATTGGTGTGCAAGCTAAAGAATGACCCACAATAGGGTGAGTAGATGAAGTAACATGGTAGGACTGCCCAGGTGGGGTTATTGTAAGAGGTTGAACTGCCGATTGGAGAGGTGAGGCAGCTCGGTTGGCTTTGGCTGGACCTTGATTAGTAGGCATCTTGCCCTTCACTAGATATTGTATGAATGACAAGGTATTGGGATCAAGATGAAAAGATAGATCCTTAAGAGCTTGTTCTATACTAATTGAAGTGGACTGATGAGAATCCCCTTGCACTTCAGGTTCCATAGCAGCATTGACATGGCTCTCGGGTTGTTGTTGGAGCTTGTAGAGACCTTCCCCGTACTCCTGTTGCACGAAGTAGTCTGACATCTTGACGTGTCTTCTGGACCTTAGCATCGTGGGCATCATGTCGATCTTTCTACAACGATGGTTAAAAAAGAGAGCAAGTAAACCACACAATTGAAGATTTTTTGTAATGTTTCGTTTTGTTTGATATTTTTTTTGTTTCAATTTGGTTGTTTGAAAAACAAGTTGAACACAAAATTAAAGAGGTTTTTGTTTTGTTTTTTAGGTGTTTTGCAAGAAGAAATTTTTGGTTGTTTTCAATTTTTGGTGAGCAAGCAAGTTATGCAAACAAGTTTTTAAAATGACTACTCGACAATTTTTGTGTTCCAGCCTTAGATTAGATAGATTGTTAGCAATTGTTCACTCAAGTAGGTATGGTTCCTATTGCTTCAATCTTCAAGACCTAAGGTTGTCACTCAATCACCACGAGTAGGTACTTGGGTTCTTCGGGTTTTGGGAAACTGGTACAATCGGCCCAATCGTGCAGAGAGCAATACTCCATGGTTGGAGACTTACGGAGGTCTTGATGGAAACAACCAAATCAACTAGGAAGGAATATCCCAGAAGAGAGGTTAGAATCCACCAAGAAGGTGTTTGGAGGGTGAGGGTGTGTTGGGAGAGAGAGCCCCCACCTCGAATGCCCTACGGATTGGAGAAAGTCCGGTACACGATGCAAAAGCTAATGCAAAAATGAAAAATGGAGGGTAGGAGGAGAAGAAGCAATCAATATGCCAACATGAAATGAATGAAAGCTATTAAATAAATCAAGCAAGTGAATGCAATCAAGACAAGCAATGATAAAGTAAAACAAGTAACTAGCAACTAGCAACTAAAAGGTGGTTCGTGCGAGAACCGGCTTGTGATGGAGTGAATGAGTGGGGACAAATCTGAAGTGGAAGTAAAAGGATGGTCCACACGGGGACCAATTTGGAAATACGGTGGTTCACGCGGGAATCAGTTTTTGAAGGAAAAGGGGTGGTTCACGCGGGAACCGATTTATTTGATTGGAAAAAAAGAAGAAGGGCCACTTGGGGCCAATTTAAAGTGGTGCAAAAGGGTGGTCCACGCGGGGATCAATATGAAAGTGGGTTGGTTCATGCGGGAACTAGTGTAAAAGGTGACAAAATGAAAAGAGGGCCACGTGGGGCCAATCTGAAGGTGTTGTAAAGAGGTGGTCCATGCGGGGACCGATTTGAAAATAAGTTGGTTAACGGGGGAACCGAGTTGGAAAAGAAAGGTGGTTCACGTAGTAACCGGTTTATAAGAAGAAAAGAGTGGTTCACGCGGGAACCAGGTTGAAATTAAAGACAAGTAAGTCAAGTCGACATGGGGGACAATCTTAAAGAAAGAGTAAATAGCAAGTTTAAAGATAAAATTGACAAGGAAAAGGTAAAGGACAAGCCGATTCGCATGGGAACCAAATCGGGAAACAACTAGTTGCACAGATCCATCAAGCTAACACGGTTGGAGACATTGGTTGTCCCACCGTGGTCGCCAAAAAGTTGTCGACTCCAAAAACGGGTTCCAGATCGGCACCTCAAGAGAAGGTGAAAGATGGAATAGGGGAAAGGGAGTGAATTGGAAAACACTCAGAAAGCGGTAAAATCCTCACCTTGGTCCCACACTCACATTGATCCCTGAACTTTCATCTCATGGCGTCGCTTGAGCACCGGAAACAGTTCGGGTCATGTAGGAGGAGAGTGAGGAGGATATGACTTAAAGCATGAATAAAAGAGGTGGTCACCAGGAACCGCGAGCTCCACTATGGAATGTAAATCAAGAGATGAGTTGACCATGTGTACCTTAGCGCAGGAGATTGAGATGTGTGCAGGTTCAACCTTCTTCTTCTTCGGCCGGCCGATGAAGAAGAGTCTCCAACAGATGCTAGCTTGATGTATTTTTGCAACTAGAAGACAATAAGACAAGAAAACAAGTAAAGAAGAATTAGAACTGAGTGAAGTGTAGTAACTTGTACAAACAATAACATAAATGGAAATTGGAAACAAACTCACCTGATTCGGGGTTAGCCCTAACCCCTTTTTTTTGGTTTTTTGTGATATATGAAATGATGAAAAATAGAATAAAATGATGCTTAAATATGAACTAAATTATTTAAATGAAGAGTTAGCAAAGAGAATATGAATGGTTATAGACAACACAACCCAGGCAAAGTGGCAACCAGGTTGGACAGATTCAATGTAAACTGTGCGGCTCTGATGCAGAGACTGTAACGAACAGCACCAATATTAGAATAAAGTGATGTTTGTTTCAAAATAAAGAGGACTCACCGAGGGTAGTTTGATATGAAGACAAGCTTGCTTGAATCTTAAGATAAGTAATCTAAATTTACCTGATAAGCCGGATCTTAGACAGTGAAGTTCTAGAAACTCCCAGCACAATGTCGACGTAAAACGTGCTATGGGCACCACATATATCTGAATTGAATGATTCTTATTTTAAATAAAATAGGACCCACTAGGGAAAAATTTCTATGAAGTATGTATAGGCTGAATCTACAATTAAATGTACTAAAATTGACTGAGAAGATGATGATTTATAAGAGAAGACTTCGGATCTGTCTGTGCAGTGCCGGTGTTGAAGCCGTAACAAGCTGAGGGAATGTTAGAATTGATCTCCGTTTGTTGGATATGAAATATATATTAATTAATCACACTTATTCTGAAGAAAGTCAGGCCAGAAAATGACCATAAATATCTGTAGAATCCGATGATCAGCAATGCAGCATGTTGGAGCATAGACCGGCTTCTTTCTCACTTTGGAATGATCTCCAAGCACCGGGACGAAGAGAGAACGATTTGGGGAGGTTGAGATGAACCTAGAATGGCTGGAATATGAGGATAAGAGTGCTGTAGGATGGGGATTCACTTCTTAGGTCATTCATATGAGTCTCCCTTTATAGGGGATGAAAAATATGTCAAAAAATAGCAAGTTTTGATACATCCGACCATAGGTTGGATTTCCTCCATTTAATGATGCTAATTTTCATCATGAGACTTCTAGAAACTTATATAAATGATTGATAGGGATTGTAAACCGTGGATCACTTTTCCCATGTTCAAAATATGTCTCCACTTGAAGAGGAAACAAATCTAGTCTAAAAATAGCAAGTTTTGATGTATAAAACAACAACTTAAATTGTCATCATTTGATGATGCTAATTTCGACCATGAAGCTTTCAGATACTATACCAAGTAATATGGAGGAGTAAAAAAGAACTTAACGTCGTGAATTGGTCAAATATGTGCCCAATGGGCTGGGCTTGCATGCAAATGGGCTTGATCGATGCTACGTGCGGACAGAACTGTACGTCTGACTTCTAATAGGTGCTGCAGACAAATGGCATATCGGAATTGAATTCTGTTTATTGCATTGAAAATAGGACTTATACAGGAATATTATTGATGTTGAAGACTTATTCATTTAATGTCTACATAATCCTGTGAAAAATTTTCAAGTAGAGGATATGCTGGGAAAAGCATAATTTGGCACACCACCAAGAGCAACATGGAAGTTAGGATGGGCTCTCATTTGGGAAAAATGAATTTGATTAGAGATAAACAAATCTTTCTTAGATTTCTAGTGAACTCCTTGGCTCATCCAAAAGAATCGTTCAATTTTATTTTGAAGGTCTAAAAGAGATGTTGCCAATGGAATAAGAGTTTAAGCCTCAAATAAGGCCAAATTGGCGTGTCTACAGCTTGCTTTAGTGAGCTCTTCTCATTTCTTCAAAAGAATGTCCATTTAGAAAACATGATCATCTTCGCTCTAGTTCTTGCTTGAGTTGTTACACCTTCCTTGCATCTCTACTTGCTTGCTTACTTGCTTACTTATTTCCTTTGAACATCATCTAATTTTCTCTGATTTATTTGCTTTTCGTTGGTACTCTTTTTATTAGAAAAAAAAGAAAAAAAGAGAGCATAACAATCCAATTTTTTTAGACTTGCTTATCAACTTGTTTCAACTTCGCATATTAGATATTATCTTGCTAAGTATACTTAGCTTTTTCTCTTCAAAGTCTAGTTTCTTTCCTAAACATCTTTAGTTAAAATTAGTGCTTACTTTCATCTAAGTTTGACTTCATATCATTGTCTTGTTTACTTGCTTTCTACAACATCTCATTGTTCATTGTATGCTTTTACTTTTTTCTTGCTTGCTTCTCATTCCTTGACATTTCGCTTGCATTTAGTTTGCATCGGTGTTTTTGACCCCTTTAGGCCATCCGAGAAGGGAGGCTCTCTCCTCCCAGACCCCCACACATCAAAACACCCCTCTTGGTGGTTGCTGTCGACTCCAGAAACGGGTTCCGGATCGGCACCTCAAGATAAGAAGGTGAAATATGGAATTGGGGAAAAAGGGGAGTGAATTGAAAGACACTCAGAAAGCGGTAAAAACTCCTCACCTTGGTCCCACACTCACATTGATCCCCGAACTTTCATCTCACGGTGTATCTTGAGCACCGGAGATGGTTCGGGTCATGTGGGAGGAGAGTGAGGAGGATATGAAATTAAAGCATGAAAAATGTGGTCGCCAGGAGCCGCGGGCTCCGCTTTATGTAATGAAAATAGAAAGAAGTTGATTTGACCGTGTGTACCTTAGCGTGGGAGAGAGTGTGTGAGTTCAACCTTCTTCCTCTTCGGCCGGACGATGAGGGAGAGTCCAACCAATGCTAGCTTGATGTATTTGTGCAACTAGAAGACAATAAGACAAGAAAACAAGTGAAGAAGGATTAGAACTAAGTGAAGTGTAGTAACTTGTAAAAACAATAACATAAAACGACAATTGAAAACAAACTCACCGGCTTCGGGGTTAGCCCTAACCCTTTTTTTTTGTTTTTTTATGATGTATGAAATGATGCAAGATTGAATAAAAATGATGCTTAAATATGAACTAAATGATTTGAATGAAGAAAAAAGAATATAAATGGTTAAAGGCAACACAACCCAGGCAAAGTGGCAACCGGGTTGGACAGATTTAATGTAAACTGCGCGGCTCTGATGCAGAGACCGTAAAGGACAGCACCGATGTAAGAATCAAGTGAAATTTATTTAAAAATAAAGATAACTCACCGAGGGTTGTTTTATATGAAGACAAGTTTGCCTGAATATTATGATAAGTAATCTGAATTTACCTGATAAGCCGGATCTTGGGCAGTGAAGTTCTGGAAACTCCCAGCACAATGTTGATGTAGGACATGCTATGGGCACCACAGATATCCAAATTGAATGATTCTTGTTGGAGATAAAAGATAACTCACCGGGGAACAATTTCTATGAATGATGTATGGGCTTAATCCACCATTAAATGTACTGAAATTGACTGATAAGATGATGACTTAGAAGAGAAGACTTCGGATCTGTCTGTGCAGCGCCGGTGTTGAAGCCATAACAAGCAGAGGAAATGTAATAATTGATCTATGTTTGTTGGATATGAAATATATCTTGATGAACCACACTTCTTATGAAGGAATTCAGGCCATAAAATGACTACAAATATCTGTAGAAGCCGATGATCAGCAGTGCAGCACGTTGGAGCATAGACCGGCTTCTTCCTCACTTTGGGATGATCTCCGGGCACCGGGACGAAGATAGAACTATTTGGGGAGATTTGGAAGAGCCTATGGTGGATGGAGGACGAAGAGAGAAGTGCTGGAGGATGGGGATGCCCCTCTTTGGTCGTTCATATGAGTCTCCCTTTATAGGGGATGAGAACCAGGTCAAAAAATAGCAAGTTTTGATACATCCGACCATAGGTTGGATTTCCTCCATATAATGTTGCTGATTTTCATCTTGAGGTATCTAGAAACTTACCTAAATGATTGAGAGAGATTGAAAACCGTGGATCACCTTCTCCATGCTCAAAATATGCCTCCACTTGAAGAGGAAACAAATCTAGTCTAAAAATGGCAAGTCTTGATATACAAGACAACAAGTTGGATTGCCATCATTAGATGATGCTAATTTCGACCATGAAGCTTCCAGATACTATACAAAGTGATATAGAGGAGGAAAAAGGAAGGTAAGGTCGTGAATTGATCAGATATGTGCCCAATGGGTTGGGCTTGCATGCAATTGGGCTTGATCGGTGCTGCGTGCGAATAGAACTGCACATATGACTTCCAAAGGGCGCTGCAGACAAATGGGAGATCAAAATTGAATGTCGTTTGTTGAAATGGAAAGATAACTTAGAGAATAAGATTATTCATGTTGAAGACTTCTTCATTAGACGTCTATATAATCTAGTGGAAATTTTTCAAATAGAGGATATGCTGGGAAAAGCATAATCTAGCACACCACCGAGAGTCTCTTGTTCGGCAAACACGGATTTGATTAGAAATTAGCAAATCATCTTCATATTTCCAATAAGCACCTCAGCTCATCCAAAAGGGTGGTTCATCATGATTTTGATGGTCTAAAAGAGATGTTGCCAATGGAATAATGGTTTAAGCTCTAAATAAGGCCAAATTGGCGTGTCTACAGTTGCCAACTCCTCCTTTGGGGATTCTCACTCGGAAGGACTGGGTAGCTTCCATCAAGGCCTCCATAAGTCCCCAGATGTAAAGGATTCCCTCTTCACTAATCGAGCTAGTTGTACCATTTTATCCCAAAACTCAGAGTACCTATCACCTATCGTTGTGTAAAGAGTGACAATCTTAGATTGCTCAGTGTTGTGAGATCATAGGGTCTTACCTATTTATTTTAGTGGACATTATTTATCTTAAACAAGTCACTAATTTAAGGCTGAAACAAAAAAATTACGGTAATCATTTCAAGTCTCTGCTATTACTTGTTTGCAAACCAAAAATTGAAAACAAAACAAAAATTTGAAATCACTTAACAAAAAAAAAGAAATCTTTTGCTTGAGGTTAATTTGCTTGATAACTTGTTTGTCCAAACAAAAATTCAAAACCACCAAAAAGGGTAAAAGATCAAAACCAAAAAACGGGGTTCTGTGTGCTTTTACTCGTCACCTTTTCTTCGTGTTTATGAACTTGAGATCAGGATGAGTCATCAGGATGACGGACCAAGGATACAAGTTGCTGCAGCTAGAGTATGATCAATCCTACCTCCACCCAGATACCATATGTGCCGTTAACGAACCCAAAATTCTTCTTGAAACCAGCTCACCCCGACTCCATCCAAATTCTCTGTGGAAGGCATTTGCTCATGTTGATCCAACTCAACTACAACCCATTAAAGCCATCTTGAAAGGAAAATCACCTGCCAATCACACCCATGTTGAAGGAGGCCACTGTGCCTCGACCCCCCAATTGGCAACTGATCAACCTGGTGCACCGGTACTGGGTCACTCTCACAATGGACCCTTGATTCCAAACTCACCCCATCCGGTGGCTATCTTGAATCACCCAGACTTGAATAATGCCACACCACTCAGGCCACCGATCTACTCTGCCGCACACTTCAATCAAGCACGCCCACAAATGCATCACCTGATACACCCTCCTTGCCTAGCCACTTCAGCCTATCCAATGGCCATGCCGATGAATCAAACATCTGCTCTACCCCCTCCCCTTGCTTGTAAATCCTCTGTTAATCAATCTATGATAAAAAAAAATCAACCGGATGGATGAACAATATCGGGAACTCAAGCAGTTGATCAACACGAGGGCTCTCCCCGAGATATCTCTCCCGTGTTCCATCTCCCCCCTTCTGAAATGCCCATTTACCACCGGTACATTGGAAATGGGAATCCTTTCATTCACATCAAAGACTTCCTTTATGAATCTGTCATGTGGCAAAATGATCAAAAAGCCCTTGCATATCTGTTCAAAAGATCACTAGAAGGCTCCGCATTGGAATGGTTTTATTCACTTGACCCTTTAGAAGCCAGCAACTTTGATATTGTCAAAGAAAAATTCTTGCAAAGGTACCAAGTCAGAGTTGGCCCTATGTATTCAATTACAGATCTTATGGTCGAAAAGATGAGAAATGATGAGGATTTTATAAGGTATGCTGACAGATGGAGAGCAATGGCAGAGAGGTTGACAAATGTGTTGTCAGAATCAGAACAAGTCAAGATGATCATCACTAATGCCACTCCAGCTTTGAAGAACTTACTACATTTCATCACCCTGCCACCATGAGTGAACTCTACGAGAGAGCATGGTACATCTAGACACAACTCTGAGACTCTCCCATCTTGATCCTTTTCGACCCTAGGCCCCGAGTCACCAAAAAGACGACCACTACTGCCACTGGGCCTGTAACTGAATGCGTAGTAACCAACGAACATGTCAACATCATACGAAACCCGCCCAACAACCACCAGCAACAATATAGAAACCCCCAATACAGAAACCCACAACCAGTGCCTCGCCCCCAAATTCAACCCCAACCTTTCCAACACCAGATACCGAATCAACGTCCCCAACAGCCAACACAGGTACCGGTTGTAGACACGCCAATTTGGCCTTATTTAGAGCTTAAACCATTATTTCATTGGCAACATCTCTTTTAGACCATCAAAATCATGATGAACCACCCTTTTGTATGAGACGAAGTGCTTATTGGAAATATGAGGATGATTTGCTAATTTCTAATCAAATCCGTGTTTGCCGAACAAGAGACTCTTGGTGGTGTGCCAGATTAAGCTTTTCCCATCATATCCTATACTTTAAAATTTTTCACAGGATTTTTTGGACATCCAATGAATATGTCTTCAACATCAATAATCTTCCTCTCTGAGTCCTCTTTTCAATGCAACAAACGGAATTCAATTCCGATCTACCATTTGTCCGTAGCACCTTTTAGAAGTCAGACGTGCAGTTCTGTCCGCACGTAGCACCTATCAAGCCCAATTGCATGCAAGCCCAGCCCATTGGGCACATATCTGACCAATTCACGACCTTACCTTCTTTTTTCCTCCTCCATATCACTTGTTATAGTATCTGGAAGCTTCATGGTCTAGATTAGCATCATCAAATGATGGCAATCCAACTTGTTGTCTTGTATATCAAGACTTTCCATTTTTAGACTAGATTTGTTTCCTCTTTGAGTGGAGACATATTTTGAGCATGGGGAAGATGATCCACGGTTTAAAATCCCTCTAAATCATTTGAGTAATTTTATAGATGCCTCAGGATGAAAATTAGCAACATTAATTGAAGGAAATCCAACCTATGGTCGGATGTATCAAAACTTGCTATTTTTTGACCTGTTTTTCATCCCCTATAAAGGAAGACTCATATGAACGACCTAAAAGGGAATCCCCATCCTCCAGAACTCTTATCCTCATCCTACAGCCACCCTTGTCTCATCCAAACCTCCCCAAATCTTCATCTCTTCATCCCGGTGCCCGGAGATCATTCCAAAGTGAAGAAAAAAGCCGGTCTATGCTCCAACGTGCTGCACTGCTAATTATTGGCTTCTAAAGATCTCTATAGTCATTTTCCGGACTTAATTTCTTCAGAATAAGTGTGTATCATCAAGTTATCTTTCATATCCAACAAACTTATATCAATTCTGATATTCCCTTGGCTTGTTATGGCTTCAACATCGGCGCTGTACAGACAGATCCGAAGTCTTCTCTTCTAAGTCATCATCTTCTCAGTCAATTTAAATACATTTAACGGTGGATTCATCCTATACATACTTCACAGAAATTGTTCCCTGGTAAGTCCTCTTTCATTTAAAATAAGAATAATTCAATTCAGATATCTGTGGTGCCCATAGCATGTCTTACATCGACATTGTGCTGGGAGTTTCCAGAACTTCATCGTCTATGTTCCGGCTTATCAGGTAAATTAAGATTACTTATCATAATATTAAAGCAAACTTGTCTTTATATAAAACCACCCTCGGTGAGTTATATTTATTTTGAAACAAACGGAACTCGATTCTAACATCGGGGTCGTCCGTAGCATCCTCTGCACCAAAGTCGCGCCAGAAGGATGCAAAGCTACCCGAACCGGCCTTCTTCAACCAACTCGGCTTCAACTCAAGTCAATCCACTCTATAAGCTTTCTCAACTCATTTAACTCAGTTTATTTAATGTTTTAAATCATATTTAAGTTCATTTTCATCATTTTTACATAATCAAAAACACAAAAAGGTTAATGCTCACCCTGAAGCCGGTGAGTCCAATTCCAATTGCTTCTTTCTCATCTTCTCTCTACAGTTACTACACTTCCCATAGTTCTAATCATTTTATTTCACTTGGTTTATTGTTCTAGTTGCACATGTCTATCAAGCTTGCATCGGTTGGACTCTTCTTCATCGGCCGGCCGAAGAAGAAGAAGGTTTAACCCACATATCATCTCCCACGCTGACGTACACACGGTCAACTTCTTTCTATTTTCATTGCATAAAGTGGAGCCCGCGGCTCCTGGCGACCACAATTTCTCTTATCATGTTATAAGTTCATCTCCTCCTCACTCTCCTCCCACATGACCCGAACCATCTCCGGTGCTCGAGCGACACCGTGAGATGAAAGTTTGGGGATCAATGTGAGTGTGGGACCGAGGTGAGGACTTTTTACTGCTTTCCGAGTGTTTTTCGATTCACTCTCCTTTTTCCCCATTCTATCTTTTACCTTTTATTGAGGTGCCGATCCGGAGCCCGTTTTCGGAGTCGATACCGGTCCCCCAGCAACCCTGGCAATTGGCCATGCAAACCTTTGCACCTCAACCGCCACGTCAACTGACTACCTATAACCAGGCACATCCCCCCGCCACCTATGCGCCACGAAGAACAGGGCCTAGAAGAAACCATTATCCATCATTATCGTACTCTCTCATGGATATTTTCAATGCTCTTATGGCGGCAGGGCAGATTTCACTACCAAAAGAAAGGCTAGAGTGGCCAAAGAATGCCAATACAGATAAATATTGTCTATACCACAGATACCTGGGACACACGGTGGAGAATTATTTTCAGTTCAAGGATTATATCCATGACCTCCACCAAGCAGGGAAGCATTAACTGGAGTCAGATGGGTGAGTACATCAAGGCAGTAAAGAACCAACCTTAGCAGCAGCAGGCACTGCTCCAACAACAGCAACAGTAGGAGTCCGGTCTGGGGATCATTCAGAACCCGTTACCCGCGCATGCGCCCACAATAGTACCAGAAAATCAACGAGTTAATCCCATCCTAACCTCCACAGACGAACCCCACGATAGAGACCAAAATTGGCAAATCGAAGGACCTTCTTCCTTCATAAACATCAACCCTCCGAACCACGTTAACCGAACCGTCTACTCCATACCACGAGCCACACTCACCAGAAGAATCCAACCACCCATCATCTACACCTTATCACAACCCATTGTAACACCGCCACCACAAACACCAATGCCATTAGGACCTATCATCGTACTGTCCCGTACAACCGTGACATCATAACCTACCTACACCCCTATGACTCGAACCATCATCTCTACACCCCTACTGAGGCCTCCCATCATCCGATCTAACCTTTCATCCACCTCTACTACACCAACAACAGCCCCTCAGCTTGCCACAGTACTCAGGAGCGGGCGCATGTTTCAAAGGGTCTTTCCCCAGACCGGTCAACCGGGACGGTCACAAGAAGAAGAAGAAGAAGAACACCTAGAAGAGCCAGCGCCAAGGACATCCTATGATTTGTTGAAGCACCTCGATAAGACCCCGCAAGAATTTCTATCCTAGAACTGATTAAGCGGTCCAAAGCTCACCAGGAAGTTCTTCAACAGTACCTGCAGCAGGTAATGGTCAACGAAACACTCCCTTCTGAAAAGATCGTGTCTGTTTTGACCCTGAGAAGTGAACATCCTGCCCTTACTTTCACCAAAGAAGAGTTGGCCGAACCAAAAGCAAGAAAGTATGCACTATGCGTCACTGCCAGCATCAACAGAACGGACGTCAAGTCTTGTCTAGTTGATACCGGTGCTTCCATCAACGTCTTGTCACCAGAAGTGCTGCATTTGTGTGGGATCCCCGAAGAGGATGTCCGGCCATCACAAATCACTGTAACATCATATAATTATTCAAAGAGACCTGTCCATGGCATGGTCACACTCGAGGTGGGACTAGGGCCCCAGACTGTCACTGTTGACTTTCACATCTTAGACATGGATCCAACCTACAAGGCTATCTTAGGAAGGCCTTATCACAAGGCGTTAGAAGTTGTGGCCTCAACTAATCATCAGTGTATCAAGTTTTCCTTCAAGGGCCAGGTCATCAAGGTGGTAAGTATGCCAGTAGATTGTCTAGTTACTCCCCCTCTCGGCTTACCAAATCAACCTATCTTCACAATCCTTGATCTACCAGAGGTCGAAAAGTAGCCTTGGCAAATCTGGAGAAGGAAAAAGGATGATACCAAGACTCTTAGATGGCGTATGATGGAAAGTTTGGGATACCAAGAAGGTCGAGGATTGGGAAAAGAATTGCAGGGCATTGTAGAACCCAACCAGCTAGTGAAAACAACATCAAGAAGTGGAGTTGGGTACAATGGAATAAGTGATAATGGTCATAAAATTAATCACAAATACTTCAATGGTTGTCTGAACAAATTCTTCGTCAAAAGGGAAACAATACAACTGGTGGAAGACTAAGAACCCCAAGAACAGGCAAAGAAAAAGAAGATTGAAAACCTTAAAGATGAACTGTATCTTAATATAGCATGGTTGTTCTCTGCTGAAGAAGGGTCAAGGAGTGAATCATTCTGCCACGAGCCTTCTGGCAATCAGAATCAGGGGCATTCGCCTACTGTCACTTCTACAAACTCACTCTCAACAAGTTTACCATCATATTCATCAAGCATTGAGCATGAACCCTCTCTATCCATCTTTGCTCAATATGTTTCTTTCGCTATCAATGTCCCAAACCACGCCGGAAACCACAATCGGTCCAAGTCAAACCCATTCTGTGTTCATGTTTAGCACTCCCCAAAAAGATCAAAAAAATTGTCTTTGTTTTCAAACCAAATTTCAGTCGAAGAAACATCCCCACTCGCTCTGAAGGGCGATTGAACCCAGGAGACCACTCGGTCTCTGATCGAACTCCTTTGCCCTTAACCTTCATCAGTAAATTCCGCTCCCTCCACTTCTTATTCCTCACCTCTTTTGCCCTCATCTTCTTCTTTAGTTTTAATTTTTGATAAAACAAAAATCAGAGGTAGGAGAGTTCCAGAAAGCTACCTGCATCAGTTAGCTCAGAAAAGCATAGGATGTGCCAAGCTACCGGCATATCTAGAAAATGCGATCCACTTAGATGAGATCCGATATGAGGACAAGAATAACACTGATCAAACTCTAGAGGTCTATGAGGTTGTGTCGGAAAAAGATCCTAATACTGAGGATGAAGAAGAGGATTTGGCTGATGCTTACGCATCCGGATTAAAGAGGTTTGAAGAGCCGTCAGCCACGATGGATGAACCAACTAAAGAACTTAATCTTGGAACACCGGAAGATCCTAAGAATATCCTCACCAATCCCAACCTCACCCCTTTGGAAGAGCAAAATCTAATGGGGTATTACAAGAATAGAAGGACACGTTCACTTGGACATATGAAGATATGCCGGGGTTAGACAAAGCATTGGTGGAACATCGATTAACTTTAAAACCTGAAGCTACCCCGGTCAAGCAAAAGTTAAGGAGATTCCATCCATATATAGCTCTGAAGATGAAGGAAGAGGTTGATAAGCTACAACAAGCAAAATTCATTAGAGTTGTCCTTTATCCGCAATGGGTGGCAAATATAGTCCCGGTCATGAAGAAGGATGGAAAAGTTTGAATCTGCATTGACTTAAGGGATTTAAATCGAGCGTGTTCGAAAGATGATTTCCCCCTTCCTTATATCGATGTCCTTGTTGATAACATAGATGGATATGAAACCCTATCATTCATGGATGGATATTCAGGATATAATCAAATCCGCTTAGCAGAAGAGGATCAAGAAAAGACCTCATTCACTACACCTTGGAAAAATTATTGCTACGTTGTCATGCCCTTTAGATTAAAGAATGCCAGAGCAACTTATCAAAGGGCTATGGTGGCGATATTTCATGATATGATGCATAAATTTGTAGGTGTATGTGGATGATCTGGTGGTTAAATCTCGGACCCGAGATGAGCATGCTGAGGTGTTAAGAAGGGTTTTACAGCGAGCCAAGGAATATAAGCTTAAGATGAATCCCAAGAAATGTGTGTTCGGAGTATCATCAAGCAAGCTACTTGGGTTCATCGTCAGCAAAAGAGGCATTGAGATCAATCCCAACAAGGCCAAAGCCATCATCGATATGCCTCCACCAAAGAATTTAAAAGAACTGAGAGGTTTAATTGGTAGGCTACAATTCGTTCGTCAGTTTATCTCGCAACACTCCCAAAGGTGCAAACCTTTCTATGAGTTAACCAAGGCAAAGGCTGAATTTAGATGGGATTCAAGATGTCAGGAGGCATTTGATGGATTAAAGAAGTGTTTGTCAAGCCCACCTGTGCTCAAGCCTCTGGTACCAGGCAAACCCTTGATTTTTTACATCTCGGTTTTGGAAGAATCTCTTGGAGCAGTATTGACACAACTAGATGACGAAGGGAAAGAGCGAGCTACATACTATCTATCAAAGATCTTCGATCCTTGTGAGCAGAAGTATACAAACATAGAGAAAACCTATGTCGCCCTAGTTTGGGTAGTTCAAAAGCTTAAACACTACTTCCTAGCACACGAGGTTAATCTCATTGCTCGCATGAATCCCATTAAGTTTCTTCTTGAGAAATTCGTCCTGACTGACCGATTGTCACACTGGCAAAGCTTGCTTTCTCAATTTGACATCACATACACTCAACAGAAGGCAATCAAGGGCTATGCAATTGCCAAACATCTAGCCCATCATCCCATCCCAATCTTTGACCCTGTCCAATCAGAGTTCCCCGATGAGGAGTTGATGTCCATTCGATCCTCCAACCTTTGGACTTTGTATTTCGATGGGGCCTTAAACTCTCAGGGTAGAGGGATAGGGATTGTTCTTCTATCACCCGAAGGTGTCACCATCCTGCAGGCTTTTTAGCTCCATTTCCCAGCAACAAACAATATAGCTGAGTATGAAGCCTTGTTGGCCGAACTGGAGGCTGCTCATTTCTATGGTGCCACCGAACTGAGAGTGATTGGTGATAGTCAGTTGATTCTTCACTAAGTGCTCGCTAAATATCGCACATCCCACCTAGGGCTCAGACCATATCAATAACTCACCGCTTATTACATCAAGTTATTCTCCAAACTCGAATTTGTTCATGTCCCTTGCGCTCAAAACATTCTTGCCGATGCTCTCGCTTCTCTGGCATCTACACTATCTGTCCCGCTAAGCCGAAAGGTTAGGATGATCTATGTTCGTCGACATACCATTCTAGCAATAGAAGATGCGCAATTCTTGAAGGTTAAAGAAGAGTTTGAAATGAAGGAATCCATTGAGCAAAAGGAGGAGGTATCCTTGGTTGAGTTGGAGGAATTGGAGAAAGGTGAGAAACCTTGGTATTATGAGATTGCGAATTACTATCAGGATGAGACATATCCATTAGGGTCAACCGCTAAAGAGAAGAAAGCTATCAGAAGAGTCTCCTAAAGATACGCCATCTTAGGAGAAGTACTTTACAAAAGGAGCCTGGCTGGCATTTTATTATCCGGAGTGTGTGGAGGCCACATAAATGCTCAAGCCCTCGCCAAGAAGATCATCAGGCAAGGGTATTATTGGCCTACTCTGGAAGAGGATTGCTCAATCTTTGTCTGGTATTTCCATCAATGTCAACTCCACGCCGACAAGATTCACTCTCCCGCGTCTTCCCTTCACCCGATTCATGCCCCCATGGTCTTTCGCTATGTGGGCTTTTGATGTTATCGGACCCCTTGGTGACCCAAACTCCACAAATAAAACCAAATCATTCACCCTAACGGCAATGGAGTACTTCACCAAATGGACAGAAGCGGAAGCATATGTGGAGATCAAGGCATCAACATTCTGCACCTTCATCAAACGCAACATCATTGCCAGGTTCGGGATCCCAGGCGACATTATCACCGATAATGGACCTCAATTCATCTCTCAAGAGCTACAAGACCTTTGCAACAGGTATTGCATTAAATTGCATCATTCATCTCCATACTATCCTCAAGGCAATGGTCAAGCAAAAGCTACAAACAGAACTCTGATAAAAATCATCAAGAAAATGTGTAAGTCTAGTAAATTTGCGAACTGGCCAGATAAGTTAGTTAATGCTCTATGGGCCTACCGTACTTCTGTTCAAACCCTAACAGGTCAAACTCCCTATGCTTTGGCATTTGGGATGGAGGCAGTAGTCCCGTAAGATGGATGAATGCTGCGATTTCCTTCTCGCGTAACTCGAACTCTTGGATAAAAAGAGGGTGGCCGCCACCAAACATGCTAGATGTTACCAGAATAGACTTAAAAGATTTTATTAGAAGAGGGTGGTAGAGAGAAAATTTGAAGTCGGTGAGGTTGTGCTTAAAAGAATATTTGTTAAGCCAGGTGGTCCCCGCTCCAAACTTCAACCTAATTGGGAGGATTCGTATGTAATCTCAGTTGTTTATCCTAGTAATTCATTCAAACTAACTAATGCAGAAGGTGAAGAGCTAGCTCATCTCTGGAATGGTGTCTACCTCAAAAAATATTTTCCTTCAAAAGAAAGCAAAAATCACAAAAAAAAATCTGTAAAACCAAAGGGGCATGAAGGATGGTAGTAACATCTAATGCTTTCTTGTTCAGTGCCCCAAATTGTCACTTAGGGAAATAGGAATAGGCACCATACTACACACACTACATGCCTAGATTTCGAGATCCGGTGATTGAAAGTCAGAGAGAAAGCTAGGCAACACTTGGCAAAAGAAGGTCGACCCTATCCTATTCTATTCTTATTTCGGTTCTGAATGGATGAAAGGGATTAGAATGAGGAGTATTGAAAGTGCCCATTGCCTTAGTAGGAGGATGCCTCTGAAGGTCTGACTTCTTAAAAGAAAAGGTGCCAAAAGATGGGCAATGACCCCTCAGGTCAGCAAAAAGAATAGACATGGTTGAATGTGTACCAACAAAAGCCCAAAAAAAGAAAACTGCTCCAAAAGATGGGTAATGAACCCCTCTGGTCAAAATCAAGCAAAAGAGAAAACCTGTTCGAATGTGCACCATCGAAGAAAATGGGCTAGAAGAAAGGACCTGAGGAGGTCAAATCCTAAACGGGCAATGTGGGCACTAGTAGAAAAACGAGTTCGACATCCCTAAACTCTACTAAGGACTTACCACCAATCCTCTTCCTTCTTTAACCTTGGGAGCAGGGTCGATCAACTAGGTCCAAGAAGAGCCATAGCCTATCACAGGAGGAAGGTCAGAAGATTCTGAACAAGGCACTTTTTCACACACAGTGCCTACTCTTAACCCTTGGGTAACGATGAGGAACACCTATGGCAGGCAAGGCAATGGGTGAGATGATCATTTCCTTCGCACTGCACAAAAAAAATCGAATACTTTAAAAAACACCAAATAAATTCATAAAATTAAAAATCTTAAAAATTAAATATCCAAAACACCAAAAAAAGCATAAAAATGCCAAAATATCAAAAACATTTTAAAAACATTAAAACCCAAACAAATCAAAAATTTCAAAAACACTTAAAATTTTTGACTAGTTGCCTTTGCATTCATGTTTAATTTTAGTCTTGCATATTTCCTTTTGTGCATACTTTTTTTTCTATTATCTGATATCTTAACCTTGATAAGGCCTGACAAAAGAACCGTTGCAAGGGACTAAGCCTGAATAAAATTCTAATTGTCTTTTGAGTGGATGCAGGGAGCTAAGAAGAGAAGCAAGCAAAGCAAAAGTCACTATGTAAAAGAAAGATACATCATAATAAGGAAGGGGTCGGCATATCACAAATCGCTGCCTCCTTCCTCTGGAGCCTGATCAACCGAAGGTGGCATGATATGTCCTTCACCACCTCCCCTCCTATGGCTGCTAGTCTAAGAAGAACCGGAATGGGTAGGCCCCCTCAGTGTAGTACGACGAGAATCAGAGTGGTGAGAGCGACTCCGGGACCGAGCTTGAGTCACCTACAACAGCACCTGTCGATGCTTCGCGTCCAATCGGAGGAGCTCTGAGGCATGTTGGAGACGAAGAGTCAGAATCTGCTCGGATCGGGGTGTGACAACTCAATTACCCAGGCCTCTAGCCTCCTGACCTGCAAGATGGCACAGAAATATGTCAGCAACAGAAGATACATCCAAAGTAAAGAATTGAACCCATACCTCTCGCGTCAACTCCTCTATCCTTTGAGCAGTCTGGGGAACAAAAGAAGAAGTGTCAGTGCATAAGCTCCAAACCTGAAAGTTTGAATAAAGATTCCTCACCTCAGAAGAAGAAGGACCAGGATCAGGAGCACCTACAACCAGCTCAAGCTCAAGCTCTCTCTGCAGCTCCATCACCTACAAGAAAAGGGTGTCAGAAAAGAAAAGTAATGATGGCAAGCCAAGTAAAATTGTATACCCTATCTTGAAGATCCGAAGGCCCACTGTCGGGACATGGGGCACCCCTCACAGTGAGATCAGAGATCCTTGCCCAAAGAGCCTTGTTCTACAATAAAAAAGAATGTCAGAATCAGGCAAAAGGAAACAATGGCAAGTCGTAGGAGTTCACCTCAGTACTAAGGGCTTGCACCCATTCCTTCAGCTGAGCAATCTGCAAGGAAGAAAGAAAAAATTAACAAGGCAAATAAAGGAAGAAGACAACATGAGAAAGAAACAACAATCATCTCAAGAAGAAGACCCATCTTAGAGGAACTGCTCCTAGGGTCGGTGGGAAGAAACTGGGGAGGATCAGCCGGTAGAGGAGAATGGTGAGGAGGGAGCTCGGGGCCCATCGGCTCGCCAAAGTTGAACGGCTCAAAAGGGGACTCTGAAGGCCCATTAAAGCCTGTCGGCTCAGGATCAGTCGGGCGGGCACCCAACTCCAACTCAACCAAATGCTCCCGAAGCTTTGAGATCTAGAAAAGAAGTAGGGGAAATAGTAAGAAACATTTATTTAGGACAATAAGGCGAGAAAAGGGAGGTCACCTCATCATTGCGCCCCCGTAGCTGCCGGCGGTGATGACGTCGCTGGAAAGAAAAGAAGAAAGGTTAGCTAATAGGCAATGGGAAAAGCATGAAGCAAAGAAGAGTTACTTGTTGCTCCAACTCTACCTCTAGGGACGCGATCCCTGCCCTCAGGCGAGACAATTCCTCCTGGATGGTCTGCAAACAACAGCAGTTAGATATCAAACAAGAAAAGAACAGTGTCGGGAAAAATAAATGCATACCTTGCCTCCCTCAATGAAAAGGTGGGCTAACGTCTCCGTATAGCGGCGTAAGTAGTCATCGCTATCGCTGGCGCTGGAAGTCACTGAGGTACCACCCCTCTTCCAAACCCGAACGACGAACTGACCCTCCTTCTTCCAGTCAATGTCCGAGATCAAGCTACGGGTGGAACGACCCAGGCGTGGGTACAGAGGCAGGTCAACCCACTCCTAGTGGAGCCCCTATGAGCGCATCGTGAGACGCACCCACAAAGGCTCCATCTCGTTCAGGCATATCAGGAATGTGTCGCGGTCGAAGACAGAGCGACTCTCTAACACCGATGGCTGTCGATCTAGGTGGATATCAGAATACGGGTGCCACACCACCTAAAAAAAGCAGAGCAGGACAGTGAATAAGAAGAACCAGGGATAGCTAAAAGTAGAAACAACAGAGCAAAAGGTTACCTCATGGTGGGGGAAGCAGAGCAGCTACCTCCTTAGGTTCTCCACCTGATAGGGATGGGAGGAGGCAGATCGGCTAGCAACCCAACTACTAATGAGAGGGTACTCAGGGGCCTCCTTCAGCAAGGCACGCCCCAAGGGAATGTAATAGTAGCTCTAGACCTGCCAACAAGCTTGATTAGACAACATAAACAAGGAAGAACTAGCAGTATACAAAAGACAAAGCATACCTGAAGGAATGGAGTAAACCCAACTATGAAAACCGGGCCGCTCTCCATCACCAGCGAAGCAATACAAGTGTGCCAACATGGCAGCCCCCCAAACATACTCACTAACCTTCAACAGGTCAGCAAGGAATGGAAGAAACCGCAGGTGCACCCTGTCCGTCTTCGAGGCTAGCAGAAGCTAGGCCAGGAAGAAGAGAAGGAACCAACGGAGGTCGAAGTTAGCCTAGACTATGCCCTCCTCACCGACCAGATAGTTCTTCGCGCGGTCTGTCAACACATGAAGAACATCTGCCACCAGGTCATCCTTCGCCACACTCGCCTTGCCCAGTCCGAAAAAGTCCCCCACGTCTATGCGCTTCATGACGCGTAGTCTGCCAGGGCAGTGTGGGATCGGATGACCCAAGAAATCCCAGACCATGGAAGAATAGTCACGGTAAGTCTTTCTAGTGACGGCACGACCATGAACTCGAAGCCTGGTAATTCAAGAGATGTCCTCCAAGGTGGGCACCATGTGCCCCCAAGGAAAGAGGAAGGAATGGGTAGTAGAATCCCATCTCTCCCTCAATGCCTAGATCAAGGGGAGGTCCTTCCAAATGGCAGTACAATGGAGTAGCGGGCTGAAGCCCATCTCATCTAGTTGTGCCTTCTGAAAGTCCTACAACCCCTGATACGCGTGGAAGACCATCTCCCAGGACATCCGGGACTTGATCTTTCCCTACACAAGCAAACAAACATGTTAGAAACAACAGTTAACAAATCACTCAAAAGGGGAGGTGAAATTTGAATACCGTAACATCCGGGCGCGGGTGAAGGGTAGGCGGCTCCAACGGGCCAGGGTCGTCCGAACTAGAGACTCTGCCACGGTCAACACGGGATCTCTTCATCATCTGCAACCATTTCGAGCGTTAGGATCGAACCAGAAGCAGAAGAATGGAGAAACAAGGCCCTGGTGACCAGGTGCCCCGTTTACGAGGTGCCTGGACCAGGCGCCCCCTTGATGAGGCGCCTACTAGCACACCATCAAGGGGGCGCTATCTCCTAGCATCCCCATCAAGGGGGCGCCAGGGGGGAGAATGGCTCCGGATCGGTTTGGTCCCTTCTACGAAATTGAACGGTACATAATAAATTACAAGTTTACAGTTTGGAGAAACTTACCTTGGTGTCACCTTGATATGTCACACACTCCAGATGGGCCCCGCTCAGTTGAAAAGCTTAGAAAAATCATTGGTGAAATGGAAAAGGGTTAAGGGCAGGAATATAAACCGTCACGGCTCAAATTTTCAAAATATTCAAAAAAAATGCACATAACATATTTGCAACCTACATTCTTCATAAAAAAGCACAAACTTGCCAGCAAATGTTGTTGATCATTTCTGTTTTGCATATTTTGCTGCTTACTAACATCGACAGGACTCAGACACAACTGGAATGAAAAGACCTACACTAATCAAGTTCGAGACACAACAAGAGCAAAGAACCTACAACCAGACACAACTAAAAGGAAAATACAAGATATCAACCACGGAGCTTCCTGAATTTAGCTACATAACAACTTTTTCAAACTTCATCTTCTTCTACGTTGGCACTTAGGGAGAAACTCTGGCTGATTCCCCAGACAACAAGGATACTCTGGCACTCTTCATTGTCAGCTGCAGTGCCCAATTGTCTGTCTTTAACAGACAGGACATGGGAGAGACAAGGAACCTTGAGCCGTGGTTGGCCCAGTTATAGGAAACACCGATGTGGGTTGTAAATGATGAAGGAAGAATCAGTAATTAAACGAAGATCCACCCCGGGGGAGGGAGAAGCACGAACATCTTGGCACATGATAGCCCGGGTAGGATGGACAAACCCGGCACAGCTCATGGCAGAGAAGTACGAACTCCAGTCAACACGATTCTTCACTGAGGGGCACTTGTTTATCACTCTGTAGTCCATGAGGAGACGGTTGGTGAGAGGCTGAAGGGGGCTGCGAGCAAAAAGACAAGAAGCAATGGCTGGCCCATAGCACTCATCAAACTTGAAGTGCCAATCAGCCCAGCACATAAACAACAGGATGCTACCAAACATAGGTCAGTCGACACTAGCAGAAGTCATACCATCATAGAGATAACCCAACACTGAAGGAGCTATGCACTCATTGGCCCAAATGCCTTGGATGCAAGAAAGGCAAGTAGGATCGAGCCACCCGTCCTCACAAAGGTAGAGAAGTACGGAAGCTAGGCAAGCAGCGACACCCTTGGCTCCAGGCAACAACAGATCTTCATTGTCACCAGCACCATGAATCATGCCGATGGACCAGTTTGCCAGCACTTTAGTATAAATACGCCCGCCTACCATAATGGACCAGGCCTCCCCTATAGTCATGAAGCCGCGAAGAAAGTCTAGACCGGTAACTGAACTGGCAGGAATGAACATGGCCTGGCCATAACCAGGCATGGCACACAGCCCCAGAAAAAGCTCCATCTCCTCCAAGAGAATGGTGCATTCGAAAGAGTCAAAGACGAAGGTGTGTGTGTCAGGGTGCCACATTTCAAGAAGAGCACTTGCCAGGGAAAAGTCCCAGAAGTACTTAAGAAAATGGTTGGCATGGACTAGGATGCCATAAAATCCCCACCCACTCAGAATGGATCGAACATGGATATGTAAGGAATTGTCCATAAAAAATTTGGTGGAGCAAAAGAAACGATTCCTATGGGTTCTTTTAGAATCTGTCTCAACCGGAACCAAACGAATAAAACTGAAAACTGATCAAATCGGGTTCGAATATACCTGATAGGGATTCATATAATCCCATGGAGTGGAAGGAGATGAGCTTCTCAAGCTCTTTAAACCGTTCAAGTGTCCGATCTCCAGCAGTATCTACACGAACTTCATCCACAGTAGGTTCTCCCTTCGCGCCGGCCTCGAGAACTCTTCCCGAACGGAGCTCCATCAACCATGGACACCTTCTAGAGAGAGGAGGTAGGGAGGAGGCTAGGGAAGTGGTTTTCACCCTTGGCTTGATGGGGTTTGGCTGAAACCATTAGTATTTATAGAGAATTATGGATTTTTCATAAAAATCCAAAATCTTTATAAATTACGCCCTTTCTCCTGTATTTGTGGATAAGTCCTTTTGTGTGTGACCCACTAGGCCCAATAGCCAATTTTATTGAGGCCTAAATAAAGTAGAAGAATTCTATTTAATTTAATTAAATATGTTATCCAATAACAGATTTATCGGTCTACCGATCATGAAGGGTACAAGCAACATCTCATGATCCCAAATGGCTATGGGGATAATCTCATCTCTATTGAGCCTTACCATCATCAGTTATCGCATGGATATAAACCCTCATCTATCCAATGTCCCGGTCAGAAAGGAGTATGGCATCGACTATCAACTCCTTAGTGTACCGACTCTATAGGATCTTGTACTCGGAATTGAATCAATTGGAAAACTCTTTTTCCAATCATCCTATCTACCCTGGCCAGGGATTTAGAGTACTATCCCATAAGACATTCACTCTCACTTACTGAGAGTGGATGATCCTTTGTTGTCTGCTCAATTACCTCCACCGGGTTTTCCTTGTACCCGATCCATCGCTATGCTGGACCATCTAAACGGTGATCCATATGTCAATAGTCAAAGCATAAGTTCCACCCAAAAAGGTATCTTTGGCGACTCAGGTCAAAGGTCCAACCATGCAACCATGATGATAGAAAAGCCCTGTTTGACAGTTCGGTAAGATACTATTCAGGGTTTCTAATTCGGTCAGTTCAGTGAACTCATTCAACTAATGTGCACATGTATGTGTATCTCAGTGTCTCCACACTAATGACCAATGAGATCGATCATCCTCGTCACATGAGAAGACATCACATAGACTAGTCTATCCAGATCCTTGATGCCCCATCTCAAGTATCTATGACTAGGAACATTTAGATCAAATACCTCTAGATGATCAATCTCATTATCATGATCTTATCATGATTTAATCATCATCATATTTTATCAAGGACTTCATTATGATATTCACATCTAATAAGAGCTTATAATGAAGATTTGCTTAATTAATTGAATAAGATATATCTAGAAATGTCGGATCATATCTTATATGATTGGCTTGTAGGACATACATTTTTATCAATCTCCCACTTGCACTAAAGCCAATCACCCATCTGGCTGATCTGTATCAGCTCAAGATGAAGCTCAAACACTCTTTGAGTAACTACTTCAGTTAGTGGATCTGCGATGTTATTAGCGGTAGATACTTTATCTTTAATTATATCTCTATAAGCTGCATTCTCTCTGATTGTATGGTATCGCCACAGAAGTTTAAACTTCTAATGAGACATTGGCTCTACCCCATTGTTTTCTCAAAACAAAGATACACTTTCAAAGAAAATTGGGACAATCCCATATCAAATATGCAGATGAAAATCTTCATCTAGACTACTTCTCAAGTAGAGTGCAACCACTATGTAAACTTGTTTACATATGTTGTAGAATTTACATTGTTCTATCACATAGAACTCTTCCAGCTCACTACACCACCATTATTCTGACTTAATATCAAACTTATTTGATTAGAAGCTTGTGTTTTTAAAACTACAAGACTTCAATTCTTATCCTTTAGTGTATAGAGATACATTCTCAGTACTTCTCAAGTACCAAATGATATATCTCTAAACTATCCAGTGACTCTCACCTAGATCTTCCTGATGAATACTCATAACACTTAAAGAATTTATCACATCATGCACATAGCATCAATTAATGATAGACCCTATGACAAAGACATAAGGGCTCTATTAATGTGATCTCGTTATCTCTCAAGAAGTCTTCAAAGACATCACTTTAGAGAAATCAACTCCACACCACATAGGTAAGAAACCTATCTTGTAGTTTATCATGTCAAACCCTTTGACTATGGTGACTACATACATTAACTAAGCATTACTTTTAGATCTATCTCTATAGATCTCAAAACCCAAATTATGTTTGGAGGATTAATTTGATAGCTAAGCTCACTTATGATATCACACCTACTTCATTCTTAATGAGTAGAATGTCATCAACATAAAATTTCAAGAAATTAATAGTACTCCCACTTATCTTTTTGAATACACAAGGCTCCTCTTCATTCTTAACGAAGTTATAAGATTTAATCTCATTAAACCTTATATACGATCTATGGAAAGTTTTACTTCTGTCCATAAATGAACTTAAAACACACTCTTCTTGGATGTTATTGGGACTTGATTCCCTATAGTTGTATCATATACACTTGTTCCTCAAAATACCTTAGAGGAACACTATCTTAACATCCAATTAACTTATCTTATAACCATAGTGTGTAACAATCAAAATCCAAATGGATTAATCCGTGGAATAGGTAAAAGATCTCATCATAGTCAACCATTTAACTTCGATGATATCCTTTTCAACTATTCTCACCTTTGAAGGTATCTACCTTCTAATCCACTCTAACCTATTCTTTAGTGATCCATTTATTCCTTATAGATACTATACCCTTAGGTGGATCTATCAAGTCTAAACTTGATTAGAATAGATAAAGTTTATATCGGATTTTATTGTCTCTTCCCATTTATGAATCAATATCTCATATTAGTTCTTTATAGATCCTATGATCAATATCCTTATTATCTTATGCCTCATTTCATCCATTAGAAATGTGTCCCACGTATCTCTTAGGTTGAAAAAGACCTATGAACTGTCCTTGTGTAATTATTAACTAGCACCTTAATAGAAGTGTCATTGGGTTGTGGGACTGGAACATCTTCCATATATACCTTGCTCCCACTATCTTTCTTAAGAAAGAACTTTTCCTTTAGAAATATAGTGAGTTGAGCAACACATACCCTTGTTCATAAGGGTGGTATATTAATATCCAGAAGTTTCCTTAAGATATCCCACAAGCCAACACTTCATAGTCTTATATTCCAACTTGTTAAAGTTATACTTCTTCACCAGGTCGGACATTCTGTAACCTTAACTTGCTTAAGGTCAAGTTTTAACCCCTTCTCCATATCCTATATGGAATAATCAGAATAGACTTAGAAGCTACCTCTTAAGATCAAGTGGTTATAGTGAGTACTTAGCCAAAATTAGACAAAGAGGAATTTTGCAAAGCTTGTCATTGTTCATATTATGTCTTACATGATATGGCTTCTCATTTTAGCTACTCAATTAAGCTAAAATGTGAAAAGATGTGTCCATTAGATTCTATTATCCTTCAATTATATATGAATTATGTACTTAAGTATTTTCCTCTTTGATCTCATCAAAGAGTTCTAATACTCATTCCATTAGTATCTCTACTTCATTCTTAATCTTAGATAATTTCTCAAAGGTCTTAGATTTGTACTTCATAAACTACATGTATCCATACCTAGAGACATTATCTTTGAAATAATGAAGTAGAAATATTCTTCTTTAGCCTTACTAGATATGGGCAATCATACATCTAGATGTACGAGTTCTAACAACTCATTAACCCATTATCCATGTCTACATAAAGCTAAAGTGTAGATTGATCTAAATCAACCCATTTCCTTTTAAAAGGAGTATTCACACATAACATGAGAGCTAACATATCAAATATGATTAAGCAATTCATTAAGCTCCCACTGGCAAATACTTTGCCATTCAATCTATTAGAACATCTATCAATTCCATAGCTTAGAATAAATCAACATTTATTCAAGTAGAAAATTATATAATGTTCTTATAGAAGGATATAATAGCAATCTTAATTATTAAGACATCTTCATAAGGCTATTAAAGAATTGCACCTCCCACTAATAATGATGCAACTTTTGCACCATTTCATACGTAGGTCAACATCTTATTTATTAAGCCTTCATTTATTTGTCATCATCTACAACTCCTTGTAGATATAAGATCCATATCCGGTATCTCATACCATTAGATGCATCCATAGTATCTAATATTATGATATACACATATAGTATCTAATATTATTAAGTGTATATTTAAAACAAGTATCAATGACTTGGATGCATGAAGCTTCTCAAGCTTCACCTTTGCATTATTTACAATATATTTTGCACTTCCACTTCCACTTACCATCATCATGATAATGTAAGAATTTTGTCTTATTCTGGCTTTATTATCTTGACCATCATCTTTTACTATTAACTATTTCCTATTTCTATCTAACAATTTTACTTCTTTCTATTGGTCTCACCAACAAGAAGTAATTAAGATGTATTGTTGTTCTAACTTTCCTTTAGTTAGCTCATCACTATGAGCCATGATAGATCTTATATCCATCTATTCATGTTGTCTCTATAATTTATATCTCACAGAGACTAACATCTAGTTTAAGGCAAATAATGCATCTTATCTATAAGATCTTATCTTTCTTTCAGATCATTAGATAATCTAGGAGACACCTACTTATCAAGTAGGATAGTAAATTGGTCAACTATGAAAACAATTCTCTTAGTTCTAAACCAGTTTATGAAATGTGAGACATTAAGCTATTTGGCATATAGTATGCCATACTAATGGTAGTTTATTATCGTATTCTACAACTAAGATATAATTTTATCAATATAACATTGTAGATATTCATTAAAATTAAGATATGGTCTTTCATCCTATTTTATGCTCCCACTAATTTTCGACGAATTTGCATAACTCTCATTATGCAAAGACGGGATATCATGATGAAATCCTAGTGAGGACTAAGACCCTATTAACTTTATGGTGATGTTCTTGTGGTAGCATAACAAATCACCCCATACTTAATAGGTAGGCAACTACTGCCAGTTGCAACTCTTGCAACTCTTAGTCATTTAGCCTCTAGAGTTATGACCTTGTCGTAGCACAACAAGCCATATACTCTCGTTAAGTCAAACCCGCTTGTTACGTTATGAGAATAGATTCTTCACACAACCCTTGTGATAGCACAACAAAGCCATACAAATGGTCCACCCCAAGGTTCTGCAAATGCCTTAGCCATGATCACCAATCCCTTGCTGAATGGGCCTTGTGGTAGCACAACAAACTCATCCAATCTAACATTGGCTCATCAAGACCATAACAACGGATGGCTACGTGAGTCATTCTTAATGTCATACGTTTATCAACCTAATTATAACATGGAAGAATTTTATTTTAGTCTCATCAATAATATGTGCTAAGTATATATAATACCTTTGAATTATCATATATCTAAGGTATAACTTATAGCACACATCTACATATCAAATATGCATAAAAATAGGTGATCATGGACTTAACCCTAAGCATGCACCTAAGGCACCCTTGTAGGTGCAAATATTTGCTTCAGATGCTTGAGTTGGCATGCTCCCACTTCAGAAAGAAGCTTCTCCAAGTGCTCCCGCTCTCTAACCTTCCATGAACTGGCTTCTAACTCTTAAATGCAACTTAAGGGTACGCAAACCCATAAATGTACATAACTAAATAAGAAACCTTAGTTTTAACCAAGGGGAGTACATTAGTGGAGGAATGTAGAATGCACAATCAGATTGTAAAGAGAGAGAGAGGAGACACACGTAGGCCCCATTTAATAACATAACCAACATAATTAAAAGCAATCACAAGCTAAGCGTAATTAAACCCATGATCACCTCCATACACACACTAACATTCATCACATGAACATAGAGCGCATACGTGATAATAATATAAGATATATCATATATATCAACATAAAATTATATATTTTATTTTTGAAATTCTCAATTTCATGCATGTCAAATTTTCATGAAATAAATAACATGAAAATAACATGACAATAATATATAAACAATTTATATGAAATAAACATACACATCTAAACTATTTAGAACATTCATGCATTCTCAATATTGTGCAAAATCATAAATTAATGTACCAATTTATATTCTGTAAAATCTCATTTTACAGAATTAATTAAAACACTAAATATATAAGTTAAACCTTTAAAACAATTTTAAAGTTTAACCATGATTGAATCTATGTAAATAGAGCTTAACATCATCTAACATGTCATTAAACACTTTAAAACATGTTAAATAATATTATAAATTTTTTTGAACTTTTTGGCAAAATTTTTGGATTTTGCTGTGATTTTAAACAATTTAAAATCAATTAATAAAGAGTCTGACGCATCGCGCCGTGTGAGTCGGAGCACTGCGCCATGTCGGCGTGCGCCAGTGTGCGCCGCCACAGCCCAATGGCGCTGGCGTGTTGCGCCGCCAATGCCCCCACGCGCGCGGCCGCTCTCCGCAGCTCCGCCCGATGACACTGTTCATCGGGAGATATGTCTTCCCTTAACTCGGACATATCTCCATATCCCATGCTCAGAAAAATCCGAAAAAATATGCATTGGAATCCTCATTGAATAAGGAATCCAAAAAAGTTAGCCTAATATCCAGTAAAAATCGCAACATACTGTAAAATAAGGTAGAAGAGCCGGCGGTCCTTGAGATTCCGTAGCAGAAATCTCCATTTTGCAACAAGGATAACTCCTTATCCCGGAAGCCAAGTATTCTCCAAAAATATAATTTAAAATCATCATAAAATGAAGTTTTAAAATATGAATCCCTTCAGAGAAAAATTTTCTAACAACGGGAAAATAGGGAGAAATAGTTTGGCGCAACCAGACTCCGCAAAACTCTAGTTCGCTGGAAAAATCAAAATTTCTCTCCCTCCGCCACCGTTCAAAGCTGGAGATCAAGAGAAAATGTTAGGTAATTATATTACACATCTCCTAAAGCTTTTCCAAGCTTCAATTTCTTATGTGGATAGAGATTTCACAAAATCCCCAAATCCGGGTGTCAGTTCGGGCATGACAGAAACACCAAGTTTTGAGGCTTCTCCTGAACTCTACAGAGATCTAAACTTCAAACGGTTTGTGGTGTTGAAATGCCCTATATCATGAGATTCTACCAGAGCCAACCAATCTTTTATCTAAGCTATACACAGATTATGGTGGCCTCATCAAAAAAGACATTTGCACAAATTCGAGAATACAAATTACATGAAATAATGTCGATTCGATGTCGATTTCGACCGAGACTTGAACCAGGCTCTGATACCACTGTAAGGAATCACCTATAAAAAATTTGGTGCAGCGGAAGTGACGATTTCTATGGGTTTCTTTAGAATCTGCCTCAATCGGAACTGAACAACGAAAACCAAAAACCGATCAAATTGGGTTCGAATATACCTGATAGGAATTCATATAATCTCATAGATAGAAAGGAGATGAGCTTATCAAGCTCTTCAAAACATTCAAGCGCCCGATCTCCAACAGTATCCACACAAACTTCATCCACAGTAGGTTCTCCCTTCGCGCCAGCCTCGAGAACTCTTCTCGAACGGAGCTCCATCGACCATGGACACCTTCTAGAGAGAGGAGGAAGTAGGGAGGAGTCTAGGTACATAGTTTTTACTCTTGGCTTCATAGGGTTTGGTTGAAACCATTAGTATTTATAGATAATTATGGATTTTTTCATAAAGACCTAAAATCTCTATAAATTATGCCTTTTCCCCTGTACTTGTGGATAAGTCCTTTTGTGTGTGACCTACTAGGCCCAATAGCCTATCTTGTTAAGGCCTAAATAAAATAGAACAATTTTATTTAATTTAATTAAATCTGTTATCCGATAACAGATTAATCGACCTACCGATCTTGAAGAATACAAGCCACATCCCATGATCCCAAATGGCTATGGGGATTGTCGACTCCGAAAACGGGTTCCGGATCGGCACCTCAATAAAAGGTGAAAGATAGAAGAATTGGGAAAAAAAAAGGGGAGTGAATCGAGAAACACTCGGAAAGCGGTAAAAACTCCTCACCTCGGTCCCACACTCACATTGATCCCCGAACTTTCATCTCACGGCGTCGCTCGAGCACCGGAGATGGTTCGGGTCATGTGGGAGGAGAGTGAGGAGGATATGAATTTAGAACATGAATAAAAATAAAGTGTGGTCGCCAGGAGCCGCGGGCTCCGATTTATGTAATGGAAAGAGAAAGAAGTTGACCGTGTGTACCTTAGCGTGGGAGAAAGGGATGTGAGTTCAACCTTCTTCTTCTTCGCTTGGCCGATGAAGAAGAGTCTCCAATCCAATGCTAGCTTGATCAACCTGTGCAACTAGAACAATGAACCAAGTGAAGAGTTTGGTTAGACTTGTGAAGTGTAGTAAGCTGTAGAGAGAATATGAAAGAGAAGCAATTGGAATCGAACTCACCGGATTGGGGTGAGTCCTAACCCCTTTTTTTGTGTTTTTGATGATGTAAAAATGATGTAAATGAACTAAAATATGCTTTAAAACAGTAAATAAACAGAATTAATGGAGTTTAGAAAGCTTATGGAATGATATGGCTTCTAGTGAAGCCGAGTTGGTTGAAAACAGCCGGTTCGGGTAGCTTGGTACCCTTCTGGCGCGACTTTGGTGCAGAGGATGTTACGGACGACCCCGATGTCGGAATTGAGTGCCGTTTGTTGGAGTAGACGGAGGACTCAGAGAAGAAGAGTTCCTATGTTGATGACTTCTCCGAAATCCTCCTGTAGAAGTCAGTAAAAATTATGAAAGTGGGCGGATATCAAAAACAGAACCTGGATGCGCGCCCTCAGTGTAGCAACCGCCACGAACAAACGGCAAGTCGGAATGGAGTGCCGTCAGTTGGGGACGAAAGAGGACGAAGAGAGGAACAATTTTTATGTTGAAGACTTTTGCAGCAGAAGCCTCGGATTTTCTCCAGAAGTCGATGAAGATGGTTGATGAAGAACACCCGGATCGAGCCTTCTCCTTCACCTCGGGATCGGTTTCTTGACTTCGGATCGCCTTTGGACGTCGGGATGGCTTTGGAGAAGAGCTTGGACGACCTTGGGACGAGCTAGGCACCGGGGTTCAACCTTGGTTCGTTGAGAATGACCCTCAATTTATAGGGGAAGAGAGCCGGTGCAAAATTTAGAAACTTGATGTACCGCGCCCCCGCTTTTCAAAGGAGACGAGGGCGCGCGAGGCGCGCCCCTCAAAACAAGGCGCGCGGCGCGCCCGATTCCCGGGGCGCGGTCTGCGCGCCCTCCTGTTTCAAAGGGGGCGGGGGCGCGTTCGGCGTCTCACTGCTAAAAATTGACGGAATGTTCCGGAAATTGCTAAAAATGGACTTGACATACGTAACGCGCCCCCGAACCGGGGGCGCGCTACAAATAAGTGAAAATTCTCGCCCGGAAACCTTCCAAAAACCCGGTTTAGAAGGTGCTAATCGGGGTAATTTCCGATTTAAAACAGCCGGACCGCGCCCCCTCCTTTCAAAGGGACTGGGGGCGCGCAGGCGCGCCCCCGGTTGAGGGCGCGCGGGCGCGCCCTCGGGTTGAGGGCGCGCGGGGGCGCGCCCTCCACTTTCCAAGCGGAGCGGGGGCGCGATACACTCTCTCTCTCGCGCGCGTGTTCCCGCGAGCATTATCTTGCAAACGGGATGTCCGATTCGGCTCCCGTTTGTTGCATTGGAAAGAGTGCCTTCAACCGCACCTCCTAAAGTCGGTAAACCAGCCGCATGACTCCCGAGATTTTCGTACGGGGCTTTCTACCGTTTTACCTTCTCGCGGAAAGCGAAACCCGGGGCGAAGATCCGAAAGAGCACGGTTCCGGTCGAGAAATCTCGGGTCAACTCGGGATGACTTGAAATGATGACCGAACAAGTCCGGTATGATCGGACAATCCGAAGTCATCGAAAAATCTGAGATTAACCCGGTAAACGTGAATCGAAAAGCGTAAAAACCGCGAAACCCTAAAATTGACCGAACCGGCCTTATAGCCCCGGTTGATAAAATATACGGCTAGAATCGACCCGGATGACATGAAAAGACCCGGTGATGACCGGAAAGGCCTAACATGTGGCCCGGGATAGCCGTGTCAGCACAGATCGAAAAAGCCGTAACGAAAGCCGTCATTGACTGACGCCTACCGAAGGGGCTTCTCGGAAACCCTGAATCTTCTGAGAACACATGCGGGGCTCTCGAGGCCTTCAATTATGGACCATTCAAGGTCGGTCATCGAGCAGGCTCCGTGTTTTTACAGTTCACGTGCGGCTCTCGCTTGAAGGTTACGGCAATATTCCGGAAATCATTGGTCCATTCTCAACTTACAAGGGGCTCCTCCAATGTCCTTAGCTCATGTCCACGAGATAATCCAGATCAGATAACGGTCAGATAAAAGATATCGCCTATGGAATAAGAGTCTAGGGCTCCGAATTCGGCCAATTTGGCGTGTCTACAGGGATAATCTCATCTCCATTGAGCCTTTCCATCATCAGTTACCGCATGTATATAAACCCTTATCCATCCATTGTCCTGGTCGAAAAAGAGTACGGCATCGACTGTCAACTCCTTAGTGTACCAACTCTATAGGATCCTGTACTCGGAATTGGATCAATTGAAAAACTCTTTTTCAATCATCCTATCTACCCTAGCCAGGGATTTAGAGTACTATTCCATAGGACATTCACTCTCACTTACCGAGAGTGGATGATCCCTTGTTGTTCGCTCAATTGCCTCCATCGGGTTTTTCTTGTACCCGATCCATCGCTATACTGGACAATCTAAACGGTGATCCATAAGTCAATACTCAAAGCACAAGTTCTACCCAATAAGGTATCTTTGGCGACTCAGGTCAAAGGTCCAACCATGCAACTGTGATGATAGAAAAACCCTGATTGACAGTTCGGTAAGATACCATTCAGGGTTTCTAATTCCGCCAGTTCAGTGAACTCATTCAACTAATGAGCACCTGTATGTGTATCTCAGTGTCTCCACACTAATGACTAATGAAATCGGTCATCCTCATCACATGAGAAGACATCACATACACTAGTTTATCCGGATCCTTGATGTCCCGTCTCAAGTATCCTATGACTAGGAACATTTAAATCAAATACCTCTAGATGATCAATCTCATTATCATGATCTCATTATGATTTAATCATCATCGTATTTGATCAAGTACTTCATTATGATATTCGCATCTAATAAGAGCTTATAATGAAGATTTGCCTAATTAATTGAATAAGTTATATCTGGAAATATCAGATTATATTATATATGATTGGCTTGTAAGGCATACATTTCTATCAGGATATTGATAGTAGCCATAAACTAGGCAATCCACAACATCTGCCCATAATGGGAAAGAGGGAAGATCCTACAGAGTAACCCCACAATTAGACAAGAAAACTTTGAAAATAAAAGGGAACACTTGATAAGGTTACTACCACCCCCATGGACACTCGGTTCCGGATATGGCAGGGAACCTCGGAGAAACTCTTCATTTCTATTGGCCAGATCAGATGAGAGGAGGAAGACGCCATGGAGACATCAAGAAGAGAACTGTATCAAGTGCAACGAGGAAGAAGGGGGTCCCCCCTTTTTATAGACCCACAAGGACCATCTCGGGAAGGAGCAAGAGTAAAGGAGTTGCAGGTGTCCTTTTTATAGGGTGCCTGGCGCCTTATAATCAGGGTGCCTAGTGACCCATAATCAGGGCACCTGGTGCCCTATAATCAGGGTGTCTGGCGCCCTGTATGTAGACTACCTATTTATAAGCCTTGCATATATTTTTGAAGACCACGGGTCTAAGAGGACTGAGTTTGAGAACCCCTTCAACAAAATTGATGAAGGATTCAGCCACCTTTTAGGCTCGCGGATAAGCCAAAGTCAAATACACAGGGATGATGGCGTCTTTACGGATGTCCTGACCCATTGCATTTGACCTATATCTTTAACTATTTTCTTATGCTTATTTGCATTTCTGTAAAACCCAACATGCATCATCTCATGCATCATTACACATCATTTCATCACAACTGGTCTCCACTTCCTAACCCCATCACAACCATCCCTCATTCCAATCCTACCATGCCCCCCTAGAAAAGACGGTCTTTGGTCTTCTAGAAAATCGATTTCAGCCATATTCTGATGATGGTTTCACTGAAAACAAGAAGTTTTTTAGTTCCATACTGAACCAATGTTTCTGAGTAAACCCTATAGATTTGAAGAATCCAACTTTGGTTGATTAGTTGTCTCCTTTGTACTTTCATAATTTACCATAATTCCTACCGAGTCCAGCACACATGCAGTTCAGGTCCTGGCCAGTGATGACTCTCCCTTGCATGGGATTTTAGTTACTCTCAGTGTTGTTTTTATTCTTAAACCAATCAACCAAAATAAAGGTTCCGATAAGATATAGGAAGTTCTCAAAATTTGTTAAGGTTCCGCCCCACTCGATTAGGCTGATCAGGGCATGTCTAAATCTACACCTTGGCGTCACCTTTTCAGTCTGTTACTATTTCACTCTGCTACGCCTCATTATGCCATGTTACGCTTCACCTACGCTCCATTCATATCACTCCCCTACAAAGCCGACGCCAAGGTGAGGCAAGCTGTAGACACGCAATTTTGGCCAAGTCGGAGAGCACAAATTCTTGTTTTCATGAAATATATCTGATTATCCTTTCAAAGGAACCAAGTTTTATAAAAAAATTAAGTTTTTCGGCACATTTCAAGGAAGATTGTTAAGGCGTTGACCAAGGTCAAAGCGCCCTATATATCATAGGGTGCCTGGCACCCAGTCGAATTGATTTGATCAACTGATTTGACCACTCACTGGGATTTGTCTTATCAAACTGACACGACTCATGATACTAGCGCCCCATATATAGGGCGCTTTGCCGCATGGAACAGATTTTTGAATTTGACCGAAATGCCCTTTTTTGGCTATAAATAGGCACCAATTTGGAGCTTTGAGAAGATTCCAGCCCCATGCCACTCTAGAGCTCATCCAACACTACATTTTCAAGCCCTTAGCATCCCCCATAAGCTCTCAAACCAATCCAAATTTTATTTTCTAAAAGCCCAAAAACCTCCTATTTCTGCCATCTAGAAACATGATTTTTCTTTAACTTTGAAGGCTTCTACCTGCTATCTTCTTCCCATCCAGTGTCCAAACTGTCACGACCCGGAAAGCACAAATGCGCAGCGGAAAATAAATTCGGAATATCGGGACAGTTTAGGAGAACAACAAAATCCAATTCACACTATCAAATCTCAATAATTAAAACAATTTGTAATGATCCAATCAAATTCAAACTCCAAGAAAATACCATAAATAACCACAACCAAACAACTAAGAAGGACTCAACACATAGTCCATTCAATCTCTAAAAAATCACACCAACAAATACCAAAATAACAATAGAAGGGAAATTCAAGCACCCTAAAAGATATGAGGTGGTCACTCGTTACCAAACTCCTCCTCTTCTGGGTCCTCGAACGGCTCTGGATCAACTCCAAGGTCCTCCTCGAAATCTTCTCCAAAGTCCTCCTCAGGAAGAGGCTCCTCGAAATCAGCTGAAAAAGTTAATAATGGGAAGGGGTGAGTCACCACAGACTCAGTAGGTCTTACACCCGAACTACCCTACTATACTAGTGATTTCTAGTGATATACAATACATATTAAGCCTAAAATTCAGATTTAATACATAGGATTTAAACTAATCATATATCTTTAATTAATTGATTACAAAGCCATTCAACTACCCCATATGATAACATGACTCCAAATGCATTAAAACCAACCTAACCTACACATTAGGCTACTCAAGGTATGCTCATAACACACACAACCTGACAAAAAACCAATGACACATCTAGAACACTAACATCTATGCCAAAATACACAACTAGACACATGTCTGAGTAAATATCATGCTCCATCTGAAAAATGTAGTCACATCACAAAACTAGCACCAGATTTACCATATAGTAGGAAGTAACATATAGTAACTAAATCCCATAGTACCCCTAGGCAGGGGAGTACTTAGGATAAACCGCGGTATCTGGGATCGAAGGATGCTCCAGATTCAACTAATCTCCGCTGCCCACGGGCCACTAATATAATCTGGTGAAGTACAATTCAACCACAATGCAGCTCACTGCACTAACCAAATTACACACCATGCAAGCATATAATTAACTCAGACAGTAAACATGAACATTTAATTGGCAAACAAAACATGAAATACATAGATGAACACCCATGGTTCTATGCATCACATATTTGCATACCATACCACAATTTAACACAAACTAGATGCATATAGATAGGATCATGCAATTTACAACCTAAACATTATCATTACATGCTTAAACAGAAATACCTATCACATAAAAAAAATAAACTAAATTCTAACGACATTATGCCTAAACCTTACATCGGCCTTTTATCAAATCGGAATATACATGTTTAAGGTTTATCGCGATGCAACATACTAAACTAGCTAGATTTAAACCTATACAATCCTATCATGATATCTAACATACATGAATAACCAAATTAATCTAAGCATGCACGGTTTAAACAGATTAATCTAACTCTAACTAAACATGCAAATAAATCAAAAACAGCCCATCAATTCCAACCTATTAGTCATGATGATCTAAACATAATTTTTACGATTTAATTAAATATATAGAGTGCTAAGGATAGCCGAGACGCCTACCTTTACGGCGACGGCGAACGGCGCATGGAATTCCAAGGAAAATGAATCAGGCGACGAAACTGCCGTGGTCACGTCGGCGATGAAAAATCAAGCCAGGTAGGTGTTCTCAAAAACTGTTGGTAGAATAAAAATTATGAATTAGGGAGTTTAATAGAGGGCGATAGGAGAGAGAGGGTGTATACCGCGCGGAGGGTGAAGGGGCCGGTGCACGGAGGCAGCGCGATAGGCACGGGTGGCGCAGGCGGCGCCGGCACGCGCGGCGGTGGCTCCCGTACGAGGTGCACGAGAAAGCAGGTGGCTGCGGGCGGCCGGGCGACGTAGAGGCACACGGGGACTGAGGCGGGCAATCACGGCACGTGGGCGGCGACGCGAGCGCGCGGGCGCGTGGGAGGCTCGAGGCACGTGGCGGCGGGCGATGACACGGCGGCCGCGGTGGCCGAGGCGGCGGGATGACGCGGTCGCACGGCAGCTGACACGCGGAAGGCGATGCGTGCACAGCGACAGCTGCGTCAACGCGCACACGTGCGGCGGAGAAGAAGACGACAGGAGGGGCAGTGGCTGTGCGTCCAGAAGGGAAAAGTAGGGTTTGGGAGGGGAGAAAAATGGCCCCACGGGTTCGTACGGGGAAGTAGAGAGAAGCGAAAGGGGGGGAATAAATAGAGAGAGAAAAGGGTAAAATAATAATAAATATCTATTAACTAAATATATTTTTTAATTAACTAAAAAAATGTAATGTTACAATCTACCCTCCTAATAAAAATTTTCGTCCTCGAAAATTAAATTAACTAACTGAATAGTTGCAGGTGCAGACGCCTCATATCCTCTACCACTTCCCACGTCGACTCTTCCGACGAGTGATGCTTCCAAAGGACATTGACCATCGGAATTTGCTTCCTCCTTAATTGCTTCACCATCCGGTCCGTGATCCAGATCGGCCTCTCATCAAAGCTCAAATTCGGCTGCACGTTGATCTCCTGGAAATCTATGACATGGGTTGGATCTGATACGTACTTCCGAAGTAGAGAGACGTGGAAAACCGGATGTATCTTCGCCATTGCCGGTGGCAAAGCCAACCTGTAAGCAACCTCACCAATCCGTTGCACAATCTGAAACGGACCCACATACCTTGGGTTCAACTTTCCATGCTGACCAAATCTGATAACTCCCTTCGAAGGAGAAACCTTCAAGAACACATGGTCACCCTCCTCAAACTGGACAATTCTGCGCTTCAGATCAGCATAACTCTTCTGGCGGCTCTGAGCAGTATGCAACTTATGGCGAATTAACTTGACCTTCTCATTGCTATCCTGCACCCAATCTGGCCCAATAAGACTGCAATCTCCAATCTCTTCCCAGCAAAGAGGTGATCTACACGGCCTCCCATACAATGCCTCAAATGGTGCCATACCGATACTGGAGTGAAAACTGTTGTTATAAGCAAACTCAATGAGCGGCAACTGCAAATCCCAACTGTCCTGCCATTCCAGTGCTCCAGCCCTCAACATGTCCTCCAATGTCTGAATAGTACGCTCAGACTGACCATCTGTTTGGGGATGATATGCCGAGCTGAACTTGAGCTGAGAGCCCAAAGCATCCTGCAATCCTTTCCATACCCTTCCAGTGAATCTGGGATCTCTATCAGATACAATAGAGACTGGCACACCATGGTATTTGACAACACCATCAAAGTACAATCTCACCAGGCTCTCTGTCGGTTGGGCTTCTTTAATAGGTAATAAATGAGCTGCCTTGGTGAGTCTATCCACCACTACCCATATGGCATCACACTGCTTCTTGGTCTTAGGCAAACCGGTGACAAAGTCCATGGTGATATGTTCCAACTTCCATTCTAGGATCTCTAATGGCTGAAGTGGTCCTGCTGGCTTCCTATGCTCTGCCTTCACCTATTTACAAATCAAACATCTGAATACATAGTCGGCAACATCTCTTTTCATGCCTTCCCACCAGAACTGTCTCCTAAGATCTTGGTACATCTTGTTTGCCCCTGGATGAATAGCATACTGAGATCTATGAGCTTCTGCCAATATATCCTGCCTTAGCTCTGCATCCTCTGCCACACACAACCTTCCCTGGTGCCTGATTGTACCATCTTCATACTTGGAAACATCTGACCTTCTGACTAATTCTTGCACTGCCTGATTCCCAACTTGAGCTTCTTTCACCCTGTCCACCAAAGCTGACCCAATAGAAAGTTGTGCCAAGAAAGATGTTAGGTTATCCACTTCCCTGCTGGGTGCACAATCAATCAACAACTCCATTCCTTCCCATGTCTGGTGCAACTGCATAGCCATCATCTTTTTCGTGCTAAGTGCAACAGCTACAACATTAGCCTTCCCTGGATGGTAGTTCAGGCTAAAGTCATAGTCCTTCATGTACTCCACCCATCTTCTCTGCCTCAGGTTCAAGTACTTCTAAGTGAATATGTATTTCAAGCTCTTGTGATCAGTGAACATTTAAAAAGTTTCACCATACAAGTAATGCCTCCACACCTTTAAGGCATGAACCACAGCTTCCATCTCTAAGTCATGAACAGGGTAATTCTTCTCATGGGGCTTCAGTTGCCTGGAAGCATAGGCAACAACTCTACCATGCTGCATGAGCACACAGCCCAAGCCAACCCTGGAAGCATCAGTGTAGACCACAAAACCTCCTGAACCAGAAGGTAGCACAAGAACAGGTGCTGTGGTCAGCTTCTCTTTCAAGCACTGGAAGCTCTCCTCAAACTTCTCTGTCCACTTAAACCCTCCTTTCTTGGTCAGAGCAGTCAATGGGGCTGATATGGAAGCAAACCCCTCAATAAACCTGCGATAGTACCCTGCCAAACCAAGGAAACTCCTCACCTCAGTGGGGTTGGTAGGCCGTTCCCAATTCTGCACTGCCTCCACCTTGCTTGGATCAACCTGCACACCTTCCTCAGAAATAATATGACCCTAAAAGTTAACACTTTTGAGCCAAAAGGCACACTTACTGAACTTGGCGTAGAGTTGGTGCTCCCTCAAAGTCTGCAAAACAATCCTCAGATGTTGACAGTGTTCATCATCACTAGCAGAGTAGATCAAAATATCATCTATAAAAACAACCACAAACTGATCCAGGTACTCTCTGAAAATCTGGTTCATCAGACCCATGAATGCTGCAGGTGCATTGGTAAGGCCAAAAGGCATCACCAGAAACTCATAATGGCCATACCGGGTCCTGAATGCTGACTTGGGAATATCCTCCTTGATTCTCAACAGGTGGTAACCTGATCTTAGATCAATCTTGGAAAATATCTTAGCATTCTGCAACTGATCAAATAAATCATCAATGCGAGGTAGGGGATACTTATTCTTGATGGTCAACTGATTCAGCTTCCTGTAGTCAATACATAACCTCAGTGATCCATCCTTCTTCCTGACAAACAACACTGGTGCACCCCAAGGTAACACACTAGGGCGAATAAAACCCAGTTCTAGCAACTCTTCTAACTGTTTCTTCAGCTCTCTCAGCTCTGCAGGTTCCATCCTATAAGGAGCAATAGAAATAGGGGCAGCCCCAGGGACAAGATCAATAGCAAAATCAATGTCCCTAGGTGGTGGCAAACCTGGCAACTCATCTGGAAACACATCTACAAATTCATTTACTACAACCACATCTTCCAATGCCCGACTATCTCCTGACTCTTCCACTTTGGTGACACAAGCTAAATAAGCCTCACACTGGGCACCAATCAACCTGGAAGACTTCAATGCAGAAATCAACATCTTGGACCTGCCATAACTAGGACACTTATAGGAGAATGTGTCACCCCCAGGTATCTGGAAAATCACCCTCTTCTTGAAGCAATCTAGGATGGCGTGGTGATGTTCTAGCCAATCCATCCCAAGAATGACATCAAAACCCTCCATCTCAATCACAAACAACCGTGCCCTCAAGATATATCCACTAATGTCTATATCACACTGAGGCATGCAATAAGACACATCTAGTGACTTCCCAAATGGCATACTGACACTGACTGGGCTACACTCATTAACCTCATGCTTGCAATTCTTGAACAGAAATGTAGCAAATCGGAAAGAAACAAAGGAATCCGTAGCACCAGAATCAAATAATACTCTAGCATGGTATCCAGCAACTAAAAGAGTACCTTCGGCCGCATTAGCTGCCTCGGGAAGATCCTGGCACTCCATAGCAAACACCTTGGCCTGGGCACTGCGTGGTGGTGGCTGTGGTGCTCGTGGTGCCCGAGGTGCTACAAACTGCCTCCTAGGTGGCGCTGATCGCTGCTGGGGTGCTTGGCGCTGAGGAGGTGCTGGAAGGGTGAGCTGTGGATGGCGGACCTCCTCCCTGATCTGAGCTGCTGCTGGTGGTGCTGCTGCTCCCCTGGCTCTGCTAGGACACTCTGCTAACATGTGGCCCTGCTGGCCACACCCAAAACAAGCTCTGGTCCTACGGTAGCAAGTACCGCCAGGATGGTATCTCCCACAAATACCACATGCCATGTCAACCATTGGCATCTTCCTCTTACGATCTACCCCCTGCTGGGGTACAGCACGTGCTGGTGGTTCCCTCTGGTACTGAGAAGGCTGTCTGTAGGCTCCCATACTCTGCTCCACCCTGCAAGTTGCCTAATACACTGCTGCTAGACTGCGCCAAACCTTGAACACCAACCTATCCCTGATAGCTCCACGAAGTCCACTCACGAACTTCTTGGCTCTCTCGCGTTCCCCCTCGTACATGTTGGGTGCATAGGCCTCAAGCTCAACAAATTTGCTCTCGTACTCCATCACGGTCATGCTGCCCTGCTCCAGGAGTAGAAACTCGCGCTTCTTCTCATCTCTGATGTGCATGGGGACGTACTTGTCCTTGAAAACTCCGACAAAGTCTTCCCAATCAATCTCAGCCTCTGTCATCCCAGCATATCGGGTGTGGAGTAAAGACTCCCACCAAGCTCCTGCAGAATGAGATAACATGTGTGCAGCCAAACAGACCATGTCCTCAGGTGGACACTGCATGGCCCTGAAGATCTTGCCCACTTCCCTCAGCCAGTTCTCTGCCATTGCCGAGTCCCTCTCGCCACGGAAAGCTGGTGGACTCTGTCGACTCTGAAAATTCGACGGGGTCCTCTCCATTTCAGGGAAGTCCGTGAACCTAGATCGTCACCTCAAGAGGGGATGAGAAAAGAAAGGAATAAAACTCGGAAAGCAACTCTCACCTCGGTCCCACACTCACATTGATCCCCGAACTTTCATCCCTTGGCGTCGCTTGATCACCAAAGAGACAGTTCGGGTCATGTGGGAGGAGGGTGAGAAGAAAGAAATGTGTTCGCCAGGAACCGTGGGTTCCGATTTATAGAATTAAAATTGACCGTGTTTACCTTAGCGTGAAGAATGTGAGTTAAAGCTTCTCCTTCTTCGGCCGGCCGATGAAGAAGAGTCCTCAACATGTGGGTGCTTGATATTCTGTGCAACTAGACAAATAAACAAGCGAAAGAAACTATTAGAACTAGACAAAGTGGAGTATATGTAAAGAGAATAACATAAAACACACAATTGACTAGAAACTGACCGGATTCGGGTTATCTCTAACCCCTTTTTTTATTTTCGGAATAACAGAGTAAAAGTAATGCAAAAAATGTAAAAAAAATGATAGGAGGATGGAGAATCACTAAACAAAGAGATAGGAAAAAGAACAGAAAGATTCTGAGTTGAATAGAGAAAGATATAGCCAAATCTGTGTTGTCGAAAAAGCCGAGCAGCAGTCCAGGATCTGCCAGGCGCGACTTTGCTTCTGCGCTCGTCACGACCAGCCCCGACCTCGGAATCAAGTGCCGTCGATTGAAAACTGAATAAGACTTGTATATGAAGAACTTTGATGAAGAGATCACTGGCATAAGACGTCCACACACTTCTGTATAGGCCTAAGAAGAGAGACTTGGCAGATCACCTGCAGAATAGCCTTCCTCTCTCTTGAACCGACTTTTCTCTCTCTAAAAACTCAAAATTCTCTCTCTAAAAATCACAAAATCTATGCAGGAGGGTGGTTGGACGTCTTGAGATGCCTGGGAGGTCGTGCTCATGCCTTTGGAACGACCGGAATCGGAGTTAATTTAAAGGAGAACGGACAGTGTTATCAGTGCTAAAAAATAGGGGCCTTGCGCCCCACCCCTGGGCGCATGCGCCCTGGTGCAGGGCGCATGCGCCCCACTGAGGGGCGCATGTGCCCCCCAGTGAGGGCGCATGGGCACAAATCTCGAGAAATGAGGCCTTATCCGATCGACGGTTAGTGGTAGAGTCCCGGTGAAAAACTGTGTCCCTCGTGCCTCCAGGGTAGGGCGCATGTGCCCTCAAGTGAGGGCACAAGGTCACGTGTCTCACTGGTAGGGCGCATGGGCACGTGCCCTGGGTCCCGGGCGCATGTGACCAGGATCCCGGGCGCATGGGACTGGTTTCGCGCGTCCTTCTTCTGGAAGCCATTGCGAACACTCCCGAACTCGGAATTCGACGCCGTTTGTTGCGTTGGAAAGATAACAGGCCGAAGAAGCTTTCTATAGCATAGGATCAGCCATCACACCCTCAAAAACTTTATAATTTTTTCTGGAAGTTAGGGCAGTGAACAGATGATCCGATACTAGTCAAAATGATTCGACGGCAAACCGGAAAGGCACGGAATGCAACAAAACTTGTTCGGGGTGTGAATATGACCATAACCTTCAATGCATGATCGTTAGGCATTGGTCATTTAGCCAATTTCCGTGTTTACACGACTTACGTGTGGCTTTCGCTTGGAAATTATGGCTTTTTGCGGAAAACATCGGAAAACATCCGATTTCGTTCGGCGAAGCTCCAAATCAACTTAAAAAGACCCGGCATCATTATAAGGTCAATCACACATGTTGCCCTATAAAACATGAGTTTTATGCTCTGAATTAGGCAAATTTGGCGTGTCTACAGCTTGCCTCGCCTTGATGTCGGCTTTGTAAGGGAGTGGCATGTAATGAAGCGAAGTGATTCGTAGTGAACTGTAATGGAATGCAAGTGAATGTAGATGAATGTAGCGGAATGGAATGATGATGCACTGAAAAGGTGGCATCAAGGTGTAGATATAGACACGCTTATCTACCTGATCCAGCAATATGAATCTCGCTGAGTATTCTAGATCGCTTTCATGTTCTATCAAAACCTCATATAATTGACTGGTAAAAGACATGCCCTTGGCACGAGAGATGAAAAAGTAAATGATAAGGATAAAAGGATGTAGCCAACCCTCAGCGTGGTGAGGAGTCCTCGAATTCGTAGGTTCATCATCAGCCAGCAACCCGAACTTTGCGGTGAAAGAGAAGTTGATCTTAAAAAGAAAAGAATACCAATCCATCATATTTGGAATCTCAAGTTCATTCAAGTTTCACCAAAATACTCAGTTTAATTCTGAGTGGAAGAACCTCAAGTTCTTAAAGGGTTCATTTTAAGCATAACAAAATTGCTCGGGTATCGTGAAAACCATGAATCACGCTCTAGCAGAAAACTCGATATTCGGAAAACGACAAGACAGATTTAAGCCATAGTGGGAATGAAATATAATGGTGGGACTAACATAGAATGATGGGAAAGAAGAAACAATGGCATGACAATTGCCATGACACGGTGGGATAAAAGATACGGTGGGATAAAAGAAAGGAAAGAATAAAACATGATGGGATAAAAAGAAAGGAATAAAATATGAAGAGATAAAATTGGTAATGATAAGAATAAAAAAAGAGATGGATGTGAAAACATAGAAAATTATGTAGAAAATAGTTGAAGATATAGATTGTCTATTGGAGGTCAAGACACACGATTAGGAACCATCGTCCCTCCAATGTTCAATTTTGGCTTATCCGTGAGTGTGAAGAAATGACCAAGCCGTCGTAGATTTTGTTGAAGGGGATCTCGGGCCCAGTCATCTTCACTCTCAAGGTCTTCAACATTAATGCATATAATATGTATCAAATAGACCTAACATAACTAGGTGACAAATAGTAAGAGTGATGTGAAGTGCAAAAATGCAATGATGGTGATGATGTAAGATTGATGAGAATGTGGATTTGAGTGAAGTCTTCAGGCGTGGTGCATTGACCACCTGATTAATCAGCATCTCTGGTCCATCCTTGTCTTGCCTTCTGACGGAATACAACACCATGAGAATGTTCAGCTGGGTGGTGCTTCCTTTCTTTTCGCCGCAAGGTTGGCATGACATTCCTTGGGGAACACTGATCTCGCCAATTCACCTGTTAGGACTAAAAAGGCTGCCTGCACATTTCCAGTTAGTACCCAACAGACAGAATTGTCATATGAAGCATATTGTCCTGAAATGAACAACTGAAGATTTTACTATTTGAACCATCATTTGGATGTCAAAACAATGTTTTTATGATGTTTCCTTTAGCAAAGAAGTCACTTTTAACATTATAGACAATTTTTGAATTTTTTAGATTTTTCTGAATTTTTTTGATTTTTTGTCCTGGGGTGGGGCACCTGGCCATGTGCCCCCAGATGAGGGCACATGCGCCCTGAGGCAATTTTTTTTTTTTTTAGAAAAAATTGTACCCGATCGCCCTTCTCTTTTTGCTTCTTCAACTCCTGAAAACACTTAACAAAGATGATTAAATTTTCATCATTACTCATCCCTTTGCCTATATATCATTTGCCTTGATTTTGAGTCAAAGGGGGGAGCCTTCTTAACAAGGTGGAATAAAACAAATGACTTAAATGAAATAGGGGTAAGGGTTAAGAGAACTTACCTGCCGTGGTGTGAATCTTCTCCTCTCCTGTATTGAAATACCTGAAACACTTGATAGAAAGGGGATTAGATCTTCATCAGGACTCATCCCTTTGCCTATTATGGTCAACTTTGACTTAGGTCAAAGGGAGGAGCCTTCTTAACAAGGTAATTAAAGTAAAAAGGATATGCAATGCAGGAATGGAAATATGCATGATAATCAAATAAGCATGGATGCAACTAAGGCAATGATCATGACTGAAAAAAAAAATTTGGATTTTCTTGAAAACAATCATTTGGATTTTCAAAAGTATTCAATTTTTTTTTGGATTTTTGAAATATGTGTTTTTTTGAATTTTTGAAATATTCAATTTTTTTGGGTTTTTGAAATATTCAAATTTTTTTGGGTCTTTGAAATATGCATTTTTTTTTGTTTTTGAAATATGCATTTTTTGTGGGTTTTTGAAATATGCATTTTTTTGGTTTTTGAAATATGCATTTTTTGTGGATTTTGAAATATGCAACTTTTTTGAAATTTTGAAATATGCATTTTTTTTTAAATATGCAATTTTTTGTGGAGAAAATGCTGGTATTTGAGATAGTTCATCGGTCTTTGGAGTTTGTCAAGACTCAAGTGGTAGATGCCACGTGCAAAATAAAGTTCCCTACCTAGAATCCTTCTAACCTTCTTCCTTTGATCGGCTTGGATTCCACCTGGATTTGGTCGGTTTACCCTACCCAAGAGGTTTAAGAAGGAAGAGTATAGAGGAAGTCCTTGATAGGGTTTGAAGATGTTGAGTGGGATTTCTCTACTCTCACTCAAATTACCCATTGGGGTTCGGCCTCTTTGGGTTTTTCTTTCTTTTTTGTTCTTTTCTATGTGGCACATATTTGGACAGGTTTTTGACCCGTGGGGACATTGCCCATCTTTTAGTACCTTTTGCCTTGACTATCATTCTGGGTACTCATTCAGACAGGTTGATCATTTTTAGTTTTCTAACCTGAGGGGTTCATTGCCCATCTTTTGGCACCCTTTTGTACCCTCTGAGACGGCCTCCTACTAGGGTGGGAGTGTTTTCGATACTACCCCTCTCTAATCTTCTCTCCCTATCTTGGACCGAGTAGAAGAGAATAGGGTAAGGGTACTCCTTCCATTTCTAGATTTCTGCCTTGCCTTTCGCAAGTGTCGGGTTGTCCGGATTCTAGGATCGGGAAGTGTTGTGTGTGTAGGATGGTACCTACCCTTGACTTCTCACGAACAACCTAGGATCGATGACTTGAGATTATACCAGTGGTTTCTCCATTTTTATGGAAAGTACTTTTTGAGGTAAACTCCATTCCAAGGATGATTCAATTTTTCTCCATCTGCATTAGTCAATTCATATGCATTACCTGGATACTTTTCAGTGATTACAAAAGGCCCTTCCCAGTTAGGTTGCAACTTGGAGCGGGGACCCCCTGGCTTAACGAATATGCGTTTGACTACCATCTCACCGATCTCGAATTTTCTCTTGACCACCCTCTTTTGATAAAACCTTTTGAGTCTATTCTGATAAGTCCGGGCATGCTCGGTGGCGGCTAGCCTTCTTTCATCCAAAAGTTCAAGCTGTGCAAGGAGAGATTCTCATCTCTCATCAACAGGAATATCCTTGTCGAGCTGAACTCGGGGAGATGGAAGTAATACTTCGTAAGGGACCACTGCTTCCATCCCATATGCCAAAGCATACGGGGTTTGTCCAGTGGGAGTCCTTACAGAAGTACGATAAGCCTATAGAGCATCTACAAGCTTATCAGGCCAGTCGGCAAATTTGCTAGACTTACAAGATTTCTTGATGATTTTGATTAAGGTTTTATTAGTGGCTTCTGCTTGACCATTGCCTTGAGGATAGTATGGTGATGAATGATGCAATGAAATGTAATACATGTTGCAAAGATCACGCAGATCTTGAGAAAGAAATTGTGGCCCATTATCGGTGACGATGTCGCTGGGGATCCCGAACCTTGCCAGGATGTTGCGCTTGATGAAGGAGTAGACTATTGACGCTTTAATCTCCACGAATGCTTCCGCTTCAGCCCACTTTGTGAAGTACTCCATTGCCGTCAGAATGAATGATTTTGAGCGCATTTCGGAGTTGAGGTCACTCAAGGGGCCAATGATATCAAAAGCCCACATGGCGAAAGGCCATGGGGCATGAATTGGATGAAGGGAAGATTCGGGAGAGTGAATCTTGTCGGCATGGAGTTGACATGAATGACAATGCCAGACAAAGATGGAGCAGTCTTCTTCTAAAGTTGGCCAATAATACCCTTGTCGGATGATTTTCTTAGCAAGGGCTTGGGCATTCACATGACCACCACAAACTCCAGAATGTGCTTCTTTCAGCACCAACTCGGCTTCTTCTTCATCAAGACACCTGAGTAAGATTCCACTTAGGCTTCTCTTATAGAGCACTCCTCCTAGGATTATATACCTCTGGGATACTCTTCTGATTGCCTTCTTTTCCTTGGTGGTTGATCCAAGTGGATATGATTGATCTTGGCAATACCTCGCAATCTCGTCATACCATGGTCTCTCACCTTCTTCTAATTCTTCAAACTCAATCAAGGAGATTTCTTCTTTATATTCTAAGTATTCCTTTCTGTTGAACCTCTCCTTAACCTTCAGAAAACGACCATCCTCAATTGTTGGAATTGTCCTCTTACAAATGTGGATAGTCCGCACTTGCCTGCCTAGCGGGACAGATAGAGATGAAGCTAGTGAAGCTAAGGCATCGGCGAGGATATTCTGAGAACAGGGGACATGGACAAAGGTGAGTTTGAAGAATAGCTTGATGTAGCAGGTGGTGAGCTCCCGGTAGGGCTTGAGGTTTGGATGGGAAGTTCGGTACTTGGATAGGACCTGGCGTAGGATCAATTGACTATCACCTATCACCCTCAGTTCGGTAGCACCATGGAAATGAGCGGCCTCCAGGCCGGCCAGCAAGGCTTCATACTCAGCTATGTTGTTGGTTGCTGGAAAGTTAAGCTGAAAAGCATGTGGAATGGTGACACCTTCAGGTGACAGAAGGACAATACCTATCCCTCTACCATGAGAGTTAAGAGCCCCGTCAAAATATAATGTCCAAAGATTGAAAGATCGAGCTGACATTAGTTCGTCATCCGGGAACTCCGACCGGACTGGGTCAAAGATGGGTATGGGATGATGGGCAAGGTGTTCAGCAATAGCATAGCCCTTAATTGCCTTCTGTGGGACATAAGTGATATCAAATTGGGATAAGAAACTCTGCCATCGCCCTAACCGATCAGTTAAGACTGTACACATTTCCGTGCTAATTGTTGCAGATATCTGTTTGGAACTGCTTTACCTCTGACTCTCCTATTTCCTAACCTAACTTGACCTACTGAAGATAAAGCTGGAAAGGTGGTATTTACAGTGGAGGGAGGATCGAGCAAATCGATCAATGATTCAGAAAAGGGGGATCCCTGATTGGGAGTACCCTCTGGGATGAGTAGAGACATCTCCTCGATGGAAATGTGAATTTCAGAGAAGACGTTTTGGAAATTTCAAGTAAAAAGATAGAATGAGTCTGAGTGACTCGAAACTTGCTAGAAGATGACTAAATTAATAGAGAGAAAATTTTAAGAATAAAGGGGAAAAAGGGGATCGTGGGCCCAATGATAACAGAAAGTGGACACATGGGTCCAAAACTGATGAAAAAAGTAAACGGGTACGTGGACCCGATCATAGAAATAAATGGGCATGTGAGCCCATGTTGGGAAAAGCCCTCAGTTCTGAAGTTGATGAGGGAAGCAAATGGGCAAGCTGGCCCAGTAAGAGTGGAAGGTTGAAGAGGGCACATGGGCCCAAAGTGGGTAAGTGGGCCCTGAAGCCCATCCAAAAGATCTAGAAACAATGGTACGAGGTTCAAACATGGCATTGTTGTATTTGGGCCTCGTGGAATGGTTTTGACTTGGGTAACATGCTTAACTAGATGATCCAAGATTGGTCTGCCCTTGAGTGGTTCCTGGTGCTCTTCCCCACTTGAGAACAGACAAGTCAAAGATAAGCATAAGTCTTCCAAGTCTTCTTCTTCTTCTTCTGGAGCCTTCCTTCTCTTGACAGTCATCATGGAACTCTTGCCATCTTCAGCCATCATCATGGTCTCCCCTTTGATAAAGAATGTATGAAGTCCCATGGCATATCCTGGCTGGAAGATCCTCCTTGGGATGGAACCCTCTTCACATCCCAACCCCTGCCTGCGTGGCCTTTTCACAGTTTCGATTGGCTGAGTGATCCCTTGAAGATCCTTGCCTAAACCTCTTCCAGGCTGATAGCCCAATTTCACCATCATATGCCATCCCAGTGTGTCTGGTAGAGAGGCGGTCATGCATCTGACTTCTGGTAATTCTCCCATTGAGATCTGGGGTTGTATTGACAAACCTAGGGGTAAAGAAGCATCGTTCAGCTCATCCCTTATAGGCATACTAGTCACCTTGACCACCTGTCCTTTAAAGAGAAATTTTATGCACTGGTGGTTTGTTGAAACCACAGCTCCTATTGCCTCCAAGTATGGCCTCCCAAGTATAGCCCGAAAAGTTGGATCCAATTCTAGAATATGAAAATCTGTTGTGACCGTACATGGTCCAAGTTTGACTTCTAGTGTGACCACCCCACGTGCAGACTTCTTGGAGTTATCATAGGCCGTCACCATGGCACATGATGGCTTGATTTCTTTTTCAGAAATACCACACAACTGCAAAGTTTCTGGCGGCATAACGTTGATAGAAGCTCCAGTGTCAACCAAACATGATTTCACTTCCATATTACAAATAACCACAGCCACATGCAAAGCATATCTCCTAAAATATGGATCTGCTAATTCTTCCTGAGAGAAAGTGAGTGTTCGGTGCTCACTTCTAGGGGCTAACACTGTAGTGATCTTCTCAGGTGGGATATCTTCATTCACCATGACCCTTTGCAAGTACTGCTGTAGAATCTCCTGGTGCACCTTTGATCTTTTGATCAACTCAAGTATGGAAATACGGGCCGGTGTTTTATTCAAATGTTTTAACAGATCATAGGTCGTGCCTGGCAAGGGTTCTTCCACTTGTTCCTCCTCCGCCGGATCCTGCGGTTGAGTACTGGCTTGGGGAAAGAGTCGCTGGAACATCCTCCCACTCCAAAGCACCGGGGCTATTTGGCGGTCGGGTAGAGGTGACGGGTTAACTGGGGTGGGAACAGGTGGTGTAGATGCAGGTATGGTAGGCAATGGGATTGGTGGTTCTGGGATGATGGGGTTAGTTGGTAGAGGAGTAGGATTTGGAGGTGGTAATGATGGTGATACCGGTGGCCTAATAAGAAGAGGCCGGGGTGCAGGAGTAGTTGATGAGTTTAATGAAGGTGTAGGTTGTGGGAGTGGTTGTGGTGTTGGTGGTATGATAGGTTGGGGTTTTGGAGTGGTAGAGCTCGTAGGCTCGGGGTTCAGGTTTGGTGGTGATTGTGGTGGTCGGATGAGCAAGGGCCGGTGTGTAGCAATGGTTGAAGGAGGTGTAGTTAAGGAGGGGGCTGGCCTAATGATGGGCCGGCGAGGAGAAGTGGCGGCTAGTGGTTGGGTTATTGAGCTTTGTGGTAGTTGTGAGGTAGCAGGTGCACGGATTATCTGTCTAGGAGGGTTCCTAGCAGGAGGCCTAGCTAGGTTGACAGGCATGGTTGTATTTTGGTTTTCTAGTTGCCAACCTTGAGCACGACTGGCATCTCCCTGGACAATGGAGTGTACTAGACCAATTCCTTGGTTTGGATGTGCTGGTGCCGGTGCTGGAGCGGGAGCATGTAATGGGAGCGGATTCTGGACAATCCCCAAGCCAGGTTGTTGTTGAGGTTGAGCCAGTGGACGCTGCCGGTGCTGCTGCCTAGCCTTCATAGCTTGTATGCATTCCCCCATTTGGACCCAATCAATGCTGCCTTGGTCATTCAGATCGTGGATGTAATCCTTGAATTGAAAGCACACTTCTACAGTGTGACCAGGACACCGGTGGTAAGCACAGTATTGGGATATATCTACATTTGTTGGCCAAACCTCTCTTTCCTTGGGCAATTCCAACTGTTTCTCCGCCATGAGTACATTGAAGATGTCGGTCAAGGAGTAAGGGAGTTGCTGGTAGTTCTCTCTCCTAGGACCTCCCCTTCGTGGTGCCTGATTGGGTGGTGGCGGTGCCCTATTGTAGGTAGGTTGACGAGGTTGCTGGGGTTGTGCTACTTGTTGCGGGGGTTGTTGTGGTTGTCGTGGTTGTGGTGGCCTAACTTGTTGCTGATGGGGGTAATAGGAAGGGTTCTGTGGTGGGTTTCTGAACTGGTTTTGATGGTTCCCTCCCTGGTTCCCTACAATATTTACAGCTTCGTTGTTGACCACTCCCTCGGTTGTAGGACCAACTGTTGCAGAGGGGGTTTTCCTGAAGTTTCTAGGTTTAGGATCAAAAGGGTTTATCATGGTGGCATCCTTGAAGTGGGCTTGCAAGTATTGGGCACTGTCATAGAGTTCATTCATTGTGGTAGGACGGTGCATGATCAAGACATTCCTCAAGGCAGGTGTAGTGTTGCCAATAAGCATCTTCACTTGTTCCCCTCAGAAATCACATCTGTCAGTTTCTCTGCCATTCCCCTCCAGCGATCAGCAAACTTTATGAAGTCCTCTTCGGGCTTCATCTTCTCAGCAATCAAATCTGTAATAGAGCATGCTGGTGCCACCCGGTCTCTGTATCTCTACAAGAATTTTGTCTTGACAATGTCGAAGTCTCCTGCCTCAAAGGAGTCGAGCGAGTAGAACCATTCCAATGCAGACCCTTCTAATGATCGACGAAACAAGAAAGCAAGAACCCTACGATCATCTTTCCAGAATGAAGATTCATAGAGAAAATCTTTTAAGTGGAGAAAAGGATTGCCAGTACCATTGTAGCGACGATAAACTGGTAGCTCAGAAGGTGGCAGGTGTAGGACTGGCAGAGAAGGAATAGAAATCTCAGGCACCGACTTTGAGTCCAGGCGACATCTCAGCTCTTCATAACGTTCATTCATCTGGGTGAGCTGATCCATGATTGCCTGGGTGAGAGCAGGTTCTTGGTTTACTGGTTGGGGTATGTGGTTAGAGACATGGTTCTGAAATTGAGAAGCATGACTTGAAGATTGTCCCATGACTTGATGGGCCAAGGGAGCAACATGGTTGAAATAAGATGTCTTAACAAATGAGGGTTGGACCACAGACGGTTGAACTGTAGATGGTTGAACTACAGATGGTTGTGCTAGCGATGGTGGTTGATTCATAGATTGTTGAACAATATGAGGTTGAACAAAGGGTGATTGAATGAGTGGTGGTCGAACCAGAGGACGAGGAGATAAGGCAACTTGATTGGTTTCAGCCTGATCTGAAGCAATTTTGCCCTTCACCATGGATTGTATGCGGGCATAGGTTTCTGGGTCGGTATAGAGAGACAACTCCCTAAAGAGTTGTTCAACATCACGAGGAGCAGATGGTTGAGGGACCTCTTGCGCTTCTGACTCAAATAATGGATTAACACGACCATCTTACGGATTTGGTTGATGACCCATCTCGTGCTCTCGATGTTCAGCTTGCTCCGCCATTCCAACGTGTCTTCCAGACCTTAGTTGCATTGAACTTCAAGGAACAAACAAGTTGACAAAGTAAACAAAGAACTTTTTTTGGTTTTTTTAGTATTTTGCAAAAAGTTAGAGGTTTGAATTTTTGTTTGACAAGCAAGTTATGCAAACACTTGAAAGCAAAATTAGGCAATGATTTTGATTAAACCTTAGGTTTATGAATTTTGTTAAGAATTGTTCTCTCAACAAATGGGTTAGGATCCTAACTCCAATCTCCAATGACCTAGGTTTCACACAATCTCACCACGTGTAGGTAACGTAGGATGCTTCGGGTTTTGGGGAGTGGTACAACCAACCCGATCGTGAAGAGGAATACTCCACGTATGAGGAATTACGGAGGCCTTGATGAAATCCAACCAAGTCAACTAGGAAGGAATATCCCAGAAGAGAGGTCAGAATCCACCAAGAGGGTGTTTTGGATGGGAGGGGTAAATGGGAGAGTGAGCTCCCGCCTCAAAAAAGTGTAAAAGAAAGAGGTAGAGAGAAGGAGCAGAGAATGCAATCAAGTAATAAAATAAGTAAAGAGCAAAGCATAAACTTAAATAAACAAGCAATCAACACAAGATAAGCAATTAGAAACTAGACAAGCAACTAGAAACTAGAATCTAGACTTGTTTCTTATGTGAGCCAAATGGAGATAGTGAAAAGCGATGGAAAGAAGAGGGTTCAGATCTGATAGCCAAGCAAAAGGGTGGTCCACGTGGGGACCGATGTTGGAACTGGGGTAAAAAGTAAAGGTGGTTCACGTGGGAACCGGTTTTGGGTAAAAAGGGGTGGTTCACGTGGGAACCGGTTTGAATGGTCAAAAGAGGGCCACGTGGGGCCAATTAAAGGTGAATAAAGATCTGATCCAAGTTGGGATAGATCTAGAAAAAAGGGTTTTGGTTCACGTGGGAACCGAAGTAAAGATAGAGATTGGTTCACGCGGGAACCGGTTTAAAAGGAAAAGGGTGGTTCACGTGGGAACCGGTTTAAATAAAATAAAGAAATTAAATGGCATACTTGGCACTTCAGATCTGATGAAATATGGGTGAAAATCAGAAATTATGAGATGGCATGAAGTTAAGAAAGGTGGAAGGAAGGAAAGGCTCACGTGGGAACCGGTCTAGAACTAGAACTAGTTGCAAACAAAACACTAAGCACCCACGGTTGAAGACATTGCTTGTCCCACCGTGGTCGCCACAAAGCTGTCGACTCTGAAAATTCGACGGGGTCCTCTCCTTTTCAGGGAAGTCCGTGAACCCAGATCGTCACCTCAAGAGGGGATGAGAAAAGAAAGGAATAAAACTCGGAAAGCAACTCTCACCTCGGTCCCACACTCACATTGATCCCCGAACTTTCATCCCTTGGCGTCGCTTGATCACAAAAGAGACGTTTCGGGTCATGTGGGAGGAGGGTGAGAAGAAAGAAATGTGGTCGCCAGGAACCGTGGGTTCCGATTTATAGAATTAAAATTGACCGTGTGTACCTTAGCGTGAAGAATGTGAGTTAAAGCTTCTCCTTCTTCGGCCGGCCGATGAAGAAGAGTCCTCAACGTGTGGGTGCTTGATATTCTATGCAACTAGACAAATAAACAAGTGAAAGAGACTATTAGAACTAGACAAAGTGGAGTATATGTAAAGAGAATAACATAAAAAACACAATTGACTAGAAACTGACCGGATTCGGGTTATCTCTAACCCTTTTTTTATTTTCGGAATAACAGAGTAAAAGTAATGCAAAAAATGTAAAAAAATGATAGGAGGATGTATAATCACTAAACAAAGAGATAGGAAAAAGAACAGAAAGATTCTGAGTTGAATAGAGAAAGATATAGCCAAATCTGTGTTGTCGAAAAAGCCGAGCAGCAGTCCAGGATCTGCCAGGCGCGACTTTGCTTCTGTGCTCGTCACGACCAGCCCCGACCTCGGAATCAAGTACCGTCGATTGAAAAATTGAGAAGACTTGGAGAGGAAGAACTTTGATGAAGAGAGCACTGGCAGAAGACGTCCACACACTGCTGTAGAGGCAGAAGGAGAGAGACTTGGCAGATCACCTGTAGAACAGCCTTCTTCTCTCTTGAACCGACTTCTCTCTCTAAAAACTCGAAATTCTCTCTCTAAAAATCACAAAATCGATGCAGGAGGGTGGTTGGACGTCTTGAGATGCCTGGGGGGTCGTGCTCATGCCTTTGGAACGACCGGAATCGGAGTTAATTTAAAGGAGAACGGACAGCGTTATCAGGGCTAAAAAATAGGGGCTTTGCGCCCCACTGAGGGGCGCATGTGCCCCCCAGTGAGGGCGCATGGGCACAAATCTCGAGAAATGAGGCCTTATCCGATCGACGGTTAGTGGTAGAGTCCCGGTGAAAAACTGTGTCCCTCGTGCCTCCAGGGTAGGGTGCATGTGCCCTCAAGTGAGGGCACAAGGTCACGTGCCTCACTGGTAGGGCGCATGGGCACGTGCCCGGGGTCCCGGGCGCATGTGACCAGGATCCCGATAATGGGACTGGTTTCGCGCGTCCTTCTTCTGGAAGCCATTGCGAACACTCCCGAACTCGGAATTCGACGCCGTTTGTTGCGTTGGAAAGATAACAGGCCGAAGAAGCTTTCTATAGCATCGGATCAGCCATCACACCCTCCAAAACTTCAGAATTTTGTCCGTAAGTTAGGGTAGTGAACAGAAGATCCGATACTGGTCAAAATGACTTCGACGGCAAACCGGAAAGGCACGGAATGCAACAAAACTTGTTCGGGGTGTGAATATGACCATAACCATAAATGCATGATCATTAGGCATTGGTAATTCAGCCAATTTCCATGTTTACACGACTTACGTGTGGCTTTCGCTCGGAAATTATGGCTTTTTGCGGAAAACATCGGAAAACATCCAATTTCGTTCGGCGAAGCTCCAAATCAACTTAAAAAGACCCGGCATCATTATAAGGTCAATCACACATGTTTCCCTATAAAACATGAGTTTTATGCTCTGAATTAGGCGAATTTGGCGTGTCTACAGACTCAGCCTCTTGAACTCCTCCAAGGTGCTGATCTGTGGTCTCTCTGCTCTGGCATTCACCTGTTGTGCCCTACCCTGCTGAGCCTGGTTCTGAGCCTGAACCGTCTGGAAGAGCTCGTGAATGGCACCAAGGATGCCAGCTGCATCTGGTACTTGACCTCCAACCTGCACTGGCGCATGACCTCCATCCTGACCCTGCACAGGTGCCTGATCTCCACCTCGCACTAAGTCCTGCTGGTGACGACCTTGCTGATTCCCGTTCATCTCTGGCACATTCCGTGCATCGCCATTTCCACGCCTACGGTTGTAACCCCGGGAGGCCATCCTGTTCCAAGAAATAAACATCCAATCAGATAATTCCAACATACAGCTTTCAATAAGACAAAAAGATCTAAATTCCATCTAGAATCCAAAATCAACTTGATCTAAATCAAACTTTGTTCTCCAAAATCCAAATAATGCATCCGGGCAGATCCACGACCGATTAAATTAGCTGACTAGCCCAACAATCGTTGCTAATTAAGAGCCTTCCCAGGAGGTCACCCATCTTTGGCTTACTCCCAACAGAGCATGCTTAACTTCGGAGTTCTTTCAACTCAACCTCCGAAAAATGGTTAACCGGTGTTGTTGATAGTCCACTGATTTAATCTTTTAACATATTCACAAATCGGGGTATTATAATCTACCCTCCTTAAAGACTTGACGCCCTAGTCAAGATCACATACATCACATACCCAGGCGAGTCACACCGGACCTTCCGGCTGGGTCATGCTCTGATACCAACTCCTGTCACGACCCGGAAAGCACAAATGCGTAGCGGAAAATAAATCTGGAATATCGTGACAGTTTAGGAGAACAACAAAATCCAATTCACACTATCAAATCTGAATAATTAAAACAACTTGTAATGATCCAATCAAATTCAAACTCCAAGAAAATACCATAAATAACCACAACCAAACAACTAAGAAGGACTCAACACATAGTCCATTCAATCTCTAAAAAATCACACCAACAAATACCAAAATAACAATAGAAGGGAAATTCAAGCAACCTAAAAGATATGAGGTGGTCACTCGTCACCAAACTCCTCCTCTTCTGGGTTCTCGAACGGCTCTGTATCAACTCCAAGGTCCTCCTCGAAATCTTCTCCAAAGTCCTCCTCAGGAAGAGGCTCCTCGAAATTAGCTGAAAAAGTTAATAATGAGAAGGGGTGAGTCACCACAGACTCAGTAGGTCTTACACCCGAACTACCATACTATACTAGTGATTTCTAGTGATATACAATACATATTAAGCCTAAAAATCAGATTTAATACATAGGATTTAAACTAATCATATATCTTTAATTAATTGATTACAAAGTCATTCAACTACCCCATATGATAACATGACTCCAAATGCATTAAAACCAACCTAACCTACACATTAGGCTACTCTAGGTATGCTCATAACACACACAACCTGACATAAAACCAATGACACATCTAGAACACTAACATCTATGCCAAAATACACAACTAGACACCTGTCTGAGTAAATATCATGCTCCATCTGAAAAATGTAGTCACATCACAAAACTAGCACCAGATTTACCATATAGTAGGAAGTAACATATAGTAACTAAATCCCATAGTACCCCTAGGCAGGGGAGTACTTAGGATAAACCGCGGTATCTGGGATCGAAGGATGCTCCAGATTCAACTAATCTCCGCTGCCCACGGGCCACTAATATAGTCTGGTGAAGTACAATTCAACCACAATGCAGCTCACTGCACTAACCACATTCCACACCATGCAAGCATATAATTAACTCAGACAGTAAACATGAACATTTAATTGGCAAATCAAACATGAAATACATAGATGAACACCCATGGTTCTCTGCACCACATATTTGCATACCATACCACAATTTAACACAAACTAGATGCATATAGATAGGATCATGCAATTTACAACCTAAACATAATCATTACATGCTTAAACAGAACTACCTATCACATAAAAGAAAATAAACTAAATTCTAATGACATTATGCCTAAACCTTACATTGGCTTTTTATCAAATCGGAACATACATGTTTAAAGTTTATCGCGATGCAACATACTAAACTAGCTAGATTTAAACCTATACAATCCTATCATGATATCTAACATACATGAATAACCAAATTAATCTAAGCATGCATGGTTTAAACAGATTAATCTAACTCTAACTAAACATGCAAATAAATCAAAAATAGCCCATCAATTCCAACCTATTAGTCATGATGTTCTATACATAATTTTTATGATTTAATTAAATATATAGAGTGCTAAGGATAGCCGAGACACCTACCTTTATGGCGACGACGAACGGCGCATGGAATTCCAAGGAAAATGAATCAGGCGACGAAACTGCCGCGGTTGCGTCGGCGATGAAAAATCGATCCGGGTAGGTGTTCTCAAAAACTGTTGGTAGAATAAAAATTATGAACTAGGGAGTTTAATAGAGGGCTATAGGAGAGAGAGGATAGGAGAGAGAGGGTGTATACCGCGCGGAGGGTGAAGGGGCCGGCGCACGGCGGAAGTGGGCGACGTGCGGGTGGCGCAGGCGGCGCACGGCTGCGCGGCAACGGTGGGCAGCGCTCACGGCGAGGCGGCGCCGGCACGCGCGGCGGTGGTGCCCGTACGAGGTGTACGAGGAAGCGGGTGGCTGTGGGCGGCCGGGCGACGCGGTGGCGGCCGCGTGGCGCGCGCGGCGGGTGGCGTGCACGGCCGAGGCGGCGCCGGCACGTGGCGACGGCGGTCAACGGGGCGGCGGGCGGCGACGCGAGCGCGCGGGAGGCTCGAGGCGCGTGGCGGCGGGTGACGACGCAGCGGCCGCGGCGACGGGATGACGTGGTCGCACGGCAGCTGACATGCGGAAGGCGACGCGTGCGCGGCGACGGCTGCGTCAACGCGCACACGCGTGGCGGAGAAGAAGACGACAGGAGGGGCGGCGGCTGTGCGTCCAGAAGGGAAAAGTAGGGTTTGGGAGGGGACAAAAATGGCACCGCTGGTTCGTACGGGGAAGGAGAGAGAAGCGAAGGGGGGGAATAAATAGAGAGAGAAAAGGGTAAAATAATAATAAATATCTATTAACTAATTTTTTTTAATTAACTAAAAAAAGCGTAATTTTACACAAACCCCTTACCATAAGCTTCATTTGTGTATTGGCTACAAGAAGGAGCTCCCACTTCGTCTTGGAAGCCGTCCAGCATTCTGGGGCAGCGCCCGAAGAGGGGAAGAAAATCTGCCCAAGCCAGCCCTAGTGCCCCATAAAAAGGGCACTTTGACTTTGTTCAACGCACACCATAAAGGGGGCACCTGCAGCTGGTGACCTGTATACAGGGCACTAGTAGGAGCAGAAGCTGGTTTTGCATTTTTTGGAGTCCGATCGCCCGTCTGATCAGATTTTCGCCCTTCATTTTCATCTTAAATCTTTTCATCATTTCATTTTGTATGCATTAAGTCATTTTACATCTTCCATATATTTTAAAACCTACCAGAATAGGGGTTGGGATTTCATCCCAGTCCGGTTAGTTCGTCCCCTTTTGCATGTTTAAGATCTGTACCAAGCATGATGCTATACTTTTGCCAGAACTAATAGTCATTTCATTTGTTTTTGTGTTTTCTTTTGGACATTCTTAGGTAAACTTGACCGAGGCGGAGCTTCGACTAAATCGAAGGCGAAAGGCTCACTAAAGCTCTCTTCTTTCGGCCAGCCGAGAGAAGAGAAGTTAGAACCTAGCAATCTCCCTCCATTCCAAAAGGTAGGGTTGTCAAACTTACTCTTTATTTCATTTACTTTATATTTTACCATACTTTGGAGTCTTCAACTCCTGACGACCACTAACATTCTCTTTTAAAGCACACTACCACCATCTGCCGAGTTTCTTGATCGGGCGTAGGTTCCCACGGATGAATGGAAAAGGAAGGATCCTCCAGATCCCGTTCCGGGTGCTTACAATATGTTTTACTCAGCCTATGTTGTGCTGCATAGTTGCATGTTAATTAGTGTTGTAGTAGATGTGGATTGTCATTTCATTGAAAGGTTCTTAGTTTATGCAATTAGTATGTTATTGGTGTTCATGTCCTGGTTAGATAGAAGAGCATTTAGTCATCAAGTTATTGTAGATGTTTATGGTGTCTATTCAAGTTGGTGTGCACTGCATGAATCATATGCCATTTAATTAATCGAGAGAGTGAAATATCACCTAATTTGCATAATGAGATTTTGGAAATTAGCCTTAATTATATTGTATATAATCTGAATTATTGGGCTTGATACATCTTAATATTATCCAAGGATCAAGGTATTGTAGGGTAGAGAAGGGTTGTAAGCCCTACTGAGTCAAGTGTGACTCACTTCTTCCAATCTTTAATATTTTTTAGCTTTACAAGTTTAGTGCAATAGAAGAATAGTGGTGGTGTGGAATTCGAGGAGCTAGTCGATTACTTATTCAATTTTAGTATTTAATTTGCTTTGAATTTTGATATTAGTCTTATCCTGTTTCAAACTAATATATTTAAGGAGTTATTTTCATAATTATGTCGTCGGATTATATTCTACTATGCATGTTTAAATCTAGGACGTAAGTGTACTTGATTTGACCTATGTATGATATTTCATTGCATGATAAAGTTTGTTTTTGTTATAAATTTATATTTTTGTAACAAAATTTTTAAAAAGAGACATTTGACAACCATTACAAATTTAAGTTTTTAAAGAGATTTTCATGTTTGACAAAAAGGAGGTTTGATCTCTTTTTATTTGATCCTCCAGCTTGTTTAGTCATATCTGGTATTCACTCCTTTTTATTATCGTATCTTTCAAATTTTGACAATTTTATGTCATTGACAAGTTTACAATTTATTTTAATTTAACTTTTTATCATGAAAGGGTAAAAAGTTGTCATACTAGGGTTTATTTGGATCCATATAAAAGTAAAATCAAGTAAATTATTTTTCATGAAGTGACGTTTTAGAAAGAAATTGAAAAACATAATCTCGTTGCATGTAATTTATCCTTTTGGAAACACATTTCATCCTTTTTTATCCAAATTTTAATTTTATTAAAAATATTTTTAGTCAATATGGCTGTCTATAGATCATGAACCGAACCTTTCCCATTTTAAAACTTAATATAATTTTTGAATAAATCAATTGTGTGGTTTCTCACTATCAAATTTATCATTTAAAAGTAATAGAATAGTAAGATACAGGAAGATGGTAAAATGTTTATAATAAAGGGTTCAATTGGTTTCTTGTAAAACCAAAATCCAGGAAAAAGTGGTCGGTTGAATATACTTTTCATGAAAAAGGAAATTACTAGCCGGTATTTGGTCGCCGGTAGAATATTTTCATAGAAAATTTGTAGATATTTTGCAAAACGCTTCAATAAGAACATAATAGTTGTTAGTAATTTTATCAATTTTTATATGATAAAATTATTTATTTATAGTAAACTAATGATACAAAAAATAAATTAAGTATAATATTTTACATAAAGTTATTTTGTGTTGAAATTTTAAAAATATTTTATTTTTTAAATGTTTCTAAATTATTTTTATTTAAAAAAACTATTTTTATTTTAATTTTAAAATTATTTAATTTTTATTTATATTTATGAAAAAATTTAAAATGTTTAAAATCATTTACATGTAATCAGTTTTTAATGTAAAAGGAAAAACGAATATGCTATTTAGTACACAGAAAATAATTTTTATAAAATTTTTTGGGCCTATTTGGTTGTCCGTAGAAGGGGCCGTCCACGTCAACTTTTCCTGAAATCTCCTGCACTCTCTCATTTGGATGATGGGAGTCAACGTAAAATATAATTCATAGACTCCCGTAAATCGTGAATTTTGACATCCGCAACCCCTTCTGATCCCGTTTATCATAAGTTGTGTGTTTTTTAATTATTAATAAATATTAAATTTTTAATAAAAAAATGTGTGAAAGTTTCAATTTTAAAATTATTATTACAAAATTATTTTGAAATGAGAAACTCAATAACCTATTTTGGGACAACCAAATAGGCCCAAAATATGAGTCACTAAAAAGTAGAGGTGGGCACAAAATGGTTCAAACCGAGAAACTAAACTAAATCAGCCCATTCAATTCGGTTTGGTTCGGTTTGGACTCTATTTCGGTTTGGTTCGGTTTTGAAAATCTCTAAATTGATTTAAACCAAAACAAACCGTTTAAACTGATTTAATCAAAAAAATATAAAAAATTTATTATAGAATTAATAAAAATAATATTTTTATAACATTTATAATAAAATAATATTTATTTTTATTATTTTTAACTTAAAAATTAGTATATATATAAAATAATTAATTTAACTATTTTTATTTATTTTTGGTTTAAACCGAAGATTCGGTTCAATTTGAGAGGATGAATCAGTTTGCTTCGGTTTGAAAAAAAATATTCTAAATCGGATAAAACTGAATAGTGCCCACCCCTACTAAAAAGTGCCTATTCTACATGTAAGTTCTGTGTTTTATACCAACAAGGGAAATGACTAGAAATTTGAATGGGCCACCGCAACTGGAAAATGGTGTCTGGTCAAGATTTGTGAATGCCGAAGACAAAATTGTGTTGATCACACATTTACTTGAAACCAAATAAGAGTTCCACTAATGTGCTTCATGAAAAAGTTTTTAGAATAGTTATTTTTATGGACAGAAAAACAGGCCAGGGCCCCATTAGTTTTGGCATAGGTGACGTTTTATCTAGCTTAATCAGAAAATTTTAAACTTTTAATTGATGTCTAACCTCTTAATAAGTGCTGAAAAGTACTTAAGAAGATCAAGCTAGAAGTGATTTGTTAAGTTTGGCAAAAATGTTAATAAAAATATTTGTTTGTAAAATTGTCAAAAAAACTTTTAATAAATTTTGCTGTAAAATATATATATTTATAATTAAAAATTAATTTGACTTACAATCAACCATTTTATTAGATGCTTGACAAATATAGAAAATGGGTTTGAAATAAACATTACTGAAATTTAGTATTCACGTACAAATCTATTAAGATTTTACTACTAGAACTCCCCAACACCCCATGTGACTGTGTTGCATCTTCATTTTGACGCCCAACATGAAGGCGGCACAATGTGGAAATGGCAGTGATTCGAGGAAAAAGGCTATATGCAATGTCTGAATCACTGAGGGTTTTCTCAAATATAAGATATTCGGTGAAAGATTAGCAAACACGTATTATCAAACAAGATCAAACATCTGAAATCTAATAGAATGAGATAATAGTGTTATCAAAGAAGACCGTAATTGACGTCTAACATCATCTATGAATCAAAAATTAGGTATTGAGATCTTCCATAAATTGTTTCAATAAAATAGTAATTTCTCGATAAACTATTTAATTTTAAGTGATTAGCTATAATTTTTTATTTTCGATGAAAGATAACTCATATTTTGTGTTTCATTTGAGAGAATAATGATATAATTAAGATTTTTGACATCTAATTAAGTCAAATCAAATGCCACTTTAGTGGTTTTTATTTTGGATGAATTTGAAAAAGTATGGCGTTGTGTCTGGCATGTCATTATGCCCATATGTCAATATTACTCACGTTATCTGCGGGGAGAATCCTTTCTTCAATTACATGGAATATGTTACATGTATGTAACAAACATTGAAAATTCAAACTCATTCAGATGCCCATCTAGGGACCAAACAAGTGCTTCCGCCACACATCCAAGCATGCAAGAGCTTGAGAAAGCAAAGACAAATATATTGAAATAGAAGAGAAGTAGTGAAATAAATAATTTGTTCAGATTCCTAGTAGACTTCACAGCCTGGCAGCTATTTCCTCGGAAGTGCCACGAAGCGATGGGATACATTGGGATAGAGCAGCGACGAGCCGTCTAATGTCCTCTGAGGTATGGGCAGCAGTCAGGGTAACACGGAGCCTACATCAGAACCAGAGATGCAACACTTAATCAGCATATGTAATCAACCACTTTGCACGATGATCACCACAAACATGAAAGTAGAGCTCACCGGCATGCGTGGCGAGGAACTGCTGGAGTTCTAATGGCGGTGACATGGAAGCCACTGTCCAACATATGTTTGCTGGCTAAAAGAGCATTTTCCTCTGAACCAACCACAAGAGAGATGATGGGACTGGTGGCAGGATGCTTGGTCAATGTAGAGAACTCCTGCACCCTACTCCACACCGCCTGTTGACGCCAGGATTCCTTCTTGGCCACCATTATAGCAGCTGCAAAACAATACTATTACCGATTGAACATATGCGCAAGCATAACTTTTGGATCACCTAAAGAAGGATGAGTGGAAAGATATCCTCTCATAATCGTGAGGTATAAAAAATTAGGAGAGCGAATTCTCTCAAGTGGGGGTGGAGGGAGTACCCTTTTTCCTCTGTTCCACGTGATTTTTTAAGTCATATCATATTAAATCACCATTTAATCTGTGTGGGATTCACCATGTTTGTGAGAGGATGGAGGATACTCTCTCCACCCGTTACCTGAGGCTAAGGGGATCCACTCTCAAAAATTAGTTGGAAAAGAGTACCATAAGAGGCGACCACAATGGGTAAGGGAGTTGCGGTGGTGAAGATATAAGGACGTCCCCTCCCTTGGATGAGCTTCTTCCACTTTTTGTTGCACGCTATAAAACCACCTAAGGTCCCAGGGCCCTTGCTCAAGGTCCCGATGCATATGTCTATCTGATCTTGGATACCATGTACCTCAGCGATGCCGCCGCCATTCTTCCCACAGACAAGGGTAGTATGAGCCTGTTGAAAAATTAAAGTCATTTTGATAACACACATAAGAAGAGCACGAATCACCTCCTCCGGGCAGGAAGGGTGTTCTGGCCGCAGCCAAAGGGCTATAGCTAGCCGCACCCCAGGTGAGCCAAGCGTGAGGTTTTTTTTTATTATTACCCACCTGGGGTGAGATGCGCAGCTCCCTTGGCTGCAACCTCCTCCTCCCAGAGGAGATGATCCGCTCTCATATATATATAAGAATGACGCCTAAGTTAATAATAAGCATGTTGTTACGTTCTTCGGCGAAAGTAATCACATACATCATCGATGACGAATAGGAAGCCGTGTTTCTTCCTAAGCTCCACGAGGTCAAGCATCGGGGCAAAGTCTCCTTCCATACTAAATAGGCTGCATTGAGAGAAGAAAAAGCGGGTCTTTAGGACCTTGTAGTATCTAATAGTTTAGAGATCGGATTCCACTTTTGGAATTTTGTTTGAAGTTCTTTTAAAATAGGTTTAAAGAAAGAAGGTTATTTTTGAGGAGAACCAAAGGGGGAGTTTTGTTTCCATTCCTTAAAAAGCAAAAAAAATTGTTTTTCCCTCTTTTTTCATGATATTTTTATGAAGAAATCGTACTTTTAGACTTTCTCCAACTGAGCAGACAATCGAAGAAAGTTGTTATATTATGGATAAAAAGAAACTCTCGTGGGACTCATAATTTAACTCTGTAAGACTCACACAATAGTCTGACAAATTGTATACGAGTAGAAGGATTTTCATCAGGTGTTCGCACGACAGAACTCGATCTCATATTTTAATATTTACAATATTGGACACAGTAAAGAAGTAATTGATTGCTGAAAAGTTTGTTGAAAATAAAGATGAGTTCAATCAAAATAATAAACGAGAAAAATAGTGAACAGTGTGTGAATAAAGCCGCCCTTTATTGTGCTGGGGAATTCACGCTAAAATAGACAGTAGGTACCTGTCAGTGTAGACGACTTTCTTCTCGAGTTGACAGTTGGACAGGAGTTCGTCAAGATGCCTCATGTCGTTGTGCCGGTATACGAATACATCCGCTTCCTGTTGACGTTCGACCATACGGAGGCCGTCGATGATGGATGCATGGTTTAGAGCGTCGGAGAAAATTGCTATCTTCTCATGCTTCGCCGGCCGCTTACCGACGCACGTAAGCGTGGCGACGTTGCCGAGCGCCCCTAGGAAGGCAGTGTTAGCTGCGAAGCCAGTGGGAGTGATGACACAGGCCTCCTTCTTGGTGAGTTCTGCCAATGTGTCCTCCAAGAGGCGATGGTAGTCTGTGTGGCCGCTGATCATGGAGGACGCCCGAGGACCCATCCCATGCACCAGTGCTGCCTGCTCGTATATATGCATATATATCCGAGAAGCATATGCCGAACTTTAGTAAATTAATTAATAGTAATAGTATCATATATACGTATATATACATGTATATGCCGCTTCAACTATCACCTTGGCTGCAGCCTTGCGAACGGCGGGATGAGAGCTGAGATTGAGATAATCGTTACCGGAGAAGATGAGAACCTTCTTCCGCACTGGTTCACCTTCCACCACGCCGGCCAAGGGGTTCTCAACCTCGACGTCAAGAAGAGTTCTGTCCCAAGGGCCGGGACCGTCGAACATCTCCATTTCGGCCAAGGGATCCTCCTCCGGGCTCGCCTTCTGGACGCAGATCTTGGGCAAGTACCTCATGTAGTCGTTCTTGTCGACCTTGGCCTCGGCCTTGGAGATCAGATCGACCCACATTGCAGCAATAGGATCCATTTTCGCCAACAGGACGGACTGAAATCGATCAGAGACGACCGAGTGTGTGCAGAAACTGAAACTGCTCGGCTTCGTGGTGCGCTTCGAAAGTTCCCTTCCTTATTACATATATAATGGGAGGAAGTGGAGAGGAGGTTCCTTCTAACGGGAAGAGAAATGGTCACAATCAAAGCGAGCTTTCTTCATTTTTCTTTTCTTTTTCTTTTTTTTTTAACGCGGCCAATTGTGGGACGAAGTCCGGCGACGACCTTGTTGCAATTATTTTAACGAAAAAAAGGCTGTAGTTTAGATCCGGCTTCTGCTTGCGATCATGAGCCACATCCGCCTCTATGTTGACTAAGTTATCTTAAGCAGGTTGGCCTCCCCCAGATTGGTAATACTAGCATTTCGTCACCATGACGGCATTTTCAAGATATCCTCCCCAGATTCAATTGAAAATATCAATTATTGATTCGTTCTTCTGCAATAAACATGCATCAATTTTTATATTCTGCCAGCTCTTTCCTATCAAATATTATATATATATATATCAATCTTTATTAGTTATGTGAGTTAAATGAAATGTACACTATAATGTTATTGCATTTTGTATCGTGCCAATTCACATACAAGTGCAGCTTCTTTTGAAACCTCTGTAAGTCAACATCATTATACAAACACAACAGCCCACCCTAGATTCATGACTACATTGCAAAGCATGCTGTAATACCCCGGTTATTTATAAAAAAAAAATAGTTAATAATTATTTATTAATATTTTAATCTGCTCCTCCCCCTATTTATTCCCCTTTTTCCTCCCCCAGGAGAAACCCTCCCCGGCGCCGTTCTCTTCCCCGGCGAAACCCTACTTTTTCCTCTCCGCGCGCCGTTTTTTTTTCCCCCCGTTTTCTCTCTCCTCTCCGCGCGTGCGCCCCGTCAGCAGCCTCAGTCCCGCCGTCTCCCGCGCCTCGCCGCCTCGTGGACCGCGCGCCCGCATGTCGCCGCGGTGACGCCACCTCCTCGTACCTCGGCCGCCGCGACCGCCCGCGCCTCGGCCACCGCGCGACCGCCGCGTCGTCGCCGTTGACCCGCCCACCCGGCGCCGCCTCGCCCGAGCGCAGCTCGGTTGACCGCCGTCGCCCGCCGCGCAGCACCGTCCACCACCGTTGACCGCGCGCCGCGCGCCGCCCCGTCGCCGCCCGCCGCGCGACGACCGTCGACTACCTCGGCCTTCGCGCCCGGCCGCCGTACGCCGCTGCGCCACCCGCGCCCGGGCGAGCGCTGCCCCCGTGCGCCCGCCGTGCGCCGCTCCTCTCTCTCTCCCGCGCGGTACTGTCTCCTCTCTCCTATCGCCCTCTCTCCTATTATCCTTTATCAAAATCCCTAGTTCATTATTCTTCTTCCTCCGGCAGTTTTGAAACCACCTACCCGGCTCGGTTTTTCGTCGCCGACGCAACCGCGGCAGTTTCGTCGCCAAATTCAATTTCCTTGGAATTCCGTGCGCCGTTCGCCGTTGCCGTCAAGGTAGGCGTCTCGGCTATCCTTAGCACTCTAATATTTTTATTAAACCGTAAGAATCATGTTTAGATCACCAGGATTAGAAGATTGTGATTAATGGGTTGTTTTGGATTTATTAGCATGATTAGATAGAGTTTAGATTAGCTTGTTTAATCATACATGTTTAGATTGTCCTATATTCATCATGTTAGATAATTATTCAATTATGCATGTTATCATGTTAGGTATGTCTTTATAGTTGAACCTAGTTAGTTTAGCATTGTTTGCATCGCGGTGAACCTTAAATATATATATCCCGATTTTTTAAAAAGCCGATGTAAGGTGTAGGCATATGTTGTTAGAATTTATTTTATTTTCTTTGATGTGATAGGTAGTCGTGTTTAAGCATGTAATTGTTATGTTTAAGTTGTAAATTGCATGATCCTATCCATATGCATTAGTTTGTGATAGACTGTGGTATGGTATGCAAATATGTGGTGCATAGAACCATGGGTGTTCATCTATGTATTTCATGTTTGATTGCCAATTAAATGTTCATGTGTTTACTGTCTGAGTTAATTATATGCTTACATGGTGTTGAATGTGGTTAGTGCAGTGAGCTACATTGTGGTTATTTTGTACTTCACCAGACTAAATTAGTGTCCCGTGGGCAGCGGAGATTAGTTGAATCTGGAGCATCCTTCGATCCCAGATACCGCGGTTTATCCTAAGTACTCCCCTGCCTAGGGGTACTATGGGATTTAGTTACTATATGTTACTTCCTACTATATGGTAAATCTGGTGCTAGTTTTGTGATGTGACTACATTTATCAGATGGAGCATGATATTTACTCAGACAGGTGTCTAGTTGTGTGGATTGGCATAGATGGTAGTGTTATAGATGTGTCATTGGTTTTATGTCAGGTTATGTGCATACCTAGAGTAGTCTAATGTGTAGGTTATGTTGGTTTTAATGCATTTGGAGTCATGTCATCATATGGGGTAGTTTAATGATCTTTGTAACCACTTAATTGAAGATATATAATTAGCTTAATCTTATGTATGATAATCTGATTTTAAGGCTTAATATGTATAGTATACCACTAGAATCATTATTATAGTGGGGTAGTTCGGGTGTAAGTCCTACTGGGTCTGTTGTGACTCACCCCTTCCGTTGTTAATATTTTCAGGAGTGCAGGTTTAGCGCAGCAGAAGCGTAGTGGTGTTGTGGAATCCGAGGAACTAGTGGAGTATCATTCAATGTTGGTATTTAATTTGTTTAGATAGGTATTTGTTTATGGTGATATTATGTTGTAAAGTTGGGAATTATTTATTTGGATTATAATTTTAGTCTTATTTGGCTTCAGACCGATATCCTTTCCCATTACGTCGCCGGATTATCTTCCGCTGTGCATGTTAAAAATCCGGGTTGTGACACATGCAATGAGGTATACATCAATCAACTCTTCCCGTTATTGAATGTATCCTATTTTCTGCCTCTCAAGCTTACCAGAGAAAATACCTTCTCTAGAGAGCTCATTTCATGCCATTGCTCTAGTGAAATGATTTAATGGGCATTGTAGATGGATCAGAGGGATGTTCTTTGAAATTCATGGTGGATAAAGTTGATGAGACAATTAGTATTAAAAATTCAGAGTATCTATAATGTGGATCCAGAGGCATCAACTTACATTTAGTTGGATCTTGCCCTCTCTTATTGAGGAATTATTTCTAATGATTGTTGAGAACTGCTAAACAAGTACGGAAAGCACTTATAGCACTACAAAAAATTAGGTCATTGGTGATGGGTTATTGGTGATGACTTTGTTAAGCCGTGCCAATAATGTTAAAAGCGACGGCAAAAGTATAGCCGTCACTAATAAATAGTAAATAGCGGCAGCTAACGTTAGCCATCGCAAATAATACTGTTGGCGACGGTCGAAGCCATCCCAATGCCCAGAAAATCGAAACTCGCATGACTTATTTTCATACTACTAGCGACGGCTTTTGAAGCCACTAATCCAAGTCGACCATTCAACGGTCGACTTTTTTTGGCGACGGCTGTAACTTATTATGTTATTGGCGATGGTCTCTTAGGCCGTCGCCAATAAATTGGTGTTAAAAAAGCCGTCGTCAATAAATTGGTGTTAAAAAATCCTCGATCCCCTCCTTTCTCTCTCCCCGCCGCTCATTGTCTCTCTCTCTCTCTCTCTCTCTCTCTCTCTCACGCGCGCGCGCGCGCGCACATGCGCTCGTCGTCGAAGGTTACCAACCACCACCAACGCCGCAGCCACCATCGCCCCTGCTTTCGCCATCATCGCCGCCGTGGCCGGCACTGTCACCGCCGCCACCGACAAGTTGCAAGCGTTGCCTCCCCCTCCCTGCGTAGGGCGCTGTAAGGGGAAAGCTATCTCCGCCGCCGGCTTCGCTACCACCGCTTCCTCTATGCCGGATTTAAACCCTAGTTAGGGTTAATCGAACCTCCTTTGAGGTATGCATCTTCAATGAACGAGTTTTTGTTCAAATTTTTTCCTATATGGCACAAGACCTATAGAATATATATGGTTAGATTTAGTGTCCCATTTCATTAATAAAGTACACTTGTTATATACGATGCTTTTTGACTTAATAGACTAGACTAGTTCTTAATTTTATCACAAACAAAAATCTCCCATTTTTTGGCTTAATTGATGTGAAACCTATGAATTGACCAAAGTTCATACATTAAATTGTTAGTAAAATGACTACATATTAAATTAGTTTATTCATAAACCACTTAAATTTATGTGGTTTAGTCTATTTAAATAAATGCCATCTTCATTTGGTTTCAACGAGTTTTCAAATCAAAATGATAACTGGTTACGTAACTTAAACTACTTAGTATAAATTTTAACTAAACCGAACTGTTTAAGTTAAACGGTTTGGTTTTGTTTCTCTTCACACGTAGACCAAACCAACCCGCTAAAATCATTGGGATGGATTGGATTTAGTTAAATTCGTGTGTTTGTGATAAATTTAAATATGTTATATGCTTGTTTAGTTTGATGTCCATGTTTGGGAGAGATTTAAATAGGCATGCCCATTAAAGGCATACCTATTAAATAAAGTAGGGCATGCCCATTAAAGGCCCAAACCGTAGACCAAACCGAACCAAACCAAGGTTTGGTCTGGTTTGGTTTAGAGATTTTGCGGTTTGGTTTGGTTCGGTTTCAAGACTCAATTCGGTTTGGTTTGGTTTTTGAAAAGAACTCAATAAACCAAACCAAACCAGACCATGCCCACCCCTATAAGTGACTCCAATTGTTTAATTGGCATGTATAAACATTTATTGTTCAACAACAAGTCTAATTTTGGTCATTTTATCTTTTTATTAGGAAACTTCAATCGAGATATTCACTTGAGAGTTTCTTCTTTCAGTGGAGGTTCGGTTATATATTGATTTCTTTATTAAATTATCATTTATTTATTGTACTTAAATCATTTATTGGAATAAGATGAGTAACTTAGACAAATCGTGAATGCATATTCCTAATAGATTAGATTCTAGATATATTCAACGGATCAAAGATTTTTTAGACTATTCTTTTTATCATTCTAGAATACAATTTAAACATGGACAACATAATGATCTAATACATTGACCTTGTAAAAAATGTTGTAATACATTTATTTTATAAAGAATTATTGTGAAAGAACACCTAATATGTGATGGCATATGGTTAAATTATCAAAAATGGATATGCCATGGTGAAATTGAAGTCAATATGGTAAATGAGGACATTACAAATTTAAATGAACCACAGGATGATTATGTAGATGATCAAGTAATGGAAATGTTATAAGATATTCAAAATAATGAATCTTCTATTCGACATAATGAGAAAGGAAACAATGAAGATAATTTTCAATATTCTAAATTATTAAAAGATTCTGAAACACCTCTATACGAAGGTGTAAAAGATGTATCTAAATTAAAATTTATATTAAAGTTGATTCAACTTAAATCCATTAATGGTCTCACTAGAAAATGTATGGATATGATATTATCGTTATTTAAGGAAGTCTTACCTAATTGGACATGTGTTTTAGATAATTGGTATGAGCTTAAGAAATTAGTTAAGGAATTAAGACTTACTTATGAGAAAATTCATGCATGTAAAAATGATTGTATTCTATTTTGAAGAAATAATAAAGATAAAAGTGTTTGTCTATATTGTAACACCTCAAGATATAAAAATGATTCTAAAAATCAAAATAAAAAATAGCGCAAAAGGTTTTACATTATTTTCTATTAAGAGATAGGTTGCAGCATTTATTCGTATCATCCGATACGGCTAAGTGAATGACATGACATAGTCAACAACAATCATATCAATTGAGAGGTGAAATGCATCATCCTGCCGATTCTCCCACTTGGAAAAGGGTGGATGATCTTTATCCAGAATTTGCGTTCGAGAAACACAATGTTCGGATTGGATTGGCTTCAGATGGCTTTAATCCATTTGGCCAAATGTCTTCAAAATACAGTGTGTGACCTATTGTTACAATGGTGTACAACTTATCACCGTGAATGTGTATAAAAGTCACATACACAATGATATCATTATTAATACCCGGTCTGAGAGCTCTTGGAAATGATATCGATGTATTCTTACAACCATTGGTGGAAGAGCTAAAAGATTTGTGGGAGATTGGATTGAAGACTTATGATGCCGAAAAGAAAGACATTTTCATAATAAGAGTCATACTTTTTAGTACAATAAATGATTTTCTGAGATATGCAAATTTATCTAGATGGAGTACTAAAGAAAAATTGGCATGTCCTATCTGTAACGAAGAAACACATTCCATTCAACTTGCTCATAGTCGAAAACAATGTTACCTTGGTCATCGTCGATTCTTACCAGTAGCACATCGGTGGAGAAAGAACCAATATAAGCATCTTTTTAATGGTCGACGGTGTGTGAAGGGAGCATCAAAGATATTTACGAGATATGGCCTATGGAGGCAACAAAAAGAGATGGACACTATTAGGTTCGGAAATCATTTAAGAAAGATTTAAAGAACTTAAGGAAAATTTTGTCCAAGAAAAAAATTGGAAGAAGAGTATATTTTTTGAGAAACTACCATATTGGTCATCTCTTATCATTCGGCACCATTTGGATGTCATGCATATTGAGAAGAATGTGTGCGACAATATATTAAAGATGTTTAACTTATCAGGAATCGACAAGGACAATTTGAACTCATAGAAGGATTTAGTAGGTTTAAATATTCACCCCGAGTTACATCTGTACGAGGGTTCATCAAAGTTTCCAGATGCAATTTATAGACTTAGCAATGAACAAAAGTCAAGAATACTTGATTTCATTAAGAATATTCGAGTGCCAGATGATTATTCTTCGAATTTCAATAGATGTGTAGACTTAAGTGTCAGGATAATTAGTAGATTAAAAAATCATGATTGCCATGTTATGATGCAAATAATTATTCCTTTGACATTCCAAGAAAATATGCCAAAGGATGTACTGAGTCCTATTGTAGAGTTAAGCCAGTATTTTAAGATCATCTGTGCTAAAGTTTTGAACAGTAACATTTTGAGAGATTGGGAGACAAAGATTGCGGTAACATTATGCAAGTTAGAACAAATTTTTCCACCATCATTCTTTGATGTAATGATTCACCTAGTTCTGCATTTGGCTTATGAGGCAAGAATGTCTGGACCAGTTCAATACCGGTAGATGTATCCAACTGAAAGATATTGAAATAGGCTCAAAGATTATGTGGGCAACAAGGTGAGAGTTGAAGGTTCCATTGCCCAGGGCTACTTGGTTGAGGAGTGTACGTAGTTTATTTCAACATATCTGCGTGATACTAGTAAATATAGTAGAGATCGGAACTACGACGGTGGTCCATATGAAGTTGATACGGACGATAGTTCAATAATCAAACCAGTTGGTCGCCCATTGAAATACAAGCGTGTGCCTAAAATTTTGACGGAAAAAGAACAATAGTTAATCCTTGCATACGTGTTAAAACAAGTTGATGACATCAATTATTTTCGCCAATCTCATAGTGATGCTCTTAATAATAGATCAACTACGGAAGATAACTTCTTCGTGTGGTTCAGAACACACATTCAAGAGTTAAGGAATATAGGTTCTTCTAGATACACTAAGAAGTTGGAGATATTATCACTTAGTCCGTCGAGATTTGTGCCATCATTAAATGGTTATATATGTAATGGATTTAGATTTCGAACATTAGAATCCGATTCAACCAAATCAACTCAACTAAGTGGTGCTATTGTGAATGACCATCTTCAATTTGGTTGTGACGGTTATTATGGACGAATATTAGATATAATTGAAATATTGTTTGATAGGAATAGTTGCTTAACACTTTTTGAATGTGAATGGTGGGATGTTTATAATAAGGATCGAGGTTTTAAGGTTAACGAATATGTTTTTATATCATTAAACATACATAGAATATTAGAAACAGATGAACCGTTTGCACTGGCAAGTCAAGTGGAACAAACTTTTTATATAGATGATAACTCTAATAAGGAATGGGTGTTACCAGTACGATCACTACCACGTAACTGTTATAACATTTCAGGAAATGAGAGTGATGATGAAAATGAACCATATCAAGAACAACTTATTAACGTACCTATAACATTTGGTGTAATCGATGAAGTTGTACAACTCCAAGAAACTCAACCTATACAAATAGAAATTTAATCTAAAACTCTAAGTTTAAATATGAAAATCCACAATCCGAAGTCGGATTGCCCAATCCGAGGCCTGTTCCAGTTTTGGATTAAGCAATCCGGCAACGGATTGCCTAAAATGGTGAAATTCTACAATCCGAAGCCAGATTGCCAAATCCAAACCTGGAACGGGCCTCGGATTGGGCAATCTGGCACCGGATTGGCCAAAAAGATGAAATCCAACAATCTGAAGTTGGATTGCCCAATCTGAGGCCCGTTCCGGGTTTGGATTGGGCAGTCCGACACCGGATTGGCCAAAAAGATGAAATTCTACAATCCGAAGCCAGATTGCCCAATCCAAACTCGGATTGGGCAATCTGGCATCGGATTGGCCAAAAAGATGGAATCCACAATTCGAAGCCAGATTGCCCAATCCAAACCCGTAATGGGCCTCGGATTGGGCAATCTGCCACCAGATTGGCCAAAAAGATAAAATCCACAATCCGAAGCCGGATTGCCCAATCCGAGGCCCATTTCGGGTTTGGATTGAGCAATCCGGCACTGGATTGGCCAAAAAGATGAAATTCCACAATCTGGCACCAAATTGCCCAATTCAAACCCGGAATGAGCCTCAGAATGGGCAATTTGGCACTGGATTGGCCAAAAACATGAAATTCCACAATCCGAAGCTGGATTGCCCAATCCAAACCCGGAACGGGCCTCAGATTGGGCAATCCAGCACCAGATTGGCCAAAAAGATGAAATCCACAATCCAAAGCCATATTGCCCAATCCGAGGCCCGTTCTGGGTTTGGATTGAGCAATCCGGCACTGGATTGGCCAAAAAGATGAAATTCCACAATCTGGCACCGAATTGCCCAATTCAAACCCGGAACGAGCCTCAGATTGGGCAATTCGGCACCGGATTGGCCAAAAAGATGAAATTCCACAATCCGAAATCGGATTTCCCAATCCAAACCCGGAACGAGCCTCGGAATGGGCAATCCGGCACCAGATTGGCCAAAAAGATGAAATTCCACAATCCGAAGCTGGATTGCCCAATCCAAACTCGGAACGGGCCTCGGATTGGGCAATCCAGCACCGGATTGGTCAAAAATATCAAAATCTACAATCCAAAGCCAGATTGCCCAATCTGAGGCCCGTTCCAGGTTTGGATAGAGCAATCTAGCACCGGATTGCCCAAAAAGATGAAATTCCACAATCCGGCACTGGATTGCCCAATCCAAACCTGGAACGGGCCTCGGATTGGGCAATCCGGCACTGGATTGGCCAAAAAGATGAAATTTCACAATCCGAAGCCGGATTGCCCAAACCAAACTCGGAACAGGCCTCGGATTGGGCAATTCGGCACCGAATTGATCAAAAAGATGAAATCCACAATTCGAAGCCGAATTTCCCAATCTGAGGCATGTTCCGCGATTGGATTGAGCAATCCGGCACCAGATTGGCCAAAAAGATGAAATTCCACAATCCGGCATCAGATTGCCCAATCCAAACCCAGAACGAGCCTCAGATTAGGCAATCCGACACTGGATTAGCCAAAAAGATGAAATTCTACAATTTGAAGTCGGATTGCCCAATCTAAACTCGGAACGGGCCTCAGATTGGGCAATCCGGCACCAGATTGGCCAAAAAGATCAAAATCCACAATAGCCTAATATTTTTATGTGACATATGAAGAGAATTTTTAGCAAGAGTCGGAGGACATCTCAAACTGCTACACCATATGAGGGCAATGGATCTCGGGGTCGATCTCAGGCATCTAGAGATCGACCTTCCACCTGTAGGGGTGTTGCTTCCGAGCCAGTTCGGGAGGCACCTCGTGAGCCTAGTCCATCTTAGACTCGTTCTCACCAGGTTCCGATGACATCTCCTACAGATGATAGTAGTCCATCTTCCCATGCTTCAGGTATATATTTGAATATATACAAGTAAAAACTTTTCTTAAAACTTTTCGTTGTGTAATTGTAATTTTTAATTTATACTTAAGTAACTACATCAGTTAGACATGGGAGAGGTCCAGCAAAGGCCATCAGCGTGCGAACACTTAGGCCTGATGAGTCATACAACATCGATATAGTAGGAGGATCTGGCATTGGATCACACGGGCAGGAGTTTACCTCCTACTTGGGAGTTATGAATAGAGTTCATTGTGATTTGTGGGAGCATAATTACATTGCTCTACCGCAAGAGAAAAAGGGCGCCATATTCCATGATTTAGAGGTAACATTTAAGTAGCTTCATCTTGTTTAAATTTTTGTGAACTTTTTATTCATTCTTATATTGATGCAACAACATTTTTATCTTTGAGCGAAATCCACAATCCAATGCACAAATATTAAGACATACGGAAGATATGCAAAGAAAACAAAGAAATCATTTAAAAAGAAAGGTAAAATATAGTTTATAATGTAATTTCGAGATAGCCAATTTTATGTTAACAATATTTGTATACAGTATTTTACAGGATGATCAAATGAGGAAGCTCTTGCCAACATTCCTCCACAATGCAACGAGAAACAATGGCATCATATGTGCCATTTATGGAGTCAAGATGAAGCCAGAGTAAATCAAACAAATCTCTTTTCTTATAATTAGATTTTTAATGTCAAGAAATGTTATTTCATTTGTATATATATATATATTTGTAGGCGCTGAGTGAAAAGAATGCCGGTAATAGGCGACAATTAACAATGTCGTACAGAAGAGGAAGAACAAACATAGACCAATTAGAAAGAGATTTTGTAAGTAGTAAAAAGTTAAAATTTCATATTAGTTGATCCTTATTTCCAAATTCTTTATTCTTTTTTAATTTTTTGGACAGGTATGAAAAGAAAGTTGTCCTCCAACTCATCCGGAGGTATTCCAGATGAGTCAAACACATGAAGAGCTTGATTGAGCAGTCATTTAGGATAATGACCAAAGTCGTCTTATGATGGTAATGATTGGCTGTCAAAATATTATTTTCTTTATAATTTACACTTTATCACAGAAGAATTTTACTTTTTATCATATTATTTATATAGGAAAATATACAAGGATTGATGAATCACCCAGCATCTGAATCCTCGGATGTTGGGGTATCATAGCCTCCACTCACCGCAGAGGAAGCTTTTGTATCCGTATTTGGTAGAGATAGACCAGGACGGATCTGATGTGGTGGCCGAGGTGAAACTCGCCACACTTGGTATGGTGAGTCAAGTGGAGGTGCTTCTAGCTTGACTCAAGAAGTTCGGGATCTTAGAGATTAGGGGGCGAGGCAAGGAGAAATAAATGAACGTTGTGAAAAACAAATTATTTCATTGAAACAACAATTGGACAATCAACAGAAATCATTCCAAGCAAATTTTGATCACGTCAATCTGATTATAGAAGGGTTGACTCAAAGGTTCCCAGCTTCTGATGTGCCATCCACATCGAGGCATCCTCCGCCTCAACAAACAGAGGACAGAAATGATGATGACGATGAGGACTACGAGGATGCCAAGGAGAGTGAAGATGAAGATGAAGATGAAGAAGACGAATAGATATATATGTATTTTCTACTCTCTTTGGATGTCAATATTTGTATGTATCAAAACATTTTGTAGTATGAATGTGAATTTGAATGTAGTATGTGAATGCGAATTTAAATTTGGTATGTGAATGTGAATTTGAATTTGGTATGTGAATGTGGATTTTTCCTTTGCATTTGGTATGTGAATGTAAAAAAAAATGTGTACTTGATATGTTTGAATTTGTCAATCCGACATCGGATTGTGAAGAAAATCTCCAAATCCCAATCCGATGCCGAATTGGCCAATCCAAATCCGTTCAGGGTTCGAAATGGATAATTTGGTGCCGGATTGGTCAAAAAGATCAAAATTCCCAAGCCGATGCCAAATTCTCCAATTGATGCCCCTTATGGGTTTAAATTGGCTAATTCGGCGTCGGATTAGCCAAAACAATAAAATCCTCAATCCGATGCCCATTCCAGGTTTGAATTGGATAATCCAACACCGAATTTTCCAAAACGAATAAAATTCACAATTTGATGCCCGCTTTGGGTTTGAAATGAGCAATCCGGCACCGAATTAGTTAATATAAATCAATTTTTGAATTGGTCGATCCGATTTTGGGTCTTTCTGGAAGTTATCGAGAATGATCGGTTTTCTTGATTTGATCCAAGAATTGATCCAATCCTGTCAATCCAATTAAATTTTTTTTGTAGAAAAAAATAATGGCGATGGCTACATTAAGTCGTCGTCAATAAGCTTATATGGGACAGCAGGTTTACAACCGTCGCAAAACCAGGGGAAAAAATCCAGAACCCCTCCCCCCCCGCGGGGTTTATCCTTACCATTTGCGACGACCCCGCAAGCCGTCACCAATATTATTGGAGATAGCTTCATAAGCCATCCCCAATAAGTTGGAACCCCATCTTATAAAGTTTTAATGAGTCGGCTTAAAAGCCGTCACCAATAAAAATACTTACGATGGCTTAACAGTAGCCATCGCTAATAATATTGACGACTGCGTTATTTGCGACGCGTTTGCGACGGCTTGTAAGTCGTCGCTAATACAAATTAGCGATGACTTTTGGGTTTTTTTAGGATGGCTGTAAGCCGTCCCCAATAACCTATATTCTTGTAGTGTAGCTTAGTTTGCTTCACATGCTCAGACTAGAGCACTGGAATTGCATCTTGAATAGAGAACCATAAGTAAAGGGAGCTTAACCTTTACATATTATCTATAGAAAGTTAAGAGGATTACTTATAGCTTAGCAGGAATTGGGTAACCTATTTCGGGCCAGCTCCTAGTATGTCAATCTAGGCATAGGCATGTGACAAGTTCCTATTGCAGATGGACGCTTATCACTATGTGAAAAAGTCAAAAAAACTTAACCATATAGGACCGATAAATTTTCATACTGATCAGAAAACAAGGTGATATGTTGCCAAAATTTTCCTAATTATATGGAAGTTTACATCAAAGGAAGAAAATCTACATTTACACTTTGATAGTTCAAGGACAAGTATATGCACTATCACACATGGAAAACTCTGGACTTGGCATTTGAATTGCCTATGAACTCTATACTCTGACATGAACATGCAATGCTTTGAAGTCTTCAAGTTCTTACTCAACTACATGTATTCAAGCAATTGACGTTAGCTCGATGGACCAGATGAGTTATGGATGGAACATAAAAACTAAATATAAAAATATTTAACCAAATTTGAAGATAGACTAAATCAAATTTTAAAGTACACTTAATTGAATATGAACATGTAATAAAAATCAAAGCTTAACATAATCTGGAAGTTCTAATTAAACATGATCAATTCAGTGAAAGTTAACTTCCTAAACAAGACAAGTAAAACATATCATAGACACTTCAATACACTTAAAATCTATCTTAAAATATGGAAGTTAACAATCTGAAACTTAAACTTAATCAAGTTGAGTTGGAGTTTGAAAACACTTAAAACATACTGAACACACTCAAATCGGTATCAAAACACACCAACTAACATGAAAAACAACAAAGTCCCTTAAGTAAAATGTGAACTAAACCAAACAAATCAGATTGCTTAACATCCATAACTCATCCAAATTTAAACAACTTCAATAAAAGAACAACACAAAATCGGTTCAATATTTAACTAAGTCAAGATCAAGTAAGTCAACTTGAACATAAAACCAAAGCAAAACTAAGTTTGAAAATGATCAATTTTAAATAAATTAAAAAAAATCAAACCTCAACCATGTAAGGAATTGTTCAAAAAAAATTTGGTGCAACAGAAGCAATGCTTCCTATGAGTTCTTTTAGAATCTGTCTCAATCGGAACCGAACAACAAAAACTAAAAATCGATCAAATTAGGTTCAAATATACTTGATAGAGATTCATATAACTCCATGGAGAGGAAGGATATGAGCTTCTTAAGCTATTCAAACTATTCAAATGTCCGATCTCCAGGAGTATCCACACAAACTTCATTCACAGCAGGTTCTCCATTTGCGCTGGCCTCGAGAACTGTTCCTGAATGGGGCTCTATCGCCCATGGATGCCTTCTAGAGAGATAAGGGGGTAGTGAAGAGGTTGAGGATGTGTTTAACACCTTTGACTTGATAGGGTTTGGCTGAAACCATCAGTATTTATAGAGAATTTTAGAATTTTTCATAAAAACTCAAAATCTCCATAAATCACGCCATTGCCCCTGTAGTTATGGATAAGTCCTTATGTGTGTAACCCACTAGTCCCAATAGCCTATTTTGTTGAGGCCTAAATAAAATAGAATAATTCTATTTAATTTAATTAAATCTATTTTCTGATAACAGATTAATCAGCCTACCGATCATGAAGGGTACAAGCCACACCCATAATCCCAAACGGCTATGAAAATAATATTATCTCCATTGAGCCTTTCCATCATCAGTTATCGCATAGATATAAAACCTCATCCATCAAATGTCTTAGTCGGAAAGGAGTATGACATCAACTGTCAACTCCTTAATGTACTAACTCTATAAGATCGTGTACTCGGAATTGGATAAATTGAAAATTTTCTTTTATAATTATCCTATCTACCCTGGCCATGGATTTAAAGTACTATCTCATAGGCCATTCACTCTCACTTACCAAGAGTGGATGATCCCTTGTTGTTTGCTCAATTACCTCCATCAGGTTTTCCTTGTACTTGATCCATCACTATACTAGACCATCTATATGGTAATCCATAAGACAACGGTCAAAGTATAAGTTTCACTCAAAAAGGTATCTTTGGTGACTTAGGTCAAAGATCCAACTATACAACCGTGATGATAGAAAATCCTGATTGATAGTTTGGTAAGATACCATTCAGGGTATCTGATTCGATTAGTACAATGAACTAATTTAACTAATGACCATCTATATGTGTATCTCAGTTTCTCCACACTAGTGACTAATGAGATTGGTCATCCTCATCACATGAGAAGATATCACATATACTAGTTTATCCGGATCCTTGATGTCTCATCCCAAGTATCCTATGACTAGGAACATTAAGATCAAATACCTCTAGATGATCAATCTCATTATCATGATCTCATCATGATTTAATCATCATTGCATTTGATTAAGAACTTCAATATGATATTTGTATCTAATAAGAGCTTGTAGTGAAAATTTTATCTAATTATTTAAATGAGATATTTCTAAAAATGTCAAATCATATCATATATGATTGACTTGTATGACATACATTTCTATCAAACGAAACTTAAATAAATTTGTTTGCATCGCATCAGGCTTGAAAGGCTGAAGCCCTTGTGTTCCTTTCATGTTGTGGATGTGCATGCTCTCGACAAATAGATCATCATGATAGTTAATCAAGGGTGATCGAGTACTTGCTTGATGTAAATGAACGTCAGATTTTCGCACCATCTAACTGAGAGGGGACAAAAATAAATTTTCATAGAACATGAACCTTGGTTTTATATTTCTACAATATCACCTAGGCTATCTAGTATCTTTATGGGTTATCACCTATTTTGCTTCCAAACTCAGATGATGACATTGCAAAGCATTTAAAACAATCTTTTTCCTAAAAAAAGAGATTTATTTGAGGTTCCCACACTAAGGTTTTATGTTATTTCATCTAATAAGCAAGATAACTTAATGATTTTTAAAATCTATGTAAAGTTGAGACATTTATATGTGCAAGATAATCAAACATGTATTCATTTTAAGTGGACTATGGTATATGTTCATTAATAGGAGTCTATGTGTTAGAAGCATCATTATTGACATGTAAATCTAGCTTGTATACCAGAAGTTTGAAGGTTATGGCCAAAATGGTTATGTGAGTTTAGTTGTTATATTATGTATGCATGAGATATACATTTAGTCATGTGAACTGAAAAATTAGTGATTGGATTTAATTAAGAATGTCTATAAAAATGGTTATGTATACATGAGATGTATTTTGAGATATGGACAGCAAGACCCAGTAAGAGTTGAGCATGTAGTGCTTTTGATGTGATATGTGATATGCACTTCATCAAATTATATTTGTTTTCCCGAGAGTAGCAGACGATTAGAATAGTTCAAAGTATCCTTTATTCCCGAGCACCACAATTTACTACCAAGTTACACTATCAAATTTAATTTAGTTTATGATTACTGCAATATGGTATATATGGTGTAGGTTTTGTGAAAGACTAAATATGACAATGCATATATTCTATGTATGCAAGATGGTTGATTCCTTGCATTATATTATGTGAAAGAAAAAGGCAATATATGCTAGAGGTAGATATTATATGTATGCAAGATGATATTTCTTACATTTTGATGTATGAAAGAAATGTTAGTCATGACATGGCATGTAGTGATAGATCTATAATGCCCTTGCATTTATTAGCAAAGGAATCTTGATAGTTTGTTCAGGTGTGGTATATGTATGTAGTTGGTTGGATCTAAAGGTCATATTTCATTTAAGAAGTTTCTTAATTCATAGTAAAGGTTTAGTCCTTGCCATAAGGAAAAGACATTCAACTCAAGGAATCTAGATAGAATGTTCGAGGAGGATCCGTTGGAAGACAAAAACAAAACCCCAAGGCTGATGAGTTTCGCGGTAACTTACCTTTTTTTTAGGTGATTATGACTTATGCCGAAGTGGTTGTTTGTTTATTGGGACAAAATGCTATTGGAACTATTTGGAATTTACATTATGTTCAAACGTATCGACTTTCAACTTTATTTAATTGCCATGAAATTTAGAAGTGTGTTATTCACAAAGTCTATTTTGATAATTTTATTTCCGTATACTCAACCCCAGATTTTTCAATTGCGATGTATTTTATGGTGGTGACATTTAGAATATATATTTATGTTATCTTCATTACATATTAAATGAGGCCGTAAAAACTGTAAAGTAAAAGATAAAAATTATAACTTAAATTTAAATGTTCATCCAGTTGTAAAAAATAGATTATAGAATTTGTTTTAATTTAATCTAAAAATAGTAAATGTTTATTTTATGTCTAACTTCTCGATTTTTTGGTAAATTAAAATACTTAAATTTATTAAGTTGTTAATATATTAATCAATTAATTTAATAATTACTTGAAGACAATATATATATGTTACGTTCAACCTTTACAAAGAGGTATATAAAATTAAAAAGTTAAATTTTATAACTTATTCTTAAAAAGTTTGATTAAACAAAAAGTATGATTGAAGGTTAATTAAAAGATGAAATCAAGCAATGTAAACTTACGCACATATCTTTTTCCAGATAAGAGACAAGAGTTTAGTTAAGAGAAAAAAACGCAGCCTAAGACATTAGTTAACATCAATTTTCAAACATCATGAAAATTTCACCTTGTGACTAAGTCATAGATTTATTTGAATATCTTAAATTTCACTTCTTATTTCTGTATATTGGAATATAAAATCTTAACTATCTCATATCTGAAATAAAATGTTGTAATAAGTCACTTAATAGTAAATTATTTTTATGAGTTTAGCGATTTAGTCAAATATTACTTTTGATTTTTGGTCAATTAATTTAAAATTTTGATTCTTTTAAAATACAGAGATTTTATAATTTACAAGATGGGCAGAAAAGTCAATTTTGAACCAGGGGTGAACATTGAACACAATGAACTTCAGTTCACTTGATGAATACAAAAATAATTAGCCATTTCACTTGATGCTTCTAAAATATTGTGTACTCATTCATTCTTGCATCACACAAAGTTCTTCCTTCTTTAGAGCTAACTGATGCATCCTAGCATTGTCATTTCCCCATAACTAACAAATAGGAAGAAGGGAAAATTAATTCCGGCACTGTTAAAAATTCAACATAATAACTAGTATGTGGTCCAAATTCTTATAATATGTGGTTTGATAGAAGCAATTTTTACCATTCTAAGCCCACTCCACTATGTTCAGTCGAGGTGGAGTTATAACACTTCTTGTTTTCAGACCCCCCCCCCCCCAACTTCAACAACTTTGCCACCATGCACAACTCTCTCCCCCAATTTGACACTTTCAAACCCTCACAAACCCTTACCACTAGATCCCTCTCAAGCACTCTCAGGAGCCCTTGCTTTGGAGCCCTTGCTTGCTGCAAAAGCCCTCACTGCCATAGCTCTCTCCCTTGTTCGATGCTATAAAATTCCATGATGCCCCCTCCCCTATTCAATGCCATAAAATTGAACAATGTGAAGGTCCTCATGCTCCAAACTTGACCATTGTAGAGGTCGAGCTCAGAGGAGAAGGTGTAGGTGCACTCTAGACTGTGTGAGAATCCTCATCTCTTGAACCCTTCAAAACCCTGTCTCCATAATCGATCATCGGCCTCCTCAGAGAAAGTGACTTTGGACAAGGAGACCTCAAAGGAGAAGGTACAAGCATTTTCAATGTCACGACCCGGATTTCAACCTGCACAACGGAAAAACAATCCGACGACGTAACCGGGGAAACAACCCCTATAACACATCGGTTTGGAAAAACTTGAAGATGAAAAAAGTTCCCAGATCATAATTCTAACACTATCCACTCATTTCAAATCACATAATAAACTTTCAATCTAAGCAATCATATACCGGTCTAAATTGCACAATAACTGTTCAAATTATTCCTTGGAGTCCATACCACCACCCTTCCATTGCGCTAAAGTTGATATCCTGAAAATATAATAAAGGATTGGAGTGAGTCATAACGACTCGGTAGACATCCCATCATCCACCAAATTGGATAGCCAAAGGCCCTAACATGATATATATACATTACCCAACCTGCACTTGATACATACCATATAAAACTAAACAATATATATATATATAAAATTTGGCATTCCACAAATTTTAAGACATACAACCATAACCTACCAACCACTAGGACCAAAGAGAGCTTTTCACAAATAAATATAGTATGATGAAGAGGTTATGCAATGCAACACCAACTAAAAGACTTACCATGCATATCATACAAAACATATATGCTTAAATGAACTAATGAACACAACATAGATACTAACACCAATACTACTCTACAAGGCATCTATCCACTACATAAAACATTAACATTTTCATTTTTTGCAAGGAAAACATCGTCTTGAGATCTCGACGAGCTATGACTAGATCTACCATATATAGCAGTAATTGTATAGCTAAGCTAAATCCCATAGTGCACCTAGGCAGGGGTGGCACTTAGAATAACCCGTAGGATCTAGGATCGAAGTATGCACCCGATGGTTTTAAGCTCCGCTACCCACGGACACGACTACTAGTCCAGTATAGCTCGGTCTCATTAAATATCTTTAATGCACACATGCATCACAACACACCTCATACAATGCCATGATCAATCTCATACAAATATGCAATCTATTTTGCAATGACAAACTGTCACATTCAAGATGAAGACATACCACCATGATAGCCAATATACAACCTAATGAACCATGCATTTCCAGAATCTAAGTAAAGAGACACACAAAGATATAATACTAGACACCCATGCTACTAGCACTCTTTCTATCATGGTTAAACAAAATGACATTCTATACATACTTATAGATGATGTGCCAACATGACTTAAACCCCTAAGACAACCACACATGAAAGATTGATGGTGTTACATGAAAAATTCAGATTTAAATAATTGATCCAAACTCTATGTAATTGGGTTAATTCACAACTTTAAACATTACCTAAAACAAAGAATTTAATTTATTTAACAATAATCTAAGGAGTTAACAAATTATTTGCTAAGGTTCACCACCTACCATAAAAGAGATAACATATACTATAATAGGATTAACCCTAAACTAAAGGGGTTGACAATTTAATAAACGAGGTTTACAACATATCGTACAAGAAAATAATCAATAAATTATATAGAGCTAATTATGCTATCATCACTAATTGATTTGTAAACACATGCTAAATTAATCAAGATAGACATAACTAAAGATAACACCACTCTTCTAAAATCACAAATCTATGAATTTAATTACTATCTACAAGTCATGATAATATTTTTCAATATAAATTTAGTGATAATAGACATTTCCAAGATGCCTACCGAAATGGCATCGACAACTTGATTCGGATCTAACACGAAGCTTGGACTGGCTAAACAAAGATTTTCACCCTCAATCAACACTAATTGCAAAAAGTCAAGGGTAGATAGATATATAACATGGATAGAATACAAGAGAAGATATTGCTTACTGTAGCAATCTGGCCGGGGTGGGGGGAGAGGTGCGGCGACATTTGTTGGCGCATCGGCTGCTGGCACACGCGGGAGGAAGAGGTGGCGCACAAAGGGGAGGCGGAGGTCGGGGGGGCTGGAGGGGCTCTTCTGCGTGGCTGAGCGCTGTCAATGCGATGCGATGAGGCGCCAAACAGGGTGGCGACAGAGGTCCGGGCTGCAGCACAGGGGCGCACGTGCTGGGGGGAAGCCGCGGCTGCGCGGCTCATGCATGCAACGCGCTGGACAGCACAATGAGAGGGGGGAAGAGGCAGCCGCAGGGCTGAGGGGGCCAGACGGCCGCGGGGCAGCCACGGGGCGGCTGAGCGCCGGTTGGCCCAGCCGAGCACTCCCGGGGGGAACAGCTGCACGCGTCCGCGCGGACGGCCGAGCGAGGGGGGGAGACAGGTCGATGGCGCTTCGGCACCGCAGCCGGGCGCACAAGGGGGGGGGGGAGGCTCCGCAGAGGCGGAACCCAACGGGGGGGGAGCTACAGTGGGCAAGGGAGAAACTGTGAGAGGGAGGGAGGGGAAAAAGCGGTGGAGGTAAGGAAAAGGGCAGCTAGGGCACTGAAAAAGGGGGGGTTCCGATGGGGAGTAAAAATTGGGGGAAAGGAAGAGTAAAAGAGGAAGGGGGAGAGTGATATTAATATATAATATAATAACTTTTTAAAAAATATAGGTATTACATTCAAGATCTCATGAGAACCCTCACCTCTAGAGCCCTCATGCTCCATGGATGGTCATTGGAGAAAGCGACCTCAAAGGAGAAGATGACCTTAGAGGAGAAGGCAATAGGAACAAGAAGATGCTCGAAATTCATAGTCATCTATGGCCCTTATGATCCAACTTTTGGTACTTGTCATCCCCGAACTCCTCTTTCCCTCTTTCCATTTGACCGTCCATCTCCAACTACATTCCAGCCATATCTCTTCTTTTGGCTCTACCATCAAGTTGGAGTTGGACCTAACATTCTCCTTTCTATTTAGGTTTTAGAACCCGACCACCCTCATGCCATTGAAGGTAATACTAATCTTTGGTGAATCAAACATCAATTGAAGTTGTTTGGTATTATTTGTTTACATTTATCATTCATTGTAGTTCAATATTTTTTGGTACTCTATCATGTTTCCCTAATGTTGAGGATCGGTCTCTATTGTTTGGTAAGATCTATTATTTGGTATTATAGAATATTGTCTCATGTCACAAGAATCTATTGTTTGCTATTATCGAGGATCAATCTCTATTGTTTGGTATGATCTATTGAGGAATGTCAATTAATTCTTAAGGCATCAGGTAAGGGGAAGGCATCCCCCTATAAGTGAGCACTCTTCCCCAGCAACGTCACTTTGAAAATCTAGACTTTTAGTTGTCCCATTGATGGTCATGCATGGTGTTGTGCTAATAGTAGCATTAGACAAAAATTACATTTGGCTGGCTGAGCGGTCCTACTAATGGATTCTTTCAACTGAAGGGTAGAAAGGGTAGTGGATGATGAGAATATGGAGTAGTTTAGGGAAATGGTTGAGTAGGTTACAAGGGCAACATATCATTGTTGATCAAGCTCAATGCATTCACGTGTTTGTGTGTAGTGGGCATGAGTTACATAGGGTGGCTAAAAAGAGATTCTAGGAAGCACCATCACTTGATGAAAGACCATAAAATGTGGTCATGGGGATGTCACGTGTGTTTAGTTCCTGGGGAGGAAGAGGAAGATGTTTAGAAAGACCTATAGGTGGTCAGAAATAAGATGAAGATGGCCTTCCAGAATGTGCTGCCATAGGAGTCATCAAAGGTGGTAGAGAGGATAATGCAATATGGGCGTTGAGTGCAAGAAATTCAAAAGAGATTGTATGTGTGATGGATTGAGACCTTTATCAACCTAAGAGATGGATAATATCTCATCATATATGCCACATTCATTGATGATACTTAATTAGAGACCTTTATAAAAAATTCCTCTTTCTACTTAATATACAATAAACAAGAATTAGCTTATAATTATTAGAATATATATGATAAAGGATTGGTATCTATTAATTAAGGTTATTAGTATCCAAATGATTTGTATTCAATCAAATAAAGACTAAGGTGAGGATCAGAATCATAGGAGAACAAGAATAGCAATGGAAATGCCAAAACAAAAGAGTTACATAGAATTATAGTAAAACATCGAATTAGGCTACTACCATTAGAGTAATGATTATAATGCTAAAATTCATAAAACTCATTAGAAATTGACAATGGTGAAATCAGGCACTAAGATATACATTCATTGTCTTTTGTAGCATCAAAACAATAAAGAAAAAAATATTGAAACCATTAAAGAATATGAAGCTTCAAGATCCAAATGTTCTATCTACAATATAAAAAAGCATATTATATCGACACTAGATATGTAACAAGCCACAAAAGGCTTCACACAATCGCATGGAATAGAAGATGAAGAACCAATGCATTAGCACATTTTTTGCTTTAGAAAATATTTATGGAAACTTGTAGATATGATGAGCTTGGAGTATAGAAAAAAAAGCAAATCATGACAAAATGAGTGCTCTATCACATACAATAAAAAATAACATCTCAAACTACATACGCCTTTTTATCTTCTAATACTTAAAGAACTAACTGTTAGAATCCTTGCTAATCTTGTTTATCACATGATCCATCAAAATGCAAATTTGTTTGTAACATAGTTCAAGAAGTAATGTAACATACTCACGTACATCAAGCATATAAGTACCAAGGTAAGTCTTGACCAAGAAAACAATGCACCTAACAAAGCAAATGAGACACAATCTATAATAGAACCTACAAAAAAAATAAAACTTACTGATAAAAGAAGTTGAAATTGGAGCATGACAGAAATAGAGATTGTCATGTACTATATGATGGTAAATAGCCTTTGGGAACTTGCTATTTACTTCAATTCTTTCCTTATTTAATTTAAGGTTCCATAAAAATTTTGGACAAAAGATGTTGTGCAAGATGGTGGTGAATAGGAAGAAAGGTGACTAGCACAAAAGAAGGAGTTGTGCTCGATTAAGAAACAGAAGATGGGTTGAGAGATGAAGAGGGATTTCAAGTTGAAAAGGACAAGGACTATAAGAGAAGGAGCTTTAGGTCTTCGCATAGAGGAGGAGAAGCAACACATTGTCGAAGAAGAAACAATGAAGAAGAGATGTTCAGTGTTTGCAAAGAGGAAGAGGGGTAGGTGCTTGTAGAGAGGAGGGGAAGCAGCATGATGTTGGAAGAGCAGTAGAGAAGAAGGGCATCGGGTTCTGGCAGAGAGGAAGTGGGTGTGGGTGCTCATAGAGAGGCATCGCTAAAAATCACGAGGAGGTGTCACCATTAGGTGCTTGTAGAAAGGTGGAAGAGGTGTTGGTTGTTGGTAGAGAGGAGGGAATCGAGTGTTCACAAAGAGGAGAGAAAGTAGAACAAATGTTGGGGAAGGTGAATTAGAGGTGAAGGGCACCGGGTGCTCTCAGAGAGGAGGGCATCGGGTGCTCACAAGGAATAGGGCGTCAAGTGCTCACATAGAGGCATTGCTGGAGATTGTAGGGAGGAGGTGTAACTATCAGGTGTTCACACGAAGGAGGGGGTCGCATCAGGTGCTTGCAAAGATGAGGATGGTGCTGAGTGTTGCAAATGGGGGGAAGAAGGGGGTAGATAGAGAGGATTAAGGTTGTTTGGGATGATCTAAGCCATTTATATGTTTTGAAAGGATGGTGGGATGAGTGAGTTATAAGATTCGATATAAGCCATTGATCCCTTTTGAATGGATGATTGAGATTAATTCATTTGGTGTGATATTTACCTATTCATAAGTAGTTTGTAGGTATTAATATATTTACCTAGGAACCATTCATTTAGTAGACATATAGGATTGATAAAAGGTATATTTACCTGCCAAATCATTGCCAACAGAGAAGAATTAGTAGATAAAGAACAAATTTCTTATAGCGTGAACTTGTTGTAGACACGCCAAATTGGCCTGATTCGGAGCCTGAGACTCTTATTCCATTGGTGATATCCATTATTTGACTGATTATTTGATTTGTATTACCTCGTGGAGATGAGCTAAGGACGCTGGTGGAGCCCCTTGTGAGTTGGGAATGGACCAAGGATTTCCAGAATAATGTCGTAACCTTCAATCGAGAACCGCGCGTGAACCATGAAAACATGGAGCCTGCTCGATGACCGACCTTGAATAGTCCTTAATTGAAGGTCTCAAGAGTCCCGCATGTGTTCCGTAATATTCAGGGTTTCTGGGAAGTTATTTCGGTAGTCGTCGGTCAATGACAGCTTTCGTTATGGCTTTTTCGATCTGTACTGACACGACTATCCTAGACAATGCATCAGGCCTTTTCGGTCATCACCGGGACTTTTTGAGTCATCCAGGTCAATCCTAGCCATATATTTCATCAACTGGGGCCATACGGCCAATTTGGTCGATTTTAGGGTTTTACGGCTTTTCCGAGTTTTGATTTACGTTTACCGGGTTAATCTCATATTTTTCGATGACTTTGGATTTTCCGATCATACCGGACTTGTTCGGTCATCATTTTAAGTCATCCAGAGCTGACCCGAGATTCCACGACCGGAATCGTGCTCTTTCGGATCTTCGCCACGGTTTTTGGCTTTTTACGAGAGGGTAAACCAGTAGAAAGCCCCGTGCGAATGTCTCGGGAGTCATGCCAGCTATTTTACTGACTTCAGGAGGTGAGATTGAAGGTCCTCTTTCCAACGCAATAAACCAGAGATGAATCGGACATCCCATTTGCAAGTTACGGCCCGCGGAACGCACGTGCAGGAGAGAGAGTGTACCGCGCCCCCGCCCCTTTGAAATAGGAGGCCGCGGTCACCGCGCCCTCAACCTAGGGGCGCGCCCTGCACGCTCTCAGCCTGAGGGTGCACCCTGCGCGCCCCTGCTTCCTTTGAAACGTGGGGGCACGGTCAGTTTCTGAAAATCATAAATTGCCCCGATTTACACCTAAACCGTATTTTTGGAAGGTTACCATCGTTAATTTTCGATTATTTGTACCGCGCCCCCGAATCGGGGGCGCGTTACATTTGTCAAATAAATTTTTAGCAATTTACATAATATTTTGATGAATTATAGCAATAAGACGTGTAACGCATCCCCGGTTTCTTTGAAACGGGGGGGCGTGCAGACCGCGCCCCCAAAGTGAGGGCGCGCCCTGTGCGGTCGGTCCAATTTCCATGTTTTGCACCAGTTTCTCTCCTCTATAAATTGAGGGTCATTCTAAATGACCCAAGAGTAATCTCCTGTGCCTAGCTCGTCTTGAGGTCGTCCAAGCTCTCTCCCAAAGCTGTCCCAATGTCCAAAGGCGATCCGATGTCGAGAGATTGATCCCGAAGCGAAGGAGAAGCCCGATCCGTGCGTTCTGCAGAAACCAACTTCATCGGCTTCTGTAGGAAATCTAAGACTCCTTCTTCAAAATACTTCAACACTGGAGTTGTTCCACTCTTCGTCCTCTTTTATTTTCAACTGACGGCATTCAATTTAGACTTGCCGTTTGTCTGTGGTGATTGTTGCACCAAGGGTGCGCATCCAGGTTTTACTTTTCCATATCTGTCCAATTTCATATTTTTTAAAAATTTCTACATTCAGATTTAGGAGAAGTCATCAACATAAGAACTATTTCTCTACGAGTCTTCTGTCTATTGCAATAAACGGCACTCAATTCCGACATTGGTACCGCCCGTGGTGAGCTATGCACCGATGTTGCGCCAGACAGTGCAATGCGCCCCCGAACTAAGGGCACGCAGACTGCGCCCTCACATATAGGGCGTGCCTACCGTGCCCTTAAACCCAGGGCACATTCAGTCCAGTGTGCTGTCTGGCCATATTGGTGATATCTTCTTCGTTCTAGCTCTGATTTGAGCTGTTCAAGTTTCTATGTCTTCGTCATTCATCCAGAATCATTTTAGCATCATTTTTATTTAGTTTTTGAATAATTTTATATCACAAAAAATACACAAAAAGGGTTAAGGCTCACCCCGAAGCCGGTGAGTCCGATTCCAATTGCTTCTTTCTCATCTTCTCTCTACAGTTACTACACTTCTCATAAGTCTAATCAAACTCTTTACTTATTTTATTGTCTTAAGTTGCACAGGTTTATCAAACTAGCATCGATCGGACTCTCCCTCATCGGCCGGCCGACGAGGAAGAAGGTTTAACCCACATATCATCTCCCACGCTAAGGTACACACAGTCATTTCAACTTCTTTTATTTTTCAATTCCATAAAGTGGAGCCCGCGGCTCCTGGCGACCACCTTTTTATACATGTTCTAAGTTCATCTCCTCCTCACTCTCCTCCCACATGACCCGAATCGTCTTCGGTGCTCGAGTGACGCCGTGAGATGAAAGTTCAGGGATCAATGTGAGTGTGGGACCGAGGTGAGGACTTTATCACTTTTCGAGTGTTTTTCGATTCACTCCCCCCTTTCCCCTATTCTATCTTTCACCTTCTCTTGAGGTGCCAATCCGGAACCCCATTTTTGGAGTCGACAGCTTTTTGGCGACCACGGTGGGACAACCAATGTCTTCAACCGTGCTAGCTTGATTGATTCGTGCAACTAGTTGTTTTCCGACTTGGTTCCCGCGTGGACCGGCTTGTCCTTTACCTTTTCCATGTTCATTTACCTTTAAACTTTCTGTTTACTCTTCCTTTAAAGATTGTCCCCCATGTGGACTTGATTTGCTTGTCCTTAATTTCAACCTGGTTCCTGTGTGAACCACTTTTCTTCTTATAAACCGGTTCCCGTGTGAACCACCTTTCTTTTCCAACTCGGTTCCCGCGTGAACCAACTTATTTTCAGATCGGTACCCGCGTGGACCACCTCTTCACAGAACCTTCAGATTGGCCCCACGTGGCCCTCTTTCTATTTTGTCAACTCTTACACCGGTTCCCGCGTGAACCACCCTTTTCTTCACAAAAACTGGTTCCTGCGTGAACCAACCCCTTTTCTAAACCGGTTCCCGCGTGAACCAATACACTTTCAGATCAGTCCCCACTTGGACCACACCTTTGCACCATCTTAGATTAGCCCCACGTGGCCCTCCTTTCATTTTTTGAAATCAAACAAACCGGTTCCTACGTGAACCACCCCTTTTCCTTCAAAAATTGGTTCCCGCGTGAACCACCTACCTTTCCAAAACCTGGCACCCATGTGAGCCACTTTATTTTAAAATCAGTCCCCACATGGACCATCCTTTTACCTTCATTTCAAATTTGTCCCCACTTGGACACTCCATTACAAGCCGGTTCCCGCGCGAAACACATAAAGTTGCTAGTTACTTGTTTACTTTATCATTGCTTGTCTTGATTGCATTCACTTGCTTGATTTATTAGCTTTCATTCATTTCATGTTTTCATATTGATTGCTTCTTATCCTCCTACCCTCTATTTTTATTTTTACATTAACTTTTGCATCGGGTACCGGACTTGCTCCGATCCGTAGGGTATTCGAGGCAGGGGCTCTCTCTCTCAACACACCCTCACCCTCCAAACACCTTCTTGGTGGATTCTAACCTCTCTTTTGGGATATTCCTTCCTAGTTGATTTAGTTGTTTCCATCAAGACCTCCATAAGTCCCCATCCGTGGAGTATTTCTCTTTGCACGATTGGGCCGGTTGTACCACTTTCCCAAAACCCGAAGAACCTAAGTGCCTACTCATGGTGATTGAGTGATAACCTTAGGTCTTGAAGATTGAAGCAATAGGAACTATACCCATTTGAGTGAACAATTGCTAACAATCTATCTAATATAAGGTTTCAACCCGAAAAATGTCGAGTAATCATTTTAAGAATTTGTTTGCATAACTTGCTTGCTTACAATGAAAACAACCAAAAGATTCTTCTTTCAAAACACTAAAAAAAATCTCTTTAATTTTTGTGTTCAACTTGCTTGCCAAACAACAAAATTGAAACCAAATCAAATCAAACAAAAACAAAGCATAACCAAACAAAAACTATCTTTGCATTTACACTTTTTATTTGCCTTCTTTCAACCATTTTGTAAAAAAATTTGATAGGATGCCCATGACACTATGGTCCGGAAGACATGTCTGATAGAAATGTATGCCCTACAAGCCAATCATATATGATATGATTCGACATTTCTAGAAATATCTCATTCAATTAATTAGGCAAATCATAATTATAAGCTCTTATTAGATGCGAATATCATAATGAAGTCCTTGATCAAATACAATGATGATTAAATCATGATGAGATCATGATAATGAGATTGATCATCTAGAGGTATTTGATCCAAATGTTCCTAGTCATAGGATACTTGAGACGGTACATCAAGGATCCGAATAGACTAGTGTATGTGATGTCTTCTCATGTGATGAGGATGACCGATCTCATTGGTCATTAGTGTGGAGACACTGAGATACACATACAGTTGCTCATTAGTTGAATGAGTTCACTAAACTGACCGAATTAAAAACCCTGAATGGTATCTTACCGAACTATCTATCAGGGTTTTCTATCATCACGGTTGCATGGTTGGACCTTTGACCTGAGTCGCCAAAGATGCCTTGTTGGGTGGAACTTGTGCTTTGACCATTGACTTATGGATCACTATTTAGGTGGTCCAGTATAGCAATGGATCGGGTACAAAGAAAACCCAATGGAGGCAATTGAGCGGACAACAAGGAATCGTCCACTCTCAGTAAGTGAGAGTGAATGTCCTATGGGATAGTACTCTAAATCTCTGGCCAGGGTAGATAGGATAATTGGAAAAGGAGTTTTCCAATTGATCCAATTCCGAGTACATGATCTTATAGAGTCGGTACACTAAGGAGTTGACAGTCGATGTCGTACTCCTTTCTGACCGGGACATTAGATGGATGAGGGTTTATATCCATGTGGTAACTGATGATGGAAAGGCTCAATGGAGATGAGATTATCCCCATAGCCATTTGGGATCATGGGATGTGGCTTGTACCCTTCATGATCGGTAGGCCGATTAATCTGTTATCGGATAACAGATTTAATTAAATTAAATAGAATTGTTCTATTTTATTTAGGCCTCAACAAAATAGGCTATTGGGCCTAGTGGGTCACACACAAAAGGACTTATCCACAAGTACAGGGGCAAGGGTGTAATTTATGGAGATTTTGGGTTTTTATGAAAAATTCCATAATTCTCTATAAATACTAATGGTTTCAGTCAAACCCAATCAAGCCAAGGGTGAAAACCACATCCTTAGCCTCCTCCCTACCTCCTCCTCTCTCTAGAAGGTGTCCATGGTCGATGGAGCTCCGTTCGGGAAGAGTTCTCGAGGCCGACGCGAAGGGAGAACCTGCTGTGGATGAAGTTCGTGTGGATATTGCTGGAGACCGGACACTTGAACGATTTGAAGAGCTTAAGAAGCTCATCTCTTTCCTCTCCATGGGATTATATGAATCCCTATCAGGTATATTCAAACCCAATTTGATCGGTTTTCAATTTTCGTCGTTCGGTTTTGATTGAGATAGATTCTAAAAGAACCCATAAGAATCGTCCCTTCCGCTGCACCAAACTTTTATGGACGATTCCTTACAATGTAGGGATGTCGAACTACTACGGGAAAGAAGAGGAGTACGAGATGGGCCACTACAAGCTGCAACAACGCATGGTCCAACCAGAGGGCCATGTCAACGCCGTCAAGGAGCCGAAAATTCAAAATTCTACTCATCAACTTGCTTCACTTAGCTTGTAGCAACTCCTCCAGGGTCTATCTCTCCATCTAGACCCTGAATCCTTTTCGCTTGTGCAATCTTTGACAAAGGGCAAAATGCCCGCCAATCAAGATCCGGTCGAGGGAAATCAAGCCCTCTTACCACCTCAATCGACAGTCAGGCCCCAAATCATTTCTTCTCCTGGGTAACCCTACCGTGTCTCCACTCACCCTGTTGTGGGGCATTCACATAATGCTATTCTAGCTCCTGTTTCCAACCCACCTCTTCCAACCCATTCACTTGAACACTTTGCTCCAGTGGCTCAGGAATCCAACCTCACCCAGGCAATCATAGAAAAACTTAACCAGATGGATGAGCATTTTGAAGAGCTAAGGCACCGCCTCGATTATAAAGCCACCCCAAAAATTTTTGTCCCATCTTTCCCAGTCCTACATCTCCCTCCTTCTAAAATACAAATCTTTCAACGCTATAATGGGACCGGGAATCCCTTTAACCACCTAAAGAGCTTTCTATATGACTCCGCGTTCTGGAAGAATGACCGCAAAGCACTTGCCTTCCTATTCCATCGGTCATTGGAAGGATCCACCCTTGACTAGTTTTATTCTCTTGATTCTATTGAGGCAGCGGATTTTGATATTGTCAAGGCAAAGTTTCTACAGAGGTACAAGGATCGGGTGGGGCTAGCCTACTCGATAATTGATTTAATTGCCGAGAAGATGAAGTTGGATGAGGATTTTGCCAAATTTGCTGATCGGTGGAGGGGAATGGCTGAGAGGCTAGTTGATACCATCTCAGAAGGGGAGCAGGTGAGGATGCTCATCAGGAACACCACGCCTAACCTTCGCAACTTCTTGATCATGCACCGCCCGACAACCATGAGTGAGTTGTGTGATAGCGCCCGCTACCTCCAAGCCCATTTTAAGGACGCATCCATGATCAACTCATTCGACCCCAAACCCCATAACAATAGAAAACCTACATCTATACGGCCCACCACCGAAGGGGTAGTAAACAATGAGAGCATCAATGCCATGGGTAATCAGGGTGGGTATCGCCAAAGCCAATACCATAACCCACCACCCAATCAACAATACCGCCCATCTCCTCAATCAACTCCCCAGTAGCAACTTGCATACAACCCAGCACCACCACAGCAACCCACCTACAACCGAGCGCCCCAGCAACAAAATGCCTACAACCGAGTGCCTCAACAACAAGCCGTCTACAACCGACAACAATCGCAACAACAACAAGCCTACAACCAAGTGCCACCATCAGCCAACCGACCTAGGAGGGGGGACCCAAGAGAGTGTATTATCCTCAACTGACTTTCCCCCTCACCGATATTTTCAATGCATTGATGGCTGAACAGCAGCTGGAGCTTCCAAATGAGAGAGAAGGATGGTCGGCAAATGTTGACATGAAAAAGTACTGCGCTTATCATTGGTATCCTGGGCACATGGTGGATGTCTGCTTCCAATTTAAAAACTACATTCATGACCTCAATGATCAGGGGAACAATGACTGGGCACAAATGGGGGAATCCATACAAGCTATGAAGGCATGGCAGAATCAACCACGGCGACAGCAAGCACAACAGCAGCCTAGCCTGGGCATAGTCCAAGATCCACTACCGGTACATGCACCTGTTCAAGCACCGGCACCAGCACCACCAAACCAACGACTTGGCCTTGTCCACTCCGCCATCGAGGAGTCAACCCACCATTCCCAGGGTTGGCAGGTTGTGGATCAAATTGCCTCCATGCCCGCCATACCAACCCCACCCACAAATAGCACCATACTCTCCATACCAAGAGCTGCCCCCAGCCCCAAACTATCCAAATACCACTACCCTCACCAGCCATTAACCCTCCACGGCGCCTAATCATTAGACCGCCACCAGCATCCCAACCAGCACCCCAACCATCACCTAACCTACCAACCACTATTAATCCTCCCCGGCGTCTAATCATTAGACCGCCACCAACACCCCAAACATCACCTAACCTACCGGCCTCCACCACCCCTTGGCCTCTCATTATCCGACCGTCACCTAACTTACCAGTCGCTACCACTCCGCGACCCCTCATCATCCGACAATCACCACCAACACCCCAACCATCACCCAACACACCGGCCTCCACCACTCCACGACCCCTCATCATTCGATCCTCACCACCCCTACCTACCACGGGCCTCTCAACATACCAACTAACCCTACCATCACCATCATCACCACTCCCCCCTACCACGTTGGCGCTGGTACTTCGTAGCAGGAGGATTTTCCAAAGGGTCTTCCCCCGGGCCGGGATGCAACCACAGGAGCAAGCAGAAGAGGAGGCAGTGGATGAACTGTTGCCCGGCATGGCATATGACCTATTGAAGCATCTGGACAAAATGCCAGCACAGATTTCAATTCTACAGCTGATAAAAAGGTCGAAGAATCATCAAGACATTCTACAACAGTACTTACAGCGTGTCATGGTCAATGAGGACCTCCCGCCTGAAAAGATCATTACAGTCTTGACCCCAAGGAGTGAACATCCGGCACTTACATTTACGTAGGAGGAGTTGGCACGACCAAAGATCAGAAAATATGCTTTGCGCGTTGCAGTAGTCATCCGAGGCATGGAGATAAAGTCTTGCTTGATTGACACTAGAGCATCTATAAATGTCATGCTGCCAGAAACATTGCAACTTTGCGGCATCTCCGATGAAGAAATTGAGCCTTCTGCCGTCACGGTGATAGCATATGACAACTCCCGGAAGACAGCACGAGGAGTGGTTACATTGGAAGTAGGGCTCGGGCCATGTGCTATCAGTGTCGAGTTTCATGTTCTAGAACTAGACCCTACATTTAAAGCTATTTTGGGACACCCATATTTGGAGGTAATAGGAGTTGTTGCCTCCACTAATCATCAATGTTTGAAGTTCCCATACAAGGGCCAGGTGATTAAAGTAACCAACATCCCCATTTTAAATGACGTGGATGACCCCTCTTCTGCACTGCCAGTATCAGAACTTGTCCAACCGTTGGTTTCAACTACAGAGCTGCCTAAGGTCATGATGATAACGATGCCTCCAGATATAGTTGTGTGGCAGATAATGAAAGGGATGGGCTATCATCCAGTAAAGGGGTTGGGAAAGGAGCTGCAGGGGGTTGTGCACCCCATTAAAGTCGTACAAAGACCAAAGAGGCACAGGCTTGGCTATGAGCCCATTTTCACTCCGAGGATGGTCTACTCCAAAAAATGCCATAGAGACCATGATGATGGCCGGGGATGAAGAAGAAGAACCAACTAAGAGGAGGAAGGCACCAGAGCAAGAGGAAGAAGTGGACAACCTGAGTTCATCTCTAGCTCGGTTGTTCGTCGAGGAGGAAGAACCAGTCAAGGGCAAGTCCATCCCCAAACAACTTGTCCACTCAAACTCACCTCCAATCAGCCTCCCACGTGAGTCATATCCTACAGTCACGTATTTCAAAATCCTCATGCCCTCCCTCCTAAATTCACTTGATGGGCTATCTAGCCCAATTCCCACTTCTGGGCCGAAATGTCCACCCAAACTGATCACTGGGCCTGAGAGCCCATTCAAATATTCTTACTCCACTGGGCTTCTAAGCCCATTTCAATCCAACAACCTTGGGCACGCGTGCCCACCAATCGGGCCCGTGTGCCCTTTAGATTCCTTTTCTTGCTTTGGGCCCATGTGCCCAGCATTTGGGCCCACGTGCCCCATAGATCTTTTCACTAGCTTTGGGCCTATCTGCCCATTTCTTGCCATTGTGGGGCCCGTGAGCCCATTTTTCTCTCTTTTACTTAAGCTTTCTATTTCTGCTAGAGCCCCACTGGCTCATTCTCTTTCTGTAATTGAAAATACCCAAAACACTCAAAAAAAAATGTCTTCTCTCAAACTCAGTTTTCCATTGAGGAGATGTCTCTGCTTATCTTGGAGGGTGCTCCCAACCAGGGACCCCTCTTCTCCAACTCACTGATCGATCTGCTCGATCCTTCACCCATTGTAGATACCACCATTTCAATTTCGTCTTCTTTAGGAGTAGTTAGGTTAAGAGAGAAGAAAACCCAAGGTAAACGTGTTCCAGAGAGATATCTCTAGCAATTAGCTCAGAAATGCAAGGAATGTGCAAGGCTACCAAGGTTTTTAGAAAATGCTATCCAGCTTGATGAAATCCAATATGTGGATGAATTCAATATAGATCATACACTGGGAGTTTACGAGGTTTTATCAAAAAAGGATCCTAATTTCGAGGATGGAATTGAGGACTTGGCTGATGCATATGCATCTAGACTTAGAAGGTTTGAAGAACCATCAGCCACAGTGGATGAACCAACAAAAGAACTAAATCTTGGAACACCGGAAGATCCCAAGACAGTCCTCCTAAGTGCAAACCTCACTCCCACTGAGGAACAGAGCTTAATTAAAATTTTAGAAGAATATAAGGACACGTTCGCATGGACATACGAAGACATGCCGGGGTTAGACAACTCGTTAGTTGAACATCGTCTAACTTTGAAACCTGGAGCTACCCTGGTCAAACAAAAATTAAGGAGATTCTACCCTGATGTTGCACTTAAGATGAAAGAAGAGGTCGACAAGTTACATCAAGAAAGATTCATTAAGGTCGTCCTTTATTCGCAATGGGTGGCAAACATAGTCCCTGTAATGAAGAAGGATGGACGAGTTCAGATCTGTATAGACTTCAGGGACTTGAATCGAGCGTGTCCTAAAGATGACTTTCCTCTACCTCATATTGATGTACTGGTTGATAACACTGCTGGATTTGAGATGTTGTCATTCATGGATGGCTATTCCGGGTATAATCAAATCTGGTTGGCCAAAGAGGACTAGGAGAAGACCTCGTTCACCACACCTTGGGGAACCTACTGCTATGTCGTCATGCCCTTTGGACTAAAGAATGCTGGTGCTACCTATCAGAGGGCCATGATGGCTATCTTCCATGACATGATGCATACCCTTGTAGAGGTGTATGTGGACGACCTGGTCGTTAAGTCCAAAAGTCGAGAAGATCATCCTAAAGTGTTAAGAAAGGTCTTGCAAAGGGCTAGGGAATATAAATTGAAAATGAACCCAAAGAAATGTACATTCGAAGTATCATCAGAAAAATTGTTGGGGTTCATAGTGAGCAAAAGGGGCATAGAGATCGACCCAAACAAGGCCAAGGCAATCATTGGTATGCCTCCTCCGAGAAATATGAAAGAACTTCGAGGATTAATCGGGAGGATACAGTTTGTCCACCAGTTCATCTCACAACACTCCTAAAGATGTAAACCTTTCTATAAGTTGACCAAGGCGGGGGCCGAGTTCAAATGGGATTCGAAGTACTAGGATGCATTAGATAGTTTAAAAAGATACATGGCTAGTCCCCCTATGCTTAGACCACCAGTCCCTGGTAAGCCCTTAGTTCTATATATCTCAGTTTTGGAAAATTCTCTTGGGGTAGTCCTTGCACAAGTGGATGAAGAAGGAAAAGAGAGGACAACTTACTATTGGTCAAAGATTTTTGATCCAAGCGAGCAGAAGTATACTGTAGTGGAGAAGACCTGTGCTGCACTAGTCTAGGTAGTTCAGAAGCTTAAACACTATTTCTTAGCTCATGAGGTCAATCTTATTGCCTGCATCAATCCCATCAAATTCCTTCTAGAGAAAACTGTTCTAACTGATCGGTTAGGTCGTTGGCAGAGCTTCCTTTCACAATTTGATATCACCTATGTCCCCCAGAAGGCGATTAAGGGCTATGCCATTGCCGAACATCTAGCCCATCACCCTATACCCCTCTTTGACCCGGTCCAGTCGGAGCTCCTGGATGATGAACTAATGTTGATCTGATCTTTCCATCTTTGGACATTATATTTTGACGGGGCTCTGAATTCACATGGTAAGGGAATAGGAATTGTCTTTCTATCACCCGAGGGTGTCACCATTCCACAGGCATTTCAACTTGACTTCCCAGCAACCAACAATATAGCTGAATACGAAGCCTTGCTGGCCAGGCTGGAGACCGCTCATTTCTATAGTTCCACGGAATTGAGGGTGATAGGTGATAGCCAACTAATCCTTCGCCAAGTCCTAACCAAATACCGAACTTCTCATCCAAACCTCAAACCTTACTAAGAACTCACCTCTTGCTACATCAAACTCTTTTCCAAACTCACTTTTGTCCATGTTTCTCAAGCTCAGAACATCCTTGTTGATGCCCTAGCCTCCTTAGCTTCATCTCTATCAGTTCCGCTAGGTAGACAGGTGCGGACTATCCATGTCCATAGAAGGTCGATGCCAGCGATTAAGGATGGTTGATTTCTGAAGGTCAAAGAGAGATTTGGCAGGAAGGAATATTTAGAGCAGAAATAGGAAGTTTCTTTAATCGAGTTGGAAGAGTTAGACGAGGGTGAGAGGCCTTGGTTTGATGAGATCGCAAGGTATTGTCAAGATCAGTCGTATCCACCTAGATCCAATGCAAAAGAAAAGAAGGCCATCAGGAGAGTATCCCAGAGGTATACCATCCTAGGAGGGGTGCTGTACAAGAGGAGCTTGAGTGGAATCTTGCTTAGATGCGTTGATGAAGAAGAAGCAGAGTTGGTGCTTAAGGAAGCACATTTTGGGGTCTGTGGGGGCCATGCCAATGCTCAAGCTCTTGCCAAGAAAATCATCAGGCAGGGGTATTATTGGCCAACCTTAGAAGAGGATTGCTCCATCTTTGTTCGACACTGTCATTCTTTCCAACTTCATACCGACAAGATCCATTCTCCCGCATCTTCCCTTCATCCGATTCATGCCCTATGGCCCTTCGCCATGTGGGATTTTGATATCATTGGCCCTCTAAGTGATATTAACTCTGAAATTTGTTCCAAATCGTTCATCCTAATGGTAACAGAGTACTTCACCAAGTGGGCAGAAGCGGAAGCGTTCATGGAGATCAAGGCATTAATGTTTTGCTCCTTCATCAAACGCAACATCATCGCCAGGTTCGGGATACCCAGCGACATCATCACCGATAACGGACCGCAATTTCTTTCTCAAGATCTGCATGGTCTTTGCAACAAGCACCGCATTGCATTGCATCATTCATCTTCTTATTACCCTCAAGGCAATGGTCAAGCAGAAGCCACCAACAAAACTTTGATTAAAATCATTAAGTAAACATGCAAGTCTAGCAAGTTCGCGGATTGGCCAGATAAGCTTGTAGATGCCCTATGTGCTTATCGTACTTCTATACGGACCCCCACTGGTCAAACCCCGTATGCTCTCGCATATGGGATGGAAGCGGTGGTCCCGTACGAAGTACTCCTTCCATCACTCTGAATTCAACTCGATAGGGACATCCCTATCGATGAGAGGCGAGGATCTCTCCTTGTACAAATTGAACTCCTAAATGAAAGAAGGTTGGCCGCCTCCGAGCATGCCCGGACTTATCAGAACATATCAAAAAGTTTTATCAAAAGAGGGTGGTAGAGAGAAAGTTCAAAATCGGTGAGATGGTAGTAAAACGCATATTCGTTAAGCCGGGTGGTCCCCGCTCCATGTTGCAACCTAACTGGGAAGGGCCTTTTGTTATAACTAAAAGATATCCAGGTAATGCATATGAGCTAACCAACGCCGATGGAGAAAAATTGAACCATCCATGGAACGGCGTTTACCTTAAAAAATATTTTCTTTAAAGAAGAAAAATGGAGTCTCTGGTATGATATCAAGTCATCGATTCTAGAGTGTTCGCTAGAGGACAAGGGTAGACATCACCCGGCACACAACACCTCTCGATCCCAGAATCCAGATAGCCCAACACTCGAGAGAGACAAGGCAGAACCCTGAAGGCAAAAAGGAAACCTTACCCTATTCTCTTCTATTCAGTCCGAAATAGGTGAAGAGGACTAAAGGAGGATAGTATCGAAAATGCCCACCGCCTTAGTAGGAGGCCATCTCATAGGGTGCAAAAGGGTGCCAAAAGTTGGGCAATGAACCCCACAGGTTTAAACAAATATGGGTCTGTCTGAATGAGTACCTGGAAGAATAGAAAATGAAGAAAAGGCACCAAAAGATGGGCAATGACCCCACAAGTCAAAGACTTGTCTAAGTAAGTGCCACATGTAGAAAAAAACCCGAAGAGGCCGAACCCCAACAGGCAATTTGGGCATGAGTAGAAAAACCCTCCTCAACACCCCCCAAATCCTATCAAAGACTTCCTCTATTATTCTTCTATCTTAAAACCCCTAGGGTAGGAGAAACTATCCAAACTCGGGGGGAATCCAAACCGATTAAGAGAAGAGGGCAAGAAAGATTCTAGGTAGGGAACCTTATTTTCACGTGGTGTTTATTGCTTGAATCTTGATTAACACTCAAAGATCGATGAATTGTCTCAATACTGGCACATTCTCCACAAAAACAAAAAATATTTTTTTTTAAAAAAAATTCAAAAAAAAATGAATATTTTCAAAAATCCAAAAAATTGAATATTTTTAAAAATTCAAAAAAATTTGAATGTCTTCAAAAATCAAAAAAATATATAGTTTGGCATAACCTTGATTTTTGCCTTTGCTTGCATTCATGTTTATTTTTATGTCTGCATGTTTCATTTCTGCGTTGCATATTTATCTTGATTATCACCTCATTAAGAGGGCTCCTCCCTTTGACCTAAGTCAAAGTTGGCTATGGTAGGCAAAGGGATGAGTCGTTGTGAAGATCTGATCCTCTTTTATCAAGTGTTTTCAGGAACTTTAAAGTAAGAGAGGAAGATTCTATCAACGATAGTGTTTCAGGATTCTAAGATCAAGAAGGGAGTGACTCTCACCATAGCAGGTAAGCTTTCTTAACTCTTATCTTATTCATTTTCAGTCATTTTGTTCATATTACCTTGTTAATAAGGCTACCCCCCTTGACATGTAAGCAAGGCAAGATGACAATAGGCAAGGGGGTAAGCCATAGAGTAGATCTAACCCCTTTATTAAATACTTTAGGAATGAAACACGAGTCAAGGAGGGGGAAATCTCACCAACAGGTAAGTTTCTTAACCTTACATCTAGTGTCTTCTTTATTATTAGTAGTTACCATCTTTAAGAGGCTTCCGCCCCTTGACAAACTTGCAAGGGGCCAAGTCAAAATGTGATGTTAACAACCCTTTTGAGTGATGTCGAGAAGGAAGAACAGTGCAAGTGACTCCGGAAAAGACAAAGATCTGATTACACTATCAAATACTGCAACAATGAAACAAAGCAGGTACAACAGGAAAAGATTAAGCCTGCTACAGATATCAATGCCTACTGCTACCCTCTCCAAGAGAGTGACCACGTAGAGGAGGCATGGTAGCCATGTCTGCCAAAGCTGCTGCAGCCGCCTCATTGCGGCGACGCTCTGAAAAAGTGGCCAAGAACGTAGAAGCACCGCGCTCATGGCTCTGGCTCTGGCCACTTTGCCTCTGCTAGCTCTGGCCGTGGTGACCCCGACTACGAGCAGCGCTGCCACTCCGGTGCGTACCACTCCGATGGGAGCTGCTCTAGTGGGTGCGACTCTGGCTCGGCTGTGGAGGGATGCCCTGGAGATAGACCTGCAGTGTCGCCTCTGCTACCGACAAATTAACCTGTGACTGCAGGTGCATCTACTCCAAAGATCGCATGGCCTGGCTATGCTGGCGCTCCATCTCGCGCATGGCTCTCTCATGCTAAAGATGGAGATCCGAGACAATCATCTGGGAACGAAGATCGGCAGGGGCAGACCGCCATGTCTCCACCTCAGCCTCCAAAGACTGGATATGGGAGGACAAAGTACTCTGAAGATCGGCAACCTAGAAGGAAAAGAAGAATGTGAACCAAGAAAAATCAACAACCAAAATAGAGAATATTGAAAGATACCTCTACCTCTTTGGTCATCAGGGCCTCTCTCGCCTCACTAAGACGCTGGTAGAGCTTAGCCACCTCTTCCCTCGACAGAGAAGGAGGTGAACCCTCGGCACGGGCCTTCCGCTATGAACAGAAGAAAAACACATCAGAGTAAGGCAAGTATATGTGGAGAATAGAAATGAAGGTCAAAAGTAGTGTCTACCTCGGTCTCCAACATGCCACGAAGAGTGGCCACCTCCTGCCAAAGATCAGCAATCTCCAGCTGTTGGCGTAGCAGTAGAGCCCAAGCCTCCTGAGATGGCACGAAGATCAGAAAAGAACAATATCAAAGAATTGAAGAAAAGTAAGAAACATTTACCTGACCCTCTAGAATAAACAAGTGGTTGTACGCCTCCGCATATTGGCGAAGGTAGTCTCGGCTGTCCTCTGCCTAGCCAATAACTACCTCGCCGCCTTCGTACCACAGTGTGATTGAGGCATGGTATCTCTCCACCCAGTCCACCGGGAGGAGTAGGCGTCTGGCATGGGCCCCGACTAGGGGAAGAGAAGGAGGAGGCTCCAGCCAGTCCTGCTCCAGACCGAGGGCGCATGCCGAGAATCGAAGCCGCAGTGGCGCCAGCTCATTGACGCACAGAAGGTGAAGATCACAGCCGAAGACACGACCCTCCTGGGCAATCCAGGGCTGGTGATGGTCGTCGGTCATGAGATATGGCCTCCAACACACCTGCAGGAAGCAAAATCATGATTATTATTTCACCAGGACAATATTGATGCACAAATTAAAACATACCTCAGTGTGTGGGAAGTGGAGAATCTGTGCACGAATAGAAGCCAGCTAGCTCTGGTGGCCCTTAACAGGGCGGGTGTGCTCCCAACGAGCCATCAGAGGGAAGAGGTCGGGGTAGGACTGCTATGCTCGACCCAGGGGGAAGTAGAGGTAGCTCTAGACCTGTAAAATGCACAACTCGTTAGAACAAAGCAGAACAATACAAACGTACAGGAAAGAAAAGCGGCTAAAAGTCACCTGGAGATAAGGAGAGAAGCCGGCAACTGAAACAGAGCCCGCCTCAGGCTGGAGGCCACAGAACAAATGGGCAAGCATTGCTACCCCCCACGCGTACGTACCAACCTGCTCTAGGTCAGCAAGCAAGGGAAGGAACCGTAGATGGATGTGGTCCGTCTTCGAGCACAATAGAAGGCGCCCGAAGAAGAAGAGGAGGAAGTGGCGCAGGTCTATGTCTGCCTCCAAGGAGCCAGGTAACCCAATAAACGCCGCCGTAGCCTGGCTGACCATGCAGCAGAAAAAACTATCCTGGCTCTCGCCATGGACACGCTCGGCATCTACTAGGCCTACCATCTCACCAGCCTCTAGTATGGCGATGGTGTGTAGGCCATCCTCCGGTTCGAATTCAGGCTCATATGCAAAAAGGGCCCGGAACTCCCGTGAATAATCTGAAGTAGTGGCACACACCACTGGCCTACCGTCAACACGGAGACTGGTGATGTGTGCAACATCCTCTAGGGAGGGCACCATGTGCCCCCATTGGAACAGAAATACAAAGGAGTCCGGGTCCCAGGACTCGCGGAAGACCTGCACCAGTGGTAGGTCCTCCCAAAATGGAGTCAACCGGAGGATGGGCCCAAACCCCATCTCCTCTAGTCGAACCTGCTGGAAGTCTGGTAGGCCAAGGTAGGCGGCGTGCACCAAGTCCCACGAGATCTGGGATTTTATCCGGGCCTGCAAGAAATTCATTTCATTAGTTCACTCAACTTTTATTGCCAAAATGCAAAGGAACTAATCATTAAGTGCAGGATAAAAGAAAACGTACCTCTCAGACTGCTGGGAGCTCAGATCCCTCGGAATCAGAGTCGTGGCGACGAACGTGTCTCGGCATCTGCACCAAAAAGGGAAGTTGACATCAAATATTGTTAGATACATTTTATTTTAATTATTTCATTCATAAAAAAAAATAAAAAAAAGAAAAAAATGCCGAACGCGCCCTCCTTCTCCTTTGGAGAGGGAGGGCGCGCCCTCCTCTTGGGGGCGCGGTCAGCGCGTCCCCATACCGGGGGCACAGTCTGCGCGCCCCCGTTCCGAGGGCGCGGTCAATGCCCTACGTTGACCGCACCCCCTCACTTGCTCGATTCTTATTTTCATGATAACTTGTTCAAATGAACTTGAAATCACGTGAAACTTGAACAAAATCGAAGAGCACAACCTGATCTACATTTCTTGTAACAGGGGCACTAACCTTTGATAACATTTTGAACTCTGAATCTGAGTTGGAGCTATGGAGCTTCTGGCGCGAGGAGAGATTGTGTGCAGGTGGAAATGAGAGATTCTTACCCTCAAAGGGTATTTATAGAGAGTAAAAATGTGTAAATGGAAGAAATTTTAAAATGTCACCCAAGGTTCACAAAATCGAGCTAATCGCGACGCTACCAAAAGAATCTCGATCCGATGCGCGGTTTGCTCAAAATATTTTTGTGAAGAAAAAATCTCTTTAAATTTTCACTAAAAATCCCCCTTTTCACATAGCTTTGAATGTCTCAGGTTCTAAATTAGCTAGGCATATTCATGTTTTTTATCATCACTAGCTAACATTTTTCAGGTGACAGGAGAAGATTCCATACATTTCTTAGTCAGAAATGGCTAAAAATATATTTTTCAGGGTCAAAATTGATAAAAATGGCAAAAAAATTTAGAAAGCGTCATGCTGTTCAGAAAATCGAGCCGATCAAGGAGTCACCCAAAGAAAATTCATCGGACTCACGGTTTTCTCTGAAAAATTACTTAAAGAAAAAAGGCAATTTAAAATCCATGGAAAGTACCTCATTACATATTAACTTCCATGGAGTTGAAAAATAACAAGGCATATTCATCATAATTGTTAACATTTGTCTTGTAATTTTATGAAACAAAGAAAACTTCTATTGAATTTTCATTCAAAATTGTTATATAAAAAATTCATTGTTTATTTAAAATAACTCCAACATGTCTAACAAGCTAAAGCAGGAAAAGAAGACTCTTAGGAAAGCAAAAGCTTCAAGTCGGAGATGTAGTGGCGCTTCCGGTCGGGGTCCTCCTCAATTAGGAGGCCTGGGCGGCACACTCGACTTGTCCCCCACAAGGCAATGGCTGAGATCGCCTCCTCCTCGTCATCCGCAGAGCCAAGCTACCTGCCCTTGATAGGTGGCAGGTGGGTTAGCTTGGGCAACTCGTACCGAGGCAAGCCAATTTGAGAGTGGCAACGGTGAGCGTTGTACAACATGAAGGCCGAACCTGTAACCAGGCAGAGATCAACACTGGGCACAAAGCACACCTGGAAGTCCTTCTGCATCAGGGCAGCAGAAGAGTGCAAGAAGCTGGAACGGTTCATGGAGGCAAAGTAAGCACGACACTCTGGCCTCTTCTTCACTGATGCACACCGTTTGGCGACTCTCTTGCCAAAGCCGAGCACAGTAGCATATGGGAACAAGGGACTGCAGCGGAAGAGCTGCGACCTGGTGGCTACCTCACCTGCTAGATCAAACTTGAAGTGGAGGTCGGCCCAACAAGCCAGTAGAAGCACACTGCCAAAGGGAGGATGGCCCACGCAAGCTGCGGACAATCCGTAGTACAAGAAGCCCAGAACTGAAGGCCCCAACCATGCACAGCTCCAGATACCGTTGATGCACGAGAGTTGATCAGGCTCCAGGAAGCAGTCCTCTACAAGGAACAAGAACACCGCAGCAAGGCAAGCCACGAAACCCTTCGTGCCGCGCAAAATCCGGTCCTCGTCCAGACCAAGAGCCGTCAAAAGAGAAACTGTCCAGGCTGCCAACTTGGGAACACTGATTCGCTTGCCAACTAACAAGGTGCTGATTTGCCGAGCCTCGACGAAATCTTACAAGAACTCCAGGCAAGAGAGGGGGTCCAGAAGGGATGAACATACCTTCAATTTCTCCCTTCTTAGTCCGAGGAAGGCCGAGAAGGAGCTCCACCTCTTCAAGAAGAACCATACACTCAAAGCTGCTGAACACGAACGTGTGAGTGTTGGGATGCCACAACTCAACAAGAGCTCCCATCAAACCAAAGTCAAGGGAGTAGCCTGAATATTGCTTGGCATGAATCAAGAGCCCCGTCAAGCCCCAATCTCGAAGAGTCGCTCTGACCGACAAGCCGAGGACGTCAAGCAAGCCGAAAAGCCAAGGAGGAGAGCAATATCGGCGTGGCCCTAGAAAGTTTTGGGTAATCCTACACCCAAACAGGAGGTAAAAGAGAATTTCTTAAGAGAAAAGAAGGAAAAAAGTGGTTGAAAGCTAAAATTGGCAGCAAACTTACCAAGTTGGCGACGATTCTGGCCTTCAAATGATCCAAGACACTTGAAATACCTCGAACCGAGACAACACACTGCTTTTTCAAAGGAGGAGCCATCCTAGGTGTTGGTAAGACGTTCTGGTCGTCCTATGAGGTGTTTATATAGGGGAAATTGGCCTTGGTTTGAACTAAATTCAGATCCGGTCGAAACAGGAAACTGGGATCAAACGCACCCCCACGGTGGGGGCGCTCAGACCGCGCCCCCAAACCCAAGGCGTGTAGGCCGCGCCCCCGGTTTGGGGGCACGTTCGTTCAAATTCTTTCAAAATTCCTCGAAAATTCCAAAAAAATCAAAAAAATTTATAAAAAAAATTGATTGAGGAAAATTTGTTAAATCAAATTCATTTATGTTTTTGTCTTTATTGAGGTCGAGTGGACATCATTGTCCGTTCGGGGCTAACATTTTTTATGAAAGATAGGAATTGCTCGTGGAAATAGAAGAATCGACATGGGAAACCCCCATAACTTGCCGACTAGCATATATGTCGTTAGTCGTGTATTATTATCCTATGCATTATTTGTTGAAGACCATGAGTGCGGAGAAGACTTGACCCGAGATCCCCTTCATCAAAATCTACGACGGTCCGGTCATCTCCGATACTCACGGATAAACCCAAAGTTGTGCTATGAGAGACGATGGTTCCCGAATGGGTATCTTGACCTCAGACAATCTATATCTTCAACTATTGTTATACAAGTTTTATTTTGTTTTCTTGAGCCCAACATGCATCATGTAGCATTAGTTGCATTACATTTTATTTTGTCATTGCATTACATCCTTTCATAATCTTCACCTTCTCACCCTAGTCTCTAAATCTTTTATCGTAATTTCGATCATTCTGAACCCCACCATGTTTTCTAATCTCACCATGTTCTCTAGTCCCACCGACCCTTCAGATATCCCATAGTGTCTGTTAATCCCACCGTGTTCGGTAATCACCTTGTGCCTCCAACTCCTTCATTTCTATCACCACTGTGGCCACTGCAACAACCTTCTTGCTATTTATCCCACCGTGGCAGTCAATTCATCTCACCAAGGGCCTCCTATTCAAACAGAACTTGCACCGTCACTATCTTCACGGTCTAAGCTTCAACATTTGCCTTTTGTAATTTGAGATCATTCCATTCCGAATTGAATCTTGTCTCTTGGAAGACTTAAATGAATCTAAGAGCCTAAATGTGCTCGATTGGTATTCTTTTACTTTTTCAAAACAAATCTCTTTTTTAAACTTTAGCCCATCATAGTACATGAACACCGCAAAGATCGGGTTACCGGCTGATGATGAACCTACGACCCATGTTTCGGGGACTCCCCACCGCGTTCGGGTTGGCTATTCTTCTCTTGTGCCAATGGCACATCTCTTACCAATCAAACATAGGAAGACTTGATGAAACATGGCGGTTAACCAGGAGACTTGAGAAGATTCGTCTTGCCAAATTTAGTCATTGAGCGTGTCTATATCTACACCTTGATGCCACCTTTTCAGTCTATCACCATTTCACTCCACTAAATTCCACTACGATCCATCTCGCTTCACTACGTTCTCTCTACGTTTCACTCCGCTTCGCTACACGCCATTCCCCTGCAAAGCCGACATCAAGGCGAGGAAAGCTGTAGACACACCAAATTGACCTGATTTGAAGCTTGAGACTCTTATTCCATTGGTGATATCCATTATTTGGCCGATTATCTGATTCGGATTACCTCGTGGAGATGAGCTAAGGACACTGGTGGAGTCCCTTGTGAGTTGGGAATGGACCGATGATTTTCGGAATAATGTCGTAACCTTCAAGCGAGAGCCACGCGTGAACCATGAAAACACGGAGCCTACTCGATGACCGACCTTGAATAGTCCTTAATTGAAGGTCTCGAGAGTCCCGCATGTGTTCCGTAACATTCAGGGTTTCTGGGAAGTCATTTCGGTAGTCGTCCGTCAATGACGGCTTTCGTTACGGCTTTTTCAATCTGTAATGACACGGCTATCCTGGACAACGCATCAGGCCTTTCCGGTCATCACCGGGTCTTTTCAAGTCATCCAGGTCGATCATAGCCGTATATTTCATCAACCGAGGCCATACGGCCATTTCGGTCGATTTTAGGGTTTTACGGCTTTTTCAAGTTTCAGTTTACGTTTACCGGGTTAATCTCATATTTTTCGATGACTTCGGGTTTTCTGATCATACAAAACTTGTTCGGTCATCATTTAAGTCATCCCGAGCTGACCCGAGATTCCTCGACCGGAACCGTGCTCTTTCATATCTTCGCAACGGTTTTCAACTTTTCACGAGAGGGTAAATCGGACATCCCGTTTGCAAGTTACGGCCTGCGGAACGCGCGTGCAGAAGAGAGAGTGTACCGCATCCCTGCCCCCTTTGAAATAGGAGGGCGCAGTCACCACGCCCTCAACTTGGGGGCGCGCCCTGCGCGCTCCCAACCTGAGGGCGCGCCCTGCGCGCCCCCGCTTCCTTTGAAACGTGGGGGCACGGTCAGTTTCCAAAATTTGAAAATTGCCCCGATTTACACCTTCTAAACCAGATTTTTGGAAGGTTACCTTCGTTAATTTTCGATTATTTGTACCACGCCCCCGGATCAAGGGCGCGTTATGTTTGTCAAGTTAATTTTTAGCAATTTCCGGAAGATTATGGTGAATTTTAGCAATAAGATGCATAACACGCCCCCGGTTTCTTTGAAACTGGGGGGCGCGCAGACTACGCCCCCAAAGTGAGGGCGCGCTCTATGCACCCTCAGATCGAGGGCGCACCCTGTGCGCCCTTGCCTCCTTTGAAATGCGGGGGCGCGGTCGGTCCAGTTTCCATGTTTTGCACTGGTTTCTCTCCTCTATAAATTGAGGGTCATTCTTAACGACCCAAGGTTAATCCCCCATGCCTAGCTCATCTTGAGGTCATCCAAGCTCTCTCCTAAAGCCATCCAACATCCAAAGGCGATCCGACGTTGAGAGATTGATCCCGAGGCGAAAGAGAAGCCCGATCCGTGCGTTCTGCAGCAACCAACTTCATCAGTTTATGTAGAAAATCTGGGACTCCTTTTGCAAAAGACTTCAACAATGGAGTTGTTCCTTTCTTCATTCTCTTTCATTTACAACTGACGGCATTCGATTCCAACTTGCCGTTTGTCCGTGACGATTGCTGCACCAAGGGCGCGCATCCAGGTTTTACTTTTCCATATCTGTCCAATTTCAGATTTTTTACAGACTTCTACAGGAGGATTTAGGAGAAGTCATTAACATAAGAACTCTTCCTCTCCAAGTCTTCTATCTACTACAACAAATAGCACTCAATTCCGACATTGGTACCGCCCGTGGTGAGCTATGCACCGATGTTGCGCCAGACAGTGCAATGCGCCCCCGAACTAAGGGCACGCAGACTGCGCCCTCACATATAGGGCGTTCCTACCGTGCCCTTAAACCCAGGGCACATTCAGTCCAGTACGCTGTCCGGCCATATTGGTGATATCTTCTTCGTTTTAGCTCCAATTTGAGCCGTTCAAGTTTCTATGTCTTCGTCATTCATCCAGAATCATTTTAGCATCATTTTTATTTAGTTTTTGAATAATTTTATATCACAAAAAATACACAAAAAAGGGTTAAGGCTCACCTCGAAGCCGGTGAGTCCGATTCCAATTGCTTCTTTCTCATCTTCTCTCTACAGTTACTACACTTCTCATAAGTCTAATCAAACTTTTCACTTATTTTATTGTCTTAAGTTGCACAGGTTTATCAAGCTAGCATCGGTTGGACTCTCCCTTATCGGCCAGCCGATGAGGAAGAAGGTTTAACCCACATATCATCTCCCACGCAAAGGTACACAGAGTCATTTCAACTTCTTTTATTTTTCAATTCCATAAAGCGGAGCCCACGGCTCCTGGCGACCACCTTTTTATACATGTTCTAAGTTCATCTCCTCCTCACTCTCCTCCCACATGACCTGAACTGTCTTCGGTGCTCGAGCGACGCCGTGAGATGAAAGTTCGGGGATCAATGTGAGTGTGGGACCTAGATGAGGACTTTACCGCTTCCGAGTGTTTTCCAATTCACTCTCCCCTTTCCCCTATTCTATCTTTCACCTTCTCTTGATGTGCCAATCCGGAACCCCATTTTCGGAGTCAACACTTGTCATTTAATAAAATGCCAACAAAGGATTCAAAATTGTGGATGTAGAAAGTATAAAAGTGAAATGTGCATAGAATATTCTTTATAACAGTGTTAATAAATATTAATTAATTAATTATATTATGTCAAAAAATTATTATGTTTGAAAATATTTATAATAATTTATTTATTTTTAAAGTTTAAATCTGACAAAATTGATTAATAGTAATCTATTTATTATATCATGTTTATTATGTCTTACATTAGTTAATCAAAAACAAGATTATAGCGTGAGCAACCCCTGTTTATTATATTTTATTTATGGTTACAAAATATCAATATGTTTGTACTTTGGAGAAAAAAAACATCATACTTGACTTATAATCAAGATTTAAACAGATACAAATAATATCTTACGGTTAATTATTCTTTTAGAGTTATAATCAGGGATGAACGCACATTTCATTGAATATCGTAAATATTTTACTCTTCCAAATTTCAATTTTCCCTTGAAAAAATTTATAATTTATTTTTTCAGAATCTCAAATAGAAAATTCAGAAATTTGGTTCTGTCACGAAATTGAGGATCCTGATGCCTTCCGTGGAGAGCGTAAATCTGTCAAATTACCTCGTCGCCAACACCACAATAGCCGAAAGACTGAGGATTGGGCTGAGAGCTCTAACTTTTCAGTAAAGATTACTTAACGTACGTTATACAATTGGGACTGTGTACATGTGCTAAAGACACCTTTTTCGAACAAAGCCGAGTGTGAATTTTCTCCAGAAGAAAATGGCATACCATGGAAGTTATGTAGTTGGTAAACTTTGACTGCATTAAAAGCCAAAATGTCTTTCAAGTGTTGAACAACCCAAAGCAAATTATTTAATAAAATCAATTAACCGTACCCATATATAATGCGAGAATTAATGGAACATGGATTCTACGAAACTTCCTGAATGCCCAAAAAGGGAAAACTAATGGGGTGTTTGGTTGCATGATAATGAAGATTTCTGTTTTAATTTTTAAAAATTGTAAGAAAACTTGTTAAAAGAGGTGTTGGGTAACCATGATAATTTTATGTTTTAAAAGTGATTTTCTTCTTAAACAAAAAAAGAGGGTCTCACCTCTTTCTTTTTTCTTGTGGTCCCCCACTTTGTTTGGTCTTGTGTGGTAGTTATTTTTTTTGTAATCACATCCCTCCAAACATGATAATTTTATGTCATGAGTTGGTTCACTTTTTATTTTAATATAATTTTTTATCATGAAAGTGTACAAAAAATTATCATGCAACCAAACACCCCATAAGTATCATTGTCATGACCAAGGAGAATTATATACCGTAGTAGGGAGTTTATTACTGTTAGTAGAGCGAGATTAGTGCAACTAATCATGTATCTACACGTGCCCATATATAGGCGCCTACCATTGAGTTCAGTGTGGCTCAATTGTAGGAGTGTAAATGAAATCCGATATTCTGATATTTCTATTCGATTTCGATAAAAATTAACAAGTTTGAAACTTGTTTTTGTATCCTATAAACTATCGGAATCAAAATCGGATATTTCGATAATTTATCAAAATTAAAATCAGAATCAATTAATTCACTTGCGTGTGCAAGACACTAAAGAACCAAGCTACATACATATACGAGTCATGTGATAATAGAATAGAATTTAATAATAAATATGATTTTAATTAACAAAATACACCAAATTAGATTTCTATCATTACTCAGTTATTCAGCAAACTCTGATAATAACTAAGATGGTACTTGATTTGACTTAATATAAAAATCTAAACTCATAATTTCACATCTAATCCCTTAATTTTTAGTAAATGGAGTACTAATTTTGATTAAAATGTTTACGGTGATAAGGTGATAATTTCACCTAAAATCATAGTAGATACAATAAAAAGACTTGTCAAGACCCCAACATCTAAAGAGAAAAAATTGTTTCATTTCACTTTATTTTTAATATTTATGAGTTTTTCAGACAACTTACAAAATCTGATATATATGACCGAATCTTGGCATCATCAAACAACTCCTAAAAAAAATAGAACTATCTAGATGTGACAAAACAAAAATGTGATGATAATCACTAGATCACTGGCTAAGTGTCACGACCTGAAAAATTAAATGAATAGCACAACTACGCAGCGGAAAACATATCATCGTGACAATGGGAGAAATCTATCATTCGGATTTCATAACTCAAACAAGCATGTAGATAATCTTAACAACCAAGTCCACATAACTTCACAAGATTTCAATATAGACTTGAACATTAAACAACCTCCATAAAACTTCAACCAAACTTGAACATTTAAACAACCAAGTTCAAAATCAAGTTCATTCATAAGTTTCATCCCTCAAGAAATCACTAGATTTAGTTTAACCACACAAATTCTAAAAGTCCAAAACAAGCAACCTGATAAAAAATAAAATATCACTCTGCTCCAACTCCAGGGGATTCTGGTTCTTCCATGGCCTCTTCCTGAGCCTCCAAACCAATCTCCTGATCTTCAATACCTGCTAAAAAATTTTAACCCACAATAAGGTGAGTCCGGGGACTCCGTAGGATTTACACTCTTTACTCATCAATCAAATAACTAGCATATAATCATGCGATGATAGATAACATATCTACATTGAGATGTAATACAAAGCTAATAAGTGTCTTCTATAATTATCTATAACCCATGACCAAACCATGATTAACTTAAAAGAAAAATATCATGCCAAAACTATACATTTCTAGACCAATGCACACATGACCATACAAACTACACAATTAACATCTAAATGACCTCAAGACTTAATTTAACATGACCAAACTAACATGGGACAGATCTGATTTTTCTAACTTAACATGAATTAACATCTATCCATGACATGAAATTAACACAAATTTATATTCTTTTCATACACATAGTGTAATTGTAAGGACCGATTAAATTAGTTGACTGGCCCAACAATCATTGCTAATTAAGAGCCTTCCCAGGAGGTCACCCATCCTTGGCTTACTCCCAACAGAGCACGCTTAACTTCGGAGTTCTTTCAACTCAACCTCCAAAAAATGGTTAACCGGTGTTGTTGGTAGTCCACTGATTTAATGTTTTAACATATTCACAAATCGGGGTATTACAATCTACCCCCCTTAAAGACTTGACGCCATCGTCAAGATCACACACATCACATACCCAGGTGAGTCACACCGGACCTTCCGGCTGGGTCATGCTCTGATACCATATGTAACGACCGATTAAATTAGCTGACTGGCCCAACAATCGTTGCTAATTAAGAGCCTTCCCAGGAGGTCACCCATCCTTGGCTTACTCCCAACAGAGCACGCTTAACTTCGGAGTTCTTTCAACTCAACCTTCGAAAAATGGTTAACCGGTGTTGTTGGTAGTCCACTGATTTAATCTTTTAACATATTCACAAATCGGGGTATTACACGAATAGCAAGGAATTGGTCATCTTGCTCTTCACATCACATGTACAAATTGTATTCACCAACTCTAATATATATAAGTAACATATACTAAACTAGCCCAAAGTACATCTAGGCAGTGGTGACACTAAAAGAAAAATTGCGGTAATCCGAGATCCGTGGGAGGGCTGGATTCATCTAAGATACCATTGCCTACAGACAATTGGCTAAAATAGGCTGGTGAAGCCTTCATAACATGCCATAACAAGAATTTATAACAAGTTTCAAATCATGACATATCTAATTAATATCATGCACACAAGACATAAACATGATATTCTAATGTCTTTCATGCAAAACAAACTATTTTACCATAAACTAGACAAGACTTGTACCAACCGGCTTGGTCGACATGTTCTAAACAAAACCTATATCAAAATGACCATATGAACATAACCATATCATGCATGACAAGACACATAATCTGAAACCAAACTAAACAAAATTTACATGATCTACACACATGCAATGACAAGTTGAACTAGACATGCTTAATTACATACAAGACAATTAACCTAAATCAAGCTTGACATAAACTAAAAAAATTAAGTTCTGATGTAATCAACCATAATTTGACCTAAATAGGTTCTAAAAAATATAATTTGATGACCCATGAGTTTTTCCAAGTCTACACATAATTACATTTCAATTCTAGGTCCAATCTAGCATATAATTACATACATAATTAACATAAGGTCAAATCTCATGAAAAACATTTCCACTTATCCAAAATCATGCTAAACATGTTTCATAATATACAAAATGGCAATTTCAAGTTCTTGGTTTTAAAATTTTTTGAGAAGAATCACTAATCTTAAGTCCAAAGTTAAATCATGCATATTTTCTAATCAAAATGGGATCAAATAAATAGAAGAACTTGAGAAACCTATTTGGAATCTTCTGTAAATTTTTCTGATTTTTATGGATTTTTTGCTATTTTTTGGCCTTTTCTTTTATTTCTGGAATTAATAAATCAAATAATTCTAAAAACTTGAACCATGTGGCTCGAACCGGATGAACCGGGCACTGGACCAGGTGGTTCGACGGCTGGACCGGGGCGGCTCGGAACAAATTTAGTGTATTTGTTTACACATTTCATTAATTTATCTTAAAAACTCTTGAAACAAATTTATTTTTATAAGAAAAGGCACATAAACATTGTATTATATATAACTTAAAATAAATATTTAATCTAATTTGGGTTATTCGGTTTAGCGGTTTGGTTTGATTTGAAGGGCTCTAGGAACCAGACCAAACTGATCGGTAGCTCAAACCAAAACAAACCGGACCAAACTCCTGGTTTGGTTTGGTTTTTCGGGTTGAACCAAATAGTGAACAGCCCTAGGCTCAGTGGCGCTGGGCCAGCGGCTAGACTAGGCAGGTGAGCTGGACTTGACCAAACACGTGCGCACTCACACAGCAACGCTCACAGGAGGGAGGCACGGCGGTAGGGACTGCTCCCGGTGACGACACTCGACAACAACCAGAAGGGGGCTGCAGCGGTGGACGGTGGCAGACGGAGAGAGAGATGTTGTCCATGGCGGCGACGGCGAGGAGGGAGGAAGGCCGGCGATGGTGGCTGTGGCGAGAGACTCCCACGACAGTTTCGGTTGGAAAACGGGAGGGTCACGGCGATGATGGCGACGCAGCGGCGACCACGACAATGGTTGGACGAAGCCCCACAGCGAAGGCAAGGGGAGGATGGAGGTGCCTCACCGCGGCAAAGACATGGCGTGGCAGCTCGCGGTGGTGTCTTACGGGGGCACCGGAGGACACGACTGTTATAGTATTTTCTTAAAAAAAAAGGAAAGAAAGTAGGAATGTTCACCCGACGGACGCGTCGGGTGACATCCCTTGTGCGCGAGAAACACGCGCCCGTTGCCCCATCGATTTCCTTGCCGTTGGAGAGCATCCAACGTAAGGAAATAAATAAAAAGGGTTTTATTTCTTTCTTTCTTGGCATGTGTACGGTGGTTCTCTCCCTCTCGCGCAGACGCTCTCTTCCTGGCTCTCTCCGCCGACCGCCCGCTCTGTCTCTCTCGGTCTTCGACAGATTTCTGGTTCCTGCGCTCGGACGGACAAGCCGAGGGCTTCTTCTTCTTCTTCTCTAGAAGCACTCAAAGCAAGATCGGTTCGCATAGCTCTCCTGAAGGACGTGCTGACGGGAGAGAAGGGTTTTGCCTACCCGAGAGTCGTCGTATCTCTAGGAGGACGTTGCCGCGAGAACCGCACGTCGGTTGGCAATAGAACTCTTAGTTCTAGCGATTACGCGCTTCGACCCGACAGGCTATGTTTCTAACTTCGTTTATTTAATTTAATCTGTTCGTATAGTTGCATTTTTTGTCGATTTTCAGGTAAACGATCCAACAACGACGGCGGCGAGGCGACACAGTGGCAAGAAGGAAGTCGATGGCAAGGAGGGCAGCGAGGTGGCTGGAGAAGAGAGAGACCGAGACAAGGGGGAAGAAACGACAAGGGAGATCGATCGGCAAGGCAGCAAAATGGAGGGCGGCGGCGGCGTTACGGCACGAATCTGAGGAGGGGAAACGGTTACCAAAATAAAAAAATTTATATTAAAAAAAACAGATATTACACTAACTCACCAAGTTATTTAACTAATGCCATGTTTCGTTAGAGTTTCATTTTTAGTACTATATCAATATTGATATTAATATTTTTAAATGTTAGAGTATCAATATCAAAAGTAATACAAGTTGACATTTGTATTACATAATATGTTTTATTTGCATTACAAATTTTAAAATTGATACAATTAACCAAACATCCCTTAATAATTTTTATCACTATCAATTTTAAAATTGATAGTGACAGATATATTTAATAGTGTTACGAAACCGGACGTAAAATATCTCATTAAGTAGACTACTAAGCGTTGTGTCTCAGGATCCAAAATCTCCTTTAGATTCTCTACCCATCTAAAATGTGATGAGCCGAACGTATGAGAACAAAACAAAATTTACAAAAACTGGGTGCTCGACTTCCCGGTGAGCGCTTCCCCGTTCCCCTCCCTATTTCATATATATTGGGAGGTGGAGAGGAGAGATTTTTCCAACTGAGAAGAGAAGTAGTAAAAAAAAAACGTTTTTTTTTTCTTTCGTTCAACGCGGTCAGCGTTGGATACGGGTGCAAATGAACCACTGCACGGCTCAACTAGCGCAAAGTTCGACTTAGATAAAATTTTGACTCGATTTGATTATTATGTTAAATAAATAAATTTGAATAGAAAATAAAGTAAATTTTGGCTCGAGTCAAACTTGAACACACTCTTACTTGGTTCGATAAATTTGCGAATAGTTGGATTAAATATTTTATTATATATTTATTTTATTAAATAATAAATCATGAGTATTAATAATTATTTATTGTCAGTTAAATATATTAAAAAAATTAAAATTTGAGTTTAAACTTAAATCAAGATTTATAAATGAGTTAAATCTAGAGTTTTACAAATAATTTTACATTGATTTTAAGTTTTATAAATGAGTTTGTGTATAGTTTAAATTGAATGTGGAGTGAATTTTAGTCCAGTTATTACTCGAGTTCAAGCTCAACTTGACTCGATTAATAAACGAATCAAACTTGAACAAGGGTTCGACGTACTCTTTGAAACTCGAACTCGAACTCGAACTCATGTAAAATAAACGAGTCCGAGTCTGAATACTATACTACTCGACTCCTCATTTGCACCCCTAGCGTTGGAAGAAGACGAGGCAACGTTTATTCTTAACCGTTAGCTCCGGCGACCAGACTTGTACCAAATATTTTAAGAAGCAAAAAGGCTGTCATTTAGGGTGCGTTTGGGAACTCCGTGGAAGTGCTTTTTTTCACTTCTCCTCTGATCAGAAGTTCTTCTTATTTTTATGGTACCGTTTGGTTACATTTCTATTATCACTTTTCCTCCTTCTCGGAGGCAGAAGTTCGGAGGAGAAATTTTCTCCTTCTGAGGAAGGAAAAACTCTCCCTTGTCCGCGAGCTCCCATCCCGCATCGGCGAGTCTTATCTCGCATGGGCGACCCCCTCCCCTTTGGTACCCCCTCCTCTCAGCGACTCCCCCTCCGGCACTCCCTCCCGGCAAAGCTCTTCCCTCCGCGAGCCCCCCCCTCCGACACTCCCTCCCGGCGCGGCCCTCCCCTCCGCAAGCCTCCCCCCCTCCGCGGCACTCCCTCCCCGGTGAGCCCATCCCCTCTGCGAGGCCCCCCTCCGGCACCCCCTCCCCTCTCGCGACTCCCCCTCCGGCACTCCCTCCCGGCGAAGCCCTCCCCTCCGCGAGCCCCCTCCCCTCCGGCACTCCCTCCCCGCGAGTCCTCCCCTCTCGCAAGCCCCCCCTCCGACACTCCCTCCCGGCACGGCCCTCCCCTCCGCAAGCCTCCCCCCTCCGCGGCACTCCCTCCCCGGTGCGGCCCTCCCCTCCGCGTGCCTCCCCACCCTCCGCGGCACTCCCTCCCCGGCGAGCCCATCCCCTCTCGCGAGCCCCCCCCCTCCGGCACTCCATCCCGGCACGGCCCAACCCTCTGCAAGCCTCCCCCTTCCCTTCCGTGGCACTCCCTCCCCGGCGCGGCCCCCCTCCGCGGCACTCCCTCCCCCCTCCCCTCCACAAGCCTCCCCCCCTCTGCGTCACTCCCTCCCCCCTCCCCTCCGCAAGCCTCCCCCCGTGGAACTCCCTCCCCGGCGAGCCCATCCCCTCTCGCAAGCCCCCCCTCCGGCACTCCCTCCCGGCGCGGCCCTCCCCTCCGCAAGTCTCCCCCTCCGCGGCACTCCCTCCCCCCTCCCCTCCGCAAGCCTCCCCCCTTTGCGGCACTCCCTCCCCGGTGAGCCCATCCCCTCTCGCGAGTCCCCCCCCCTCCGGCACTCCCTCCCGGCACGGCCCTCCCCTCCGCAAGCCTCCCCCCCTCTGCGGCACTCCCTCCCCGGCGAGCCCATCCCCTCTGCGAGCCCCCCCTCCGGCACTCCCTCCCGGCGCGGCCCTCCCCTCCGCAAGCCTCCCCCCCTCCGCGGCACTCCCTCCCCGGCGCGGCCCTCCCCTCCCCAAGCCCCCCGCTCCGCGACGATGAGTCATGTACTCTGTTGTGTCCTATAGAAGTGTTTTATTCTTTTTTTGCTAAAAATAGTACCAAATGAATTTCACTTCTAAAACGAAGAAGGAATTCTAAACGAAGTCCCTTCTCTGAGAAGTTCCTCCGAGCAAAAGTGCTCCGACTGAATTGCCAAACGCACCCTTAGACTTTGAGAGGAGAGTCGAGCTGTAGGTGCCTCCGTCTATATATTTTGATCAAGTTATTATACGTGGAACCTCCTTCCACCTCTATATATATGTTGACCAAGTTATCGTGAGCAGGTCGGCATTCACCAGGTTGTAAATGCTAATATTTCATTGCGATGAAGACCTTTTCGAGGTACCGTCCCCAGCTTCTACTGAAAATAACAATTATTTTGTTCGTTCTCCGGCGAGGAACATGCATTGATTTTTATACTCTACAAGTTGTTTCCTATTGAATATTATGCATCCATCGCAATCATTTTGCAGCAAGGTCTTGGATCCAGCATTTTGAGAATTGTTCCGTGTGAACAGATCATTAATCCTCACTTGAAAACTGTCATTTCTTCAGCTTGCCAGATGTACGTGAATTTTAATCTTGAAACCCATAATTTCCATTGAATATAAGTTGTTTATTATTGGTTTATCATATATTAAATGCTTGATTTGAATGTCACATCTTAAGATACACATAGCAGGTATGTCAGGTGTAATCTAGAAAAATAACATCTTAAAAATATATTGGTTTAGAAATAGAGGTGATAATGCAGGCCATATATAATTTGACAAATCCAATAATTTCTATTCAAACTATGCCAATGAATTCACAATTTAAGTTAAATCAATCCAATATTTTACGATATGAGAATGTCAAAGCAAAATATATTTCTCACTTCCTCTCGATTGACTCTTCGAATTCTAATGCGGCTACATTTCTACATTGCAAAAACTTGATTATGTGAAAAATCTTAAAAGATTTGTATGAGTCGCATTGAATCGATAGCCTCTCATAATAAATCCCACCTAACGTCATTGCCAAATACCAACCATAAAATAATATTTGTCTTCACCATAATTTAACTAAGTATTATTTATTGATCAACAATTTCAAAAACAATTGATTTAATTCCAAATAGAGCACACTCATATGTTAACATGTTCTTAACTAATTAAGGTGGCGTTTGATTAGGCTTAATTTAAAAATCTAACCTCTTAATTTCACATCTAATCTCTTAACTTGTGGTAAAAAAGTACTTAATTTTATTAAGATATAAGTGATAAGTACGTTTGATAAAACATCTAAATTAACATCTAATTAGATTAATTTCACATTAAATCTTAGGATCATTCACGTGATCATAGAAAATATAAAATTTTTAAATTTGAACGTAACATTTAAAATTTATTATATAATGATTCAAAAAATATTTTAATAAATTGTATTATAAAAATTTATATTATGCATGTTCATGACATAACATCAACGCTAGATTTTTTATAAATATTTCAATAAATTTATTATACATGTGCATGATGTAACACCAACGCTAGATTTATAAATAAATTTCTCTCTATTCAAATAAAAATATAATTATATTTTAATTGTCCAATCGATGCATTAGATGCAGTAACAGATGTTAAATGTTAAGCTGTACGTCAACAGAGCACCGTCTGAATCAAAAAAAGTAATATACGATCACTAAATGGCTCAGAGCAATTTTAGATTTCAGAGTTTCGGTCAGACCTTAATTCAATAATATTATCAAACATTATCAAACATCTAATGTCTGACCGAATCAGACATTAGATGTTTATTCAGAGTTCTCAAACGAGCCCTAAGTCAGGTGAAAGACCAAACTACATGATGGTGCAAATGACTAATTAATTAATGTTTAACTTTGATTTAAAATTTTCATACTTGACAAGAATGCATGAGCTTCTCAAAGGCCCCATTATCATGCTCACTATGTTAATACCTTCAAGAACTTCAAAAACTTACACGAAATAACATGCTATAACTAACATTATTTTCATGCAGAAGAAAAATACAAAAAAGTGGTCTTGAATAAAAAGAACATATGCAATGAGCATGAGTAATTTTTTTCACATATTAAATGCAATGATTAAGTCATCTTATATGTATTAATTGAACGGAATCGATTTATAGGCAATGAAAATGATGGTTCTTTAGATTTTCAATGTCGTTCTCTCAATTAAAAAAAATGGTATACTCAAAAACTAGATTCAAACATATTTAAATATACATTTGATATATCCAACTGACCCTTTAAGAACAGAGAAGAACCGACATAACACAATCCATGCTCTTCAAGTCGTACATGTGCATGACTTCTAGGTTACCTACACAAATTCTCTGTGGATGGGTTTTCTAGCACATCAGACTTTATGACTCATCCCAAATAGAGCTCCACCACATACCGATAATCTTCATGGTTGGAGAGAGTGTTGAAGAAGGTTGACCATGAAATTAGCTCTCTAACTTGTCAAAGGTTTGGCTAACTTTGCTATTATTTATAGAAATTATAATTGTTCACAAAACCTACACTTTTTAAGAATTATGCCTAAACCCTCATACTAATGGATCAATTCTATTGTGCATGACCTACTCAGATCATTAGTTTAGTTGGTTGAGACCTAATTAAAAAAATAATATAATTTAAAATTAAATCCAATCTCTATTAACAGATTTCATGGCCTTTTGATTATGTAAGATACAAGCCAAACCCAATTGTCCCAAATGAGTTTGGAGATGATCTTATCTCCTTTAAAGTTTTCCAACATCAGTTACCATATGAATATAAATGATCATCCATTCAATCCATAGTCAGATAAGGGTATGATATCAACTACCAACCACTTAGTATATTAACACTTCATTAGAATTAGATTAATTTAAAAGCTATTTTTTCTAATTATCCTTTTTACTATGGCTAAGAATTTATAATATTATCCTATAAGATATTCTCTTTCACTTATCGAGAGTATATGATCTACTATTGTTTACACAATTTCCTTCATTGGATTTTCCTTATACTTGATCTATTAACTGCACAAGAACATCATATTAGTGATTCGTATGTCAATAGTCCAAGCACAAGATATGCCATGTAAGACATCATTAGCGACTCATGACAAAGGTTCAACCATGTCTCTGTGATGATAGAAAGCTTAGATAGATAGTTAGATAAGATACCATTCAACATTTCTAAGTTGGATCAATTCAAAGAACTCATTCTAGTAATGAGTACATGTACATGTATTTGTGCCTTCACACTGATAGCAAATGAGATTGGTCACTCTTATTTTATGAGAAGACATAACAAACATAATATTCTATCCAGATCATTAATATCCCATCTCAAGGATCCTACAATGAAGAATATTTAAACCACATAATTCTAGATTATTGATTTTATTATCATGATATTATCATAATTTAATCATCCTCACATGTAATCAAAGACTCAATTATGATAATACACATCTAATTAGATCAAGTAACAAAGTTATGCCAATTAATAGGATAACTTATAAGAAATAGGGAATCACATTAACTATGATTTTCTTATAAAACATATGTTTTTATCAATCTCTCACTTGCATTAAAACTTATCACCCTTCTACATGATATCCATCAAATCAATGTAATGCTCAAACACACTTTAGTTAGTGGATTTGTAATGCTATTAACTGAAGATAATCTATATTAGATTTTATCTCTCTAATCTAACACCTCTTTGGTCACATGGTACTTTTGTAAAAGTGTTTACACTTTTGATGAGACATTGACTCCATTGCATATGCAGTTGCCTATTATTTTTACAAAAGAAAGACATGGTTATAGGTAGAATGTATGATTCCCAAATCTAAGATGAACCTTTCCATCCAAATAACTTTTTAATTAGTTTTATAACATCTATGTACTCTATTTCTATTATAGAATCCACAGTGTTCTTTTATTTTGATATCTTTCTAGGTAATCATGTACCTTAATGTTCTCTTACTACATAGTCATTTAGGGTAAACATGTCCCCTAATGTTTACCTGCTATCATTCTTGTTAGACTATCAGACTAAAAAATTGAGTGTGTAAAAACATGAAACTTCAAGTTCTCTTCTCTATATTTTAGAACTACATCTTTTTTTCCTTTCAGGTACTTAATGATAATTTCATAGCTATCAAGTGACTCTCACCTCAATCCACCAGATAGGTTCTCATAACACTTAAAGCATGTGCCACACAATGGTAGAGGCACAAAGTATTCTATTCATGTGCTCTCTCTTATAAGGAGTTATAAAAAGAGATATCTAAAGAAAACAAAATCTATATATCATTGACAAGAAAGCTATCTTGGAGTTTTCTATGTCAAATAACCTTTGACTATATGTCCATATGAAAGGAATTGTTATATAGATATTGGAAGCAATTATTCCATGGATTTCATTATCGTTGTCTCGATTGTAACTAAACTACATTACCAAAGTTCAACTTGATTCTTACATATTTGAATATATGATCGCATGATTCAATCAATCTTTCAAGAACAGTGAAGAATAAGCATATGCATACTCTTCTATCCTTCTAACTTCATGGCCTCTATCGATATTCACATGAATTTCCTTCGTAGATGGGTTCTCTTGCACATTTGACTTTTCAACTCATTTCGAATGGAGCTTCACCATTTTCCAACAACCCCTGGGGTGGGACTGCATGTTGGAGAAGGTTGTACATTAAATTGGCACCCTTGACTTGATAGGGTTTGCCCCAATTTGTTATTATTTATAAAAATTAAATTTTTTTATAAAACTTGTAATTTCTTTAAATTACATCCATGTCCTCATATTGACATACAACTTCTATTGTGAGTGACCCATCAAGTCTAATAGTTCATTTGATTAAGAACTAATTAAAAAAACTTCTTGTAAATTAAATTAGTTACCTGATAACAATTTTATTGACCTTCTAATCATGTAGGGCATTAGCCATATTCCATGATCTCAAACAACTTTAGAGAATGATCTCATATCCATTGAGTATTTTCATCATCAATTAGAGCATGGATATAAACACTTGTCCATCCTATACCTAATTAGATAAAGGTACAACATTGATTATCAACCCTTAACCCCTTAGTCTATCGATACTTGGTATCTTGTACTTGGCATTGGATCAATTTGAAAACTCTTTTACCATTGTTTTCTTTACCCTAGCCAAGGATTTAGAATACTATGACATAGGTCATTCTCTTTCACTTATCGAGAGTGAACAATCTCTTGTTCTCTACTTAATTGCCTCCATTGGATTTCTTTTGTAGTCAATCCATTAATTATAACCATTTAACTAGGTGATCCATAACATAATAGCCAAAGCACAAGATACACTGAATAAGAAATCTTTGGAAAATCATTTCAATGTCCAATCATGTGACCATGATGATAGAAAATCATAATTGATAGTTAGAAAAGATATTATTCATGATTTCTTATTTGGTCAGTTTAATGAAGCCATTCAAATAATGAGCACTTTTATTTGCATCATAGTTTCTCCACACTGATGACTATTGCCATTGGTCATCCTCATCATAAGAGAAGACACCTAATATACTAGTCTATCTAGATCCTTGATGTATCATCGAATCTTACTAATAGAAAAATTTAGATCCTATGATTGATCTCATTATCATGTTCTCATCATGATTCAATCATTACTACATGTGATCATGGACTTCATTCGATATATGCATTTAATAAGAGCCAGTAATGAAGATATGCCAATTTAATTGTATCACATATTTTAAGATATGTCAAATCATATTTGTAAGGAATCAATACATGACAGCAGAAAATATTTGATTCCATAAAACCATGATCTTTGCCTTGGTCGATGCCGAACGAGTAAAATCGGGAACCGAATATGAAGTAGAACGAGAGTACCTCATGGGATTTCTAAAATCCCTCACCATGGATGAAGGGAGGACATTCCTCCTTGCTGAAAACCGTTTAAGTGTCCGGTCTCTAGCGGTATCCACACGATCTACTTCAATAGACGAGTTCTCCCTTCCTTCGGGCCTCCAGAAACCTTCCAGATCCAAACATGACCATAAGAGATCACCTTCTAGAGGAGAGAGGAGGAAGAGAGGATGCTTGGGACGTGCTCCAGCCCTATGGCTTGTTAGGGTTTGGCTTCATAAGCCATTTATATATAAAAGATGGAATTTTTACAAAAACCCAAAACTTCTATAAAATTGCGTCCATGCCCTCATCTTATTGACCAGATCTATTGTGTGTGACTCACTAGGCCCAATAGTCAATTTAGTTGAAGCCTTAAATAATTTAAAAGAACAATTCCTTTAAATTAAATCAAAATCGTTATCCGATAAAAGTTTTTACGACATTCTGATCATAAAAGGTACAAATCACATCCTATGATCCCAAATGACTTTGGGGAGTTAAATAACATTCATTGAGCCTTTCCATCATCAATTACCACACGGATTTAAATCCTCGTTCATACAATGTCCCGGTCGGTCAGGGGTTCGGCACTGACTGTCAACCCCTAAGTATTCCAATTCTATGAAATCTTGTACTCAAGAATGGATCAACTAGAAAACTCCTTTTCCAATTATCCTATCTACCTTGGCCAAGGATTTAGAGTACTATCCATAGGACATTCTCTCTCTCCTACCGAGAGTGAACAATCCCCTATTGTCCACTCAATTGCCTCCACCAGGTTTCTCATATACCCAATCCATTAACTATATAGGATAACAATACTAAGTGATCCATCAGTCAATAGTCAAAGTACATAGTAAACCTGACAAGACATATTTGGCGACTCAGGTCAAAGATCCAACCGTGCTATTGAGATGTAAGAATAACCTAATAGACAGTTCGGTAAGATACCAATCAGGTTTTCCTAAATTGGTCAGTTCAGTGAACTCATTCCACTAATGAGCACCTGTGTGTGTATCTCAGTGTCCCCACACTGATGACCAATGAGATCGGTCATTCTCATCATATGAGAAGACATCACACACACTAGTCTATCCGGATCCTTGATGTCCCGTCTCAAGTATCCTATGACTAGGAACATTTAGATCAAATACCTCTAGATGATCGATCTCATTATCATGATCTCATCATGATTCAATCATCATTGCATGTGATCAAGGACTTCATTACGATATACGCTTCAAATAAAAGCTAGTAACGAAGTTTTGCCTATTTAATTGAATGAGATATTCCTAGAAATGTCGAATCATATCATATATGATTGGCTTGTAGGGCATACATTTCTATCAATTTCCCACTTGCACTAAAGCCAATCACCCATCTGGCTGATCTCTATCGGCTCAAGGTGAAGCTCAAACACTCTTTGAGTAACTGTTTCAGTTAGTGGATCTGTAATGTTATTAACGGAATATACTCTATCTTTAATTATATCTCTATTAACTGTATTCTCTCTGATTCTATGGTATTACCATAGAAGTTTGAAATTTCTAATGAGACTTTGGCTCTACCCCCATTGTTTTCCTAAAATAATGATACACTTTCAGAGAAGGTTGAGACAATCCCATAAGCCAGATGAACATCTTCATCTAGTCAGCTTCTCAAGTAATATACAGTCATTATTCAATCTACTTTAGATTAGTTGTAGAATTAACAGTGTTCTCTTGCATGGAACTCTTCCAGCTCACTGCACCACCATTAGCTTGTCTTATTATTAGACTTATCTGATTAGAAGCTTGTGTTCATAAAACTACAAGACTTCAAGTCTTATCCTCCATACATTAGAGATATATCCTTAGTGCTTCTCAAGTACTCAAGGACACATCTCTAAATTATCATGTGACTCTCACAAGGATTTACTTGATGAATACTCATAACACTTAGAGCATTAATGAAGTCATGTGCGTAGCATCACAAATGTGATAGGTCCTATTGCAAAAGCATAAGGGCTATACTAATGTGATCTCTTTATTTCTCAAGAAGTCTACAAAGACATCTCTTTAAAGAGATCGACTCCACACTAGATAGGTAAGAAACCTATCTTGGAGTTTACCATATCAAACTCTTTGACTATGGTAACTACACACATGAATTAGGTAAGGCCAAGAAACCTTTTAAATCTATCTCCATAGAACTTAAAACCCATATTAAGTTTGGAGGATTAATTGATAACAAGGCTCACTTATGATAACATACTTACTTCATTCTTAATGAGTAGTATCTCATGCATATATCTTGTTAAAAAGATATTAGCACTCCCACTTATTTTATATGAAAACACAAGGCATATCTTCATTCTCAATGAAGTCATAAGATTTAATCTCATTAAACCTTATCTACCATCTATGAGAAGTTTTACTTTAGTCCATAAATGGACCTTATGCACACACTATTTGGATGTTTTGGAACTTGATTCCCAAAGGTTGTATCATATACACTTGTTTCTCAAAATAACATAGAGAAACACTATCTTAACATCCATTTGATATATCCTACAGTCATAATGTGTAACAATCAAAATCCAAATGGATTAATTCCATGGCATAGGTAAAAAGTCTTATCATAGTCAACTATTTGACTTAAATGATATCCCTTTTAACTACCCTTACTTTGAAGGTCTCTACCTTCTATTATACTTCAATCTATTCCTTAGTGATCTATTTATACCCTATAGATACTAAATTCTTAGGTGGATCAATCAAGTTCTGAACTTGATTAGAATAGATAGATTTTATATCGGATTTTATTATTTCTTCCCATTATGAATCAATATCTCATATTGCTTCAATATAGATCTTAGGATCATTATCCTTTTATCTTATGTCTCATTTCTTCCATTAAAGATATGTCTCACATATCTCTTAGGTTGATTGGACACAAGAAAAGATCTATGATTTGCCCTTGTGTAAATATAAGCTAATACCTTAATAAAAGTGTCCATGGATTGTGGGACTGGAACACCTTCCATTTATACCTTGCTCCCACTATCTTTCTAAAGGAGGGACTCTTCCTCTAGAAATATGGAGAGATGAGCAACTCATACCCTTCTCTCTAAGGGAGGCATTAATATCCTTAAGTTTCCTTAGGATATCCCACAAGCCAACATTTTATAGTCTTATATTCCAACTTGATAGGGTTATACTTCTTTACCAAGCCAGACATTCTGAAACCTTAACTTGCTTAAGGTCAAGTTTTAATCCCTTTCCATATCTGATATGGAATAATTGGAATATATTTGGAAGGTACCGATTTAAGATCAAGTGCCTATATTGAGTGCTAACCCCTAAATAGACAAAGAAGAATTTTGCAAAGGTTATTATTATCCATATTATGTCCTACATAGTATGGCTTCTCATTTTAGCTACTCAATTAAGCTAAAATGTATAAGAGGCGTCCATCAAAATTAGATTTTACTATCCTTCATTTATGTGTGAATTATTACTTAAGTATCCCCTCTTTGATCTCATCAAAGAGTTCTAATACTCTTTTCATTAGTATTTCCTCTTCATTTTTAACCTCAAATAATTCTCAAAGGTTTTGGATTTGTACTTCATAAAGTACATATGTCCATACCTAGAGAAGTCATCTTTGAAAATTAATGAAGTTGAAATATTATCCTCTAACATTAATAGATATGGGCTAACATGCATCTAGATGCATGAGTTCTATAAACTCATTAGCCCTCTCTCCATGTCTAACAAATGAAAAGTTGGTCATTTTGCATAATAAGATAAGACATACATATAGTTAATGATTCCAAATCATTTACCTATATGTTTCTATCCGAATAGTACTCCTTAAGTCTTTTCTTATAAATATGACTGTACTACTAAACAATAAATTGATCAATATCAATCTACTTCACCTAATGAGGATTATTCACACATATTATAAGAGCATACATATCTAATATAAATAAACTCTTTATTATGCTCCTACTGATAAACACTTTACCAGTTATTATTTTCATACCATAGAATAAATCTCCATTTATTCAACTAGGAAATGAAAACAATATTCTTTTAGAAGGATAATTAAGACAACTCTAGAAGGCTATAAAAAATTTGTATCTCCCACTAGTAATGATGCAACATTTTGTACCATTTCATATGTAGGTCAACAATCTTCTTTAAGCCTTCATTTACTTGCTATTATCTACAACTCATTGTAGATATATGATGCATATCTGGTATCTCATACTATTATATGCATCCCTAGTATCTTATACTAGAATACACATATATAGTATCTTATACTATTGAATGTGTATTTAAGACAAGTAAATATTAATGACATAGATACATGGAGCTTCTCAAGCTCCACCTTTGCATTATGTGCAATACACTTTGCACTCCTTCTACTTACCTTCATCATGATAGTAGAAGAATGCTATACCAAATTTGGGTTATAATATCTTGACTCACTTCTTTGACTTTTAACTATCACCATCTATTTCTATCTAATGATCTTACTTCTTTCTATTAGTCTCACCAATAAGAAGTATTCGAGATGTATTATTCTTATTTACCTTTAATTATCTCATCTCCATGAGCCATGATGGATATCATATCTATTTATCCATGTTATCACTACTATTTTTATCTGATAGAGGCTAATATCTGATATAAGGCAATTAATACATCTTTTCAATGAGATAAGATCTTATCTTCTCTCACATCATTAGATAGTGTAGGAGATACTTCTCAAGTAAGATAGTCAATAGGTCAACTATGAGAAATATTCTCTTAATTCTAAACCAATATAATAAGTGTGAGCCATTAAAATACTTAGCATCTAGCATGCTAGATTAATGGTAGTTTATAATATTCTACAACAGATATGTAATTATATCAACATTACAGACATTTCATTAAAATTAAAATATGGTATTCCATCCTAATTTATACTCCCACTAATTTTCGACAAATTTGCATAACCCTCATTATGCAAAGACGGGATATCACGATAACATCCTAGTGGGGACCAATACCCTACTAACTTTATGGTGATAACCTTGTGGGAAACACAACAAGTCATCCCATACTTAATAGGTAGGTAACTTTTACTAATTGCAACCCATGCAATTCTTAGTCATTCAGCCTCTAGAGTTATAACCTTGTGGAAAACACAACAAGCTATATACTTTAGTAAGGTCAAATCCGCTTGTTATGTTATGAGAATGGATTCTTAACATAGCCCTTGTGGGAAACACAACAAGGCCATGCAATGGTCCACCCCAAAGTTCGGCAAATGCCTTAGCCATGATCACCAATCCCTTGCTGAATGAGTCTTGTGGGAAACACAACAAACCCATCCAATCTAAGATTGGCTCATCAAGACCATAACAACGGAAGGCTACGTGAGTCATTCTCAATGTCTCACGTTTATCGACCTAATTAAAACGAGGAGGGATTTTATTTTAGTCTCATCAACATAGGTGCTACATATAAATATTAATATACCTTTGGAATATCATATATTTAAGGTATAATCTGTAGCACACACCACATATCAAATATACATTAAAACATAAGTGATCATGGACTTAACCCTAAGCATACACCCAAGGCACCCCTATAGGTGCAATTCCTTGCTTCAGAAGCTTGAGTTGATATGCTCCCACTTCAGGAGGGTGCTTCTTCAAGTGGTCCCACTCTCCATTCTTCCACAAGCTGGCTTCTAACCATTACAAGTAGCTAAAAGGTACACAGACCCACAAATGTACAACTCATAATAAGAAACCTTGATTTTAACCAAGGGGAGTACACAAATAGGGGGAGGTAGAATGTACAATTAGATTGTATAGAGAGAGAGAGAGGAGGCACACGCAGGCCCCATTTAATAACATAACCAACTTAATTAACCAAGCAATCAAAAGTAAAGCATATTTAAGTCCATGATCACCTCCATACACACACCAACATTCATCACAAGAACATAGAGCGCATACGTGATAATTATATGAGATATATCATATATACCATCATAAAATTACATATTATAATTTTTAAAATTCCAAATTTCATGCTTGCCGAATTTTCATAAAATAAATAACATGAAATGCACATATAAACAATTTACATGCATAAGACAAGCAATACAAAAATATTCAGATGATTCATGACTTTCCAAAATTTCTCAGAACATTAAATTAATGTCCAAATCATAATTCTTCAAAATCACATTTTTCAGAATTTATTCGAACACTAATTTAATCAATAAAGATTTTAAAACAATTTTAAAATCATTTATAAAATGATTCTATGGCAACCAAAGTCCAAAACTATTTAACAAGTTCATAAACATTTTATAAACCTATTAAATATTTTATCAGAACTTATATAATCATTAATTTTATTAATTTTGATCTTAAAATAATTTAGAAATCAAAATAATAGAATTCAATGACAAAATAGTAAAAATCTATTTAATAAGTCATTAAACACTTTAATAACTCATTAAATAAATTTTACAATTTTTCAGAATTTTTATGAAATTTTATGACAATTTTTCGGTTCAAAAATGTATTTTAGACAATTTTAAATCATTTTCTCGAATTATATTAACTGGCCGTGCATTGCGCCGGCCAATCGGCACCGGCCACAACCCCCCGCGATTGCACCAACCTGCCAGCTGCCGCGCGCCCGCGTGCGCCGCCGCGCGCCTCGTGCGCCAACTCGGGGCAGCCACGTACCCCCGCCCGGGCGCACTGTGCTTCCGCCACATACCCCCCGCGCTGGCGGGTCCGGATCCGATCCGGACTATCCGTCTTCTTCGCCCGATAAGGGCGGGGCAGATTGTGCGGAAACCCTAGAAAACACCCAACTTTCGGGCCTTATTTGGAGAATCAAACGGAGTCCAAAAAATCCGAAAAAATATGTGTTGGAATCCTTAAAGAATAAGAATTCTATTTAAAGAAGTTTCATCTCATGAAAAATTCTATCCAACGCGCAGTTTACGGAGGAAGTTGCCACGGCAGTAATTAACCCAAACCGCAAATATCTCTCAAATCAAATCCGGCACATCCAAGAGCTGTTGAGTGTCCACTAACTTATGGAAACTTCAGGAAACTTACTTTCCTATCTTTCTACGTCATTAGACAGAGGTATTTGAGTCTAAATAGGTAACTTCATCAACTCCCCTAATTTCAGCCTGATATTCGGATATGATCATCTTAGCAACTTTCCGAACTCCTTCCGGACTCTCCGGATGGCCAAAATTCATGACATTTGTGGCATTGGAAAGATCTCATCCACGAAAAACCATTGAAACTAACCACACAGTTTGGTATTTCATACAAACTGTGGTGATCAAATCAAAACTACTCTGTATACAGTTTCGGGAAAGCAAGAAATCACATGAAATCAAGTCAATTTCGATTCAACTTCGACCAAAGCTTCAACCGGGCTCTGATACTATTGTAAAGAATCAATACATGACAGCGGAAAATATTTGATTCCATAAAACCATGATCTTTGCCTTGGTCGATGCCGAATTAGTAAAATCGAGAACCGAATATGAAGTAGAACGAGAGTACCTCATGGGATTTCTAAAATCCCTCAACATGGATGAAGGGAAGACATTCCTCCTTGCTGAAAACCATTCAAGTGTCCGGTCTCTAGCGGTATCCACACGATCTGCTTCAATAGATGAGTTCTCCCTTCCTTCGGGCCTCCAGAAACCTTCCAGATCCAAACTTGACCATGAGAGATCACCTTCTAGAGAGAGGAGGAAGAGAGCATTCTTGGGACGTGCTCCAGCCCAATGGCTTGTTAGGGTTTGGCTTCATAAGCCATTTATATATAGAAGATGGAATTTTCCCAAAAACCCAAAACTTCTATAAAATTGCGTCCATGCCCTCATCTTATTGACCAGATCTATTGTGTGTGACCCACTAGGCCCAATAGTCAAATTTTTTGAAGCCTTAATTAATTTAAAAGGGCAATTCATTTAAATTAAATCAAAATCGTTATCCGATAATAGTTTTTACGGCATTCTGATCATAAAAGGTACAAATCACATCCTATGATCCCAAATGACTTTGGGGAGTTAAATAACATCCATTGAGCCTTTCCATCATCAATTACCACACGGATTTAAATCCTCGTTCATACAATGTCCCGGTCGGTCAGGGGTTCGGCACTGACTGTCAACCCCTAAGTATTCCAACTCTATGAAATCTTGTACTCAGGAATGGATCAACTAGAAAACTCCTTTTCCAATTATCCTATCTACCTTGGCCAAGGATTTAGAGTACTATCCATAGGACATTCTCTCTCTCCTACCGAGAGTGAACAATCCCCTATTGTCCACTCAATTGCCTTCACCAGGTTTCTCATATACCCAATCCATTAACTATATAGGATCACAATACTAAGTGATCCATCAGTCAATAGTCAAAGTACATAGTAAACCTGACAAGACATATTTGGTGACTCAGGTCAAAGATCCAACCGTGCTATTGAGATGTAAGAATAACCTGATAGACTGTTCGGTAAGATACCGATCAGGTTTTCCTAAATTGGTCAGTTCAATGAACTCATTCCACTAATGAGCACCTATGTGTGTATCTCAGTGTCCCCACTCTGATGACCAATGAGATTGGTCATTCTCATCATATGAGAAGACATCACACACACTAGTCTATCCGGATTCTTGATGTCCCGTCTCAAGGATCCTATGACTAGGAACATTTAGATCACATACCTCTAGATGATCGATCTCATTATCATGATCTCATCATGATTCAATCATCATTGCATGTGATCAAGGACTTCATTACGATATACGCTTCTAATAAAAGCTAGTAACGAAGTTTTGCCTATTTAATTGAATGAGATATTCCTAGAAATGTCGAATCATATCATATATGATTGGCTTGTAGGGCATACATTTCTATTAATATTAAACATGACTAGTTTATAGGGCATACATTTCTATCATAGTGTATATTGACTAGGTCTAGTCAAGTAACCTTTTAAATCTTTCTCTTTAAATCTTAATCACTAACACCTTGGATGCTTCATCCTAATCTCTTATAGAGTAATTCTTTGATAGCTTGGATTTCATTGTCGACAACATACCTACATCATTTCCAATATGTACCATGTCATCCACATATTTTATCAACAAAGTGATAGCACTCCCACTTACCTTCTTCTATATGCAAGGTAGGTGGTGGCAATGGGCCAAGCCAAGCTATGGGAATGTGGGTTGGGCTGGCTACTAGCCAATTCATAGGCCTTGAGTTTTGACTCATAGGCCATAAACGAGTTGTCAATCTGGCCGAAGTAGACCAAAATGAGTCAAGTGACCCCTAAGTGTTGTAACATAATTTAATTAAAAAATCAATTATACTCATTAAAAATATTATATTTAACATTTATCATTTTTATAGTATGATATTTATTAATTAAATTTATTTAATTTATAATAATATATTTTTGAGGTGGAAAATAAAGGTTGGGTGGGGCCTATAATGTATTGCTAGTTGGGTTGGCTGGGCCAAGTATATTTTGAACTGCGTCTTAATCAAGCTGAATGTGAGATGGGCTTGGCCTTGCCCATTGACACCCATACACGGGGATCCTCTTTGTTCTTAATGGAGTTGTGATTTTTAATCTCATCAAATCTTTTATTTCAAGTATGAGAAGCAAGTTTTAATTCATATATGGACCTCAAAATTCTACACACTCCTTTTGGATGCTCTTGTGACTCAAATACATGAAGCTGTATACACCTCTTCTTCAGGATTACCATTAGGGATCATAATTATAACATACAAGTGACATATTTCATAATCATAGTATGCAATAATAACAAATAAAATCTTAATAGATTGAGCATTAGCAACAAGTATATTATTTCATCATAGTCAACTAATTGACTTAGATGATAGTTGTTTTAATCATCCTTGTGTTGAATATCTCTTCCTTCAAATCCACTCCAATTTTCTTTCTACAGATCTAATTTCACCTAATGGATACTCAAGCTTCAAAGAGATCTATCAAGTTATATACATAGTTGGAATTTAAGTAATTGACCAAAAAAATTTGGAACAATGTAAGCAACGATTCCTATAGGTTCATGTAAAACTTGTCTCAATCAGAACCAAATGACAAAACCTAAAAACTGATCTCTATAAGCTCAAATATACCTTATAGGGATTCATTAAATCCTTTGGAGAGGAATAAGAAGAACTTATTAAGCCCTTCAAACCATTCAAATGTCTCATCTCTAGTGATATCCACATGAACTTTTCCATAGTAGCTTCTCCCTTAACACCGGGCTCAAGAACTCTTTCCGAATTGAGTTCTATCACCCATGGATGCCTTCCAGAGAAAGGATGCAGTAGGGAGAAGTTAGGTAGGAGGATGAGGATGTGGTTTTCACCTTTGTCTTGATAGGGTTTGGGTAAAATCATTACTATTTAAAAAAATTTGAATTTTTTCTAAAATCCCAAAATCTCTACAAATTCCCTTGTCCCTGTACTTGTGAATAATTCCTTTTGTGTGTGGCTCATTAGGCACAATAGCCTATTTGGTTAAGGCTTAATTAAAATATAAAAAAATCTATTTAATTAAATTACATTTATTATTTGATAATAGATTAATTGACCTACCAATTATGAAGAGTACATGCAATATACCATGACCCCAAATGACTATGGGAATAATTTTAATTCATTGAGTCTTTCCATTATCAGTTACCACATGGATATAAACTCTTGTCCATTAAATGTCCCAGTCGAAAAAGAGTACGGCATTGATTGTCAACTCCTTTGTATACTGACTCTATAGAATCACATACTCGGAATTGAATCAATTAAAAATTTACTTTTACAATTATACTCTCTACCTTGGCTAGATATTTAGAGTACTATCACATAAAACATTCACTCTCACTTACTGAGAGTGGATGAACCCTTCTTATCTGCTCAATTACCTCCATCGAGATTTTCTTGTATCCAATCCATCGCTATGCTAGGCCATATAAATGGGGATCCGTTATTCAATGGTCCAAGAACAAGTTATGCCCAACAAGAAATATTTAGTGGCTCAAGTCAAAGGTCCGACCATGCAACCATTATGATATAAAACTCTGATTGATAGTTCGGTAAGATACTATTCAGTGTTTCTAATTTAGTCAGTTCAGTGAACTCATTTGACTAATGAACACATGTATATGCATCTTAATATCTCCACACTAATGACTAATAAGATTGGTCATTTTCATCACATGAGAACATATCACATACACTAGTCTATCTAGATCCTTGATGTCTCGTATCAAGAATCCTATGACTAGAAATATTTAGATAACATACTTCTAAATGATTGATCTCGCTATCATGATTTAATCATCGTTCTAGGAGATCAAGGACTTTATTATGATTTGCACATCTAATAAGAGTTAGTAATGAACATTTGCTAGGTTATAAATTGAATGAGATATTTCTAGAAATATCGAATTGTATCATTTTTTATTGGCTTGAAGGACATACATTCTTGTCAATCTCCCACTTGAACTAAAGCCCATTTGGTTGATCTCTATTAGCTTGAGGTGAAGTTCAAACACTCTTTAAGTAAGTACTTCAATTTGTGTATATGCATTATTATTAGTGGAAGATACTCTATCTTAAATTATATCTCTTTGAGTTGTAGTCTCTCTAATTTTATGGTATCACCACATAAGTTTTTAACTTCTAATGAGATGTTATCTCTACCACATTGTTTTCTTAAAATAATTGTACACTTTTAGAAAAAAAATGAAACTATCCCATATTTAAATGAACATTTTCATTTAGATTGCTTCTCAAGTAGTATGTAGCCATTTGTAATCTTTTTTATATTAGTTGTATAATTTTTAGTGTGGTATTGCATGGAACTCTTCTAGCTCATTGCACCAATATTATTTTTACTTATTATCAGACTTATCTTACTAGAAGCTTGTGTTTATAAAATTACATTAATTTAAGCCTTATCCTCTATACTTTAGAGATACATCTCATTAATGCTTCTCAAGTACTCAAGGATATTTCTCTTAATTATCCAGTGACTCTCATTTGGACGTAGCTTAAAAATCCTCATAAAACTTAGAGAATTAATCAAGTCATGTACGTAGCATCACATATGTGATAGACCCTATGGCAAAAGCATAAGGACTCTACTCATGTGCTCTCTTTATCTATCAAGAAGTCTAAAAGACATCTTTTTAAAGAGATCAACTCTACACTACATAGGTAAGAAGCCTATCATGGAGTTTACCATGTCAAACCCTTTGACTATGGTGACTATATATATTAATTAGGTAAAGTCAAGCAACCTTTTAATTCTATCTCCATTGATCTTGAAACTTATATTATGTTTGGAGGATTAATTTGATAGCTATACTCACTTATGATAACATACCTACTTCATTCTTAAGAGTAGTATGTCATTCACATAAAATGTCATTAAAGTAATAGCACTCACATTTATCTTATTTGAATACATAAGGTTCCTCTTCATTCCCAACGAAGTGATAAGATTTAATCTCATTAAACTTTTTATACCATCTATGGGAGCTTTTATTTTAGTCCATAAATAAATATTATACACACTCTATTTGGATGTTATTAAGACTTGATTCCTTGAGGTTGTATCATATGCCATGTTCCTCAAAATACTATAGAGAAACACTATCTTAATGTCTAACTAACATATCTTGTTTTCGTAGTGTGTAACAATCAAAATCCAAATGGATCAGACTATGACATAGGTAAAAGGTATCATCATAGTCAACTATTTGACTCAAATGATATCCTTCCAACTATCTTTTCCTTGAAGGTCTCTACCTTCTAATCCACTCTAATCTATTCCTTAATCATCCATTTATACCTTATGGATACTATATCCTCAAGTGGATCTATCAAGTTCTAAACTTGATTAGAATAGATGAAGTTTATATCTGATTTTATTGTCTCTTCCCATTTTTGAATCAATATCTCAATTTGCTTCTATATAGATCTTAGGATCAGCATTATCCTTTTCGATCTTGTACCACATTTCCTTCACAAAGGCTATGTCTCACATATCTCTTAGGTTGAATAGGCACAAGTAAGGACCTATAAATTGCTCATGTGTAATCATTAACTAATAACTTAATATAAGTGTCCTAAGGTTGTGGGACTGGAACATCACATCTTCCATATATACCTTGCTCTCACTATCTTTCTTAAGAAAGAACTCTTCTTCTAGAAATATGGTGAGTTGAGTAACATTTACTCTTATTCATAAGGGTCTTCAAATTAATATTGATAAGTTTCCTTAGGATATTTTACAAGCCAACACTTCATAGTCTTGTATTTCAATTAGTAAGGGTCATACTTCTTTACTTGGCTGGACATTCCGAACCCTTAACTTAAGGACAAGCTTTAACCTCTTCCCATATCTTATATCAAAATAATTAGAATAGACTTAGAAGGCATCAATCAAGATAAAGTTGTTATATCAGTTCATAGCCTTAAATAGGCAAAAAATATTCTCAAAGGTTGTAATTGTCTTTATTACGTCCTACACAATATGGCTTCTTATCTTAACTACTCAATTAAGCTAAAATATGTAAAGATGTGTCCATTAAAATTAGGTTTTATCTTTTTTTAATTATGTGTGAATTATTCACTTAAGTGTTCCCCTCCTTGATCTTATTAAAGAGTTCTAATACTCTTTCCATTAGTATCTCTCCTTCATTCTTAATCTTAAATAATTTCTCAAAGGTCTCAGATTTATACTTTATTAAATACTCATATCCATACTTAAAGACATCATTTTTTAAAATAATTAAGTATAAATATTCTTCTTTAACCTTAATAGATATAGGGTAACACATACCTAGATGTATGAGTTCTAACAACTTATTAGATCATTTTTTATTTTTACAATAAGTTAGGGTAGATTGATCTAAATCAACTCACTTTCTCTTAAGAAGAGTATTCACACATATCATGAGAGCTCATCTAATATGATTAAACAGTTTATTAAGCTCCCACTGGGAAACACTTTATCATTTAATGTCTTAGAACATTTATCATTTCCATAGATCAGAATAAATCATCATTTATTTAAGTAAGAAATATAGATAATGTTCTTATAGAAGGATATAATAGCAATATTAAATATTAGGACATTTTTAGATGGCTATTAAATATATGTAACTCCCACTTGTAATGATGCAATTTTTGCACCATTTCTTATGTAGGTCAACAACTTCTTTATTAAACTTTCATTTACTTTTTATCATCTACAACTTTTTTTAGATATAATATGTATATCCAGTATCTCATACTATTAAATGCATCCCTAGTATCTAATACTATGATGTACATATATATTATCTAATACTATTTAAGTGTAAATTTAAGACCAAAAAATTTCAACGACTTAGATGCATAAAGCTTATTAATATCCACCTTTGCATTATGTGCAATACACCTTTCACTTCCCCTTCCACTTATCATCATCATGATAATGAAAGAATGCTATGTCTTATTTGGGTTTTTATTATCTTGACCTTTTTCTTTGACTTTTAACTATCTTCTATTTCTATCTAATAATCTTACTTTTTTTCTATTGGTCTCACCAACAAGAAATATCTATGTTGTATTGTTTTTCTAACCTTACCTTAAAAAGCTCAATAATATAAGCCATGATGGATCTTATATCCATCTATCCATATTGCCTCAACAATTTTTTATCTCATAAAGACTATCATCTAGTATAAGGCAAACAATGCAACTATTCAATACAATGTTATAAGATAAGATCTTATCTTGTTTTACATACTTCGATAGTCAAGGAGACACATATTTCTCAAGTAAGAAAGTTAATTAGTCAACCATAAGAACAATTCTCTTAGTTCAAAATTAGCCTAAGAAGTGTGAGCTATTAAACTACTTGGCATCTAGTAAGCCTTACTATTGGTAGTTTATCATCATGTTCTACAACTAAGATAGAATTTTAATAATATAACATTTCAAACATCCAATAAAATTAAGATATGGTATTTCATCTTAATTTATGCTTCCACTAACTGTCAACAAATTTGCATAACCATCATTATGAAAAAATAGGATATCACGATGAAATCCTATTGAGGATTAAGACCTTTTCAACTTTATGGTGATGACCTTATAGAAAGCACAACAAGACACCACATTGCAGCCCATGAAACTCTCAGTCATTCAACCTCTACAGTTATGACCATGTGAAAAACATAGAAAGCAATATACTCTAGTTAGATTAAATCCACTTGTTACGTTATAAAAATGGATTCATAACATTGTACTTATAGGAAACATAACAAGGCCATGGCAATGATCCATCCCAAAGTTCAGTAAATGTCTTGGCCATGAACACCAATTTCTTGCTGAATGAGTCTTGTTGGAAACATAACAAACCCATTCAATTTAAGATTCGCTCATCAAGACCATAACAATGCAAGGCTACGTGGGTCATTCTTAGTGTCTCACATTTATCAACCTAATTAAAATTATGATATATTTTATTTTAGTTTCATCAATAATATGTGCAAAATATATATATTACCTTTAGAATATCATACATTTAAGGTAAAACCTATAGCATACATCCATGTATCAAATATGCATAAAAATAGGTGATCATATACTTAACCCTAAGTATGCGCCTAAGGCACCCCTATATATGCAAACCCTTGCTTCAAAAGCTTGAGTTGGCATACTTCCACTTTAGAAGGTATCTTGCATAAGTGATCCTGCTCTCCAATCTTCAACGAATTGGCTTCTAATTGTTACAATCGGCTTAAAGGTACGTAGACCCACAAATGTATATAACTTAATGACAAATATTGGTTTTGACCAAAGGGAATACATTGATGGAGAGAGGTAAAATGTACAATCAGATTGTATAGAGAGAGAGGAGGCACATGTAAGTCTCATTTAATAATAAAATCAACATAATTAAATAAGCACTTACAAGCTAAGCATAATTAAATCCATGATCACCTCCATTCACACACTAACATTCATCACATGAACATAGAGCACTTATGTGATAGTTATATCAGGTATATCATATATACTAGCAAAAAATTATGTGTAATTTTAAATTTTCCAATTTCATGCATGTCGAACTATCATGAAATAAATAACATGAAAACAACATATAAACAATTTATATGACTTGAACAAGCATATCAAACCTATATAGAACATTCTTGCATTACCAATGCTATGCAAAGTCAAAAATTAATGTTCTAATTTCATTATGTAAAATATCATTTTATAGAATTAATTAAGACACTAATTAATTAAGACACTATGAATAAATCTATGTTAATAAGACTTAATATCATCTAACAAGTCATTAAACACTTTAAAACTGATCAACTAAAATTCAAGAATTTTTTAGAATTGTTTAGCAATATTTTAGATTTTTATAGATATTTAGACCATTTAAATATCTATTTAAATAAGTCTAGCACATTGCACCACCCAAAGGGTGTGCTCACTGTGCCACCCATGTGCCACCGTGCTAGCACTTTGTGCCGCAGCTACAATTGTGGCGTCTGTGCCACCCATGCATTTGCTTGCGTGATTCGCCTATGTGCTTGTGGCTGCCCACATGAAGTACTGGTCAAACTGGGAGTTGACCTGGATCCAATTCTAGGTCTACTTCAGAGTCATCATCTTCACCCAATAAGGGCTCAATTGCATTGTTCATCTGAGAGGAAAATATCCACAAAAATTGGTCCTTGTCTCCTTATCCAAAACTCCAAAAAATCCAAAAAATATGCTTTGGAATTCTCATCAAATAATGATTCCGAAACAATTGGCCTTATCTCTAGGATAAATGGACATATATGGGGAAAAGGAATAAAAAGGAGGTGGTGCACTAGATTTCTAAACAAAAAATGCCATCTTCCAACTTCGATAACTTCTTATCCCAGAAACCAATAATTCTTTAAAAATACAATATAAAGTAACCATCAAATGAAGTTTCTAAATATGTGTATGTCACTTCATAGAAAATTTCTTTAATTACAAGAAATTAGGGAGAAATAGGGTGGCGCCACTAAACCCATCAAAACCCTAGATTGCTAGAAAAAGCTCAAATCCTCTTCCTTCATCACCGTTCAAAGCATGAGATCATGGGGAAACATCAGGTAATCATATTACCCATCTTACAAAAACTTTTCAAGGCTTAAATTTCCTCCATGGATGGAAATTTCTCAAAAACTCCAAATTTGGGTGATAGTTCAAATATGATAGAAACACAAATTTTTTGGGCTACTCATATATGCTACAAATGTACCAAATTTAGTTTGTGACATTGGAAAGCTCTATATCAAGAGATTCTAAAAGTACCAACCATTCTTTTATCTGCATCACATACAAATTATGGTGGCCTCGTAAATACAAACAATTGCATAGATTCAAGAACACATAAATTACATAAAATAATGTCGATTCGAAGTAAGTTTAGACTGAGACTTGAATAAATTAAACTTGTCTTAATTGGAACCGAATGACAAAAAATGAAAATCGATCGAAACGAGTTCAAATATACCTAATAATAATTCATCTAATCTCTTGGAAAGAAAAAAGAACTTCTAAACTTTATAAAACCGTTCAAATACCCAATTTCTTTAATTACAAGAAATTAGGGAGAAATAGGGTGGCGCCACTAAACCCATCAAAACCCTAGATTGCTAGAAAAAGCTCAAATCCTCTTCCTTCGTCACCGTTCAAAGCATGAGATCATGGGGAAACATCAGGTAATCATATTACCCATCTTACAAAAACTTTTCAAGGCTTAAATTTCCTCCATGGATGGAAATTTCTCAAAAACTCCAAATTTGTGTGATAGTTCAAATATGATAGAAACACAAATTTTTTGGGCTACTCATATATGCTACAAATGTACCAAATTTAGTTTGTGACATTGGAAAGCTCTATATCAAGAGATTCTAAAAGTACCAACCATTCTTTTATCTGCATCACATACAAATTATGGTGGCCTCAGAAATACAAACAATTGCATAGATTCAAGAACACATAAATTACATAAAATAATGTCGATTCGAAGTAAGTTTAGACTGAGACTTGAATAAATTAAACTTGTCTTAATTGGAACCGAATGACAAAAAATGAAAATCGATCGAAACGAGTTCAAATATACCTAGTAATAATTCATCTAATCTCTTGGAAAGAAAAAAGAACTTCTAAACTTTATAAAACCGTTCAAATACCCAATCTCTAGTGGTATCCACACGAACTTTATCCATAGTAGGTTCTCCTTTCGCACTGGTCTCATGAACTCTTTGCAAATGGAGCATATGATATCATATATGGGGAAAAAGAATAAAGAGGAGGTGGTGCACCATATTTCTAAACAAAAATTGCCATTTTCCAACTTAGATAACTTTTTATCCTAGAAACCAATAATTCTTCAAAAATACAATATAAAGTAACAACTAAACCCAACAAAACCTTAGATTTCTAGAAAAGCTCAAATCCTCTTCCTTTGTCACTATTCTAGAAATTTTGAATCATATCATGTATGATAAGCTTGTAGGACATACATTTCTATTAGTTAAGTGGGTCCTTACATCATTAATGTTCTCATTGCTCACTACACCCTCTATCACAGGGCCAGTTGTGGTGAAAGTTGTTTTCTTGATGGCTAGGGAACTAGGATCAAATAGGTTCATGATAGCAGAGTCCCTAAGCTATGCTTGAATATATCATTCCCTGTCATAGAGCTTATTCATGGTGGTAGGGTGATGCAAAGCCAACAAAATTTTCAAAGCTGGAGTGGTGTTGGTGATGATTATCTTTACGTGTTCTTCCCCTTATGGTAGCCTCTATGGCTTGGAGTCGAGTAGAGTTGGCATGAGAGAATGCCTCCCAAAGTGAATTCAGTTGAGGTGAAGGGAAGATTTGACAAAGTTTGGGTGGGGCTTATAGTTCATTGATGGCACATATGGCATTAGGGTAAAGTAATGTCACATCATATGAACCATAGTAAGTTTGGTCATACTTCCTTTGCTCATATTGTTGGTCTACCATTCCAATGACACATTTTAACCTTAATGTCATTAAAATAAAATAAAAATTAAGTAACAAGTAAAAGCACAAATTTTATTTTTGGGTTTTTGACTTTTTGACCTTTTGTTAGGTTTTGAGATTTTTGTTCAACAAAGAAATTATCAAGCAAATTAGCCTCAAACAACTATTGTTTTTGATTTTCAAGTGATTTTGAAATTTTTGTTTTGAATTTTTATTGGCAAACAAGTTAGACCTCAAACAAAGTTTTCTTTTAGTAATTTTGTGTGTTTTAAGAATTTTTTGGGATTTTAAGTTTTTTTTCACAAACAAGTAATAACAAAGAATTGAAATGACTATCACAAATTTTTTGTTCAACCTTAAATTAGTGGCTTTCTAAAGAAACATTGTTCACTCAATAAATGAGTAGGAACATATGCTCTCTTTATGGTTTAGATCACATGCTCAGGAGTTAAGAAATATTGGCTCTTCTAGGTTTTCTCACTCAATTTCTTAATACTTGCATCATCATTACCTATGTGATGGATTTAGATTTCAAATGATGGATTCATATTCTAGCAAATCAAATCAACTATGTGATGTCATTGTAAAGTTTTAACTTCAATATGGTTGTGATGATGAACGAATAATAAATATACTTGAGATATCGTTTAATAGGAATAGCCATTTAATACTTTTTGAAAATGAATGTTGGGATGTGTATATTAAGAATTATTTTTTAAGGTTAAAGATATTAAATTTATATCATTAAATACATAAAGAAAACTAGGGATTGATGAATCATTTGCATTTGCAAGTCAAGTGAAACAAGTTTCCTATGTAGATAATAACTTCAATAAGGGATGGGTGTTATTGGCAAAATCCCTACTTTTAAACTATTAAACATATCATAGAACGAGAGTGATGATCAACTTGAACTATATCAAGAACAACTTATTAATGTATATATAACATTTGGTATAACTAATGAAGATGTACAACTTCAAGAAACTCAACAAATACAAAAATAAAATTTAAATTTTATATTTGTATTAGTCAAGTTTATTGAAGTTGTTCTTAATATGGTTCTACTTCTTCCCAATATGTGATAATAGTTATTGAATGAAAAGTTTACAAGTATAGGGATAGAGATTAGGATCAGGATAGGGATAGAAACCGATTTGGATAGAGATTGGTTTAGATTGAGATTGGGAAAGAGATAGAGATTAGGATCAGGATAAAGACCAATTTGGATATAAATAGAGATTAAATTCAGATAGATATACATATTGGTATATGAAGAGAGGCTGAAATTGGTTACTAGTTTTGATTGGTGTAAACCACTAGAAAAGCTAAAACATAGTGTAAAATTTAAACCATGGCCTTTTAGGCCAATCCAAGCTATGACCAATTTGGATTAGCATAAAAATCCATAAAAACAAAAAAAATAAAGTTAGAAACCATGGCCATTTAGATCAATCCAAATTTGTTAAATGGTCATAAAAATCAAAAAAGTGTTAAAACTCAAACCATAAAAACAAAAAAAGGTTAGAACTCAAACCATGGTTGTTTAGGCCAATCCAAACTAGTAAATAAATAAAAAAAGGAGTTAGAAACCAAATCATAGTAATTTTAGGTTTGGATTGGTGTAAATGGCCATAAGAATCAAAAAAAAAAGTTAAAACACAAACCATGGCCAGTTATGACTTATTGATATGGATTGGCATAAACAACCATAAAACAAAAAAAAAGAGTTAGAACATAAACTATGGTTGTTTAGGACAATTCAAACTGGATTGGCATAAATGGCCATAAAACCAATCCAAAACAATAAAAGGTTAATAGGTTTGGATTGGCATAAGTGGCCTTATAAAAAAAGGAGTTAGAAACCAAAACATTTCTGTTTAGACTAACACAAACTAGTTACTAGTTTGAATTAGCCTAAAAAGCCTTAAAAGCCAATCTAAAATAGTAGATCAGGTTGGATTAGCCTAAAAGTCCCTAGAAATTAATATCTTTTTTGGTCTTCTTCACTAGTTCCACCCGCTCTACCTCCAGCATCATCACCACTTTGCTTAATTCGTGTAATTGAGGGAAGTGGTAACAATGTTGGAGGTGGAGTGAATGAAAAGATGAGGGGCAGCTAAAAATAGAAGTATTTTTTACCTTCTAGGCCAAACCAAATAGGTAAATTGGTTTGGTTTGTTTTCTAATGCCTCTTAGGCCAAACAAAACCAAGTGTTTATAACTTCTTTTAGGCCAAACCAAAATGGCAAATTGACTTGGTTCAGTTTCTAAGTATTTTTTTTATTTCTAAGGCTTTTAAGACCATACCAAATTGGTCAATCGGTGTGGTTTGCTTCCTAATATCTTGATAATTAATATAGTTTATTATGTTGTATTTGAATAAATTTAGTAATAGTCAGAAAAAATCATTGGCCACTACATCTCAACTAGGTGGATCATAGGATTGCTTAGGTGGATCATAGGATTGCTTAGGTGGATCCATTGCTAGGTCAGGTGGAACACATTCTTAGAGAGACCCACCGTCTACTCCATCTTAGGTAGGTTTTTCTCACCCTACAGCAGAGACACCTGCTAAACATGGATCATCTCAGGCAGTGATTTGTCACCCTACTCTAACAACACTTGCATTTGTAGGTAGTCTATCTTTCATCACCTCAAGTATATATTTCATTCAATCCTTTTCAATTTCTTATTTTTAAATGTTTTATTTAATTAGCTACATTTGGTAGGCATGTAAGAGATCTAGCCAAGACATATAATGCGAGAACATTTGCTCCTAAAGAGACCTTGAATGACAAATTAGTAGGGGGTCAAGTGTAGGCCCACATGGCTAAGAATTGACCTCCCACCTTGAATTCTGCATCCATAGATGTAGATATTTTAAGACATATAGAAGAAATATAGAGAAAACAAAGAAATCATCTTAAGAAAAAGGTAATAACACATATTTAGTTTATTTTTCTCATTGTTGTATGTTAAAACTAATAAAATTTGTGTATACAGTATTTTACAAGATGATCACTGAAGGAGTCCTATTAGATTGTGCCTCTAGTGTGACTTGAATCAATGGCTTCATATATGCGACACACGGCCAAAGATAAAACTAAGATAAAAAATCTTGATAATTTAATTTTTTACTCATTTAGCATGACATTATATCAACTATTAAACTCTTATAATTTTATATAAAATAAAAGACAAATATTTATCAGTTTAAAATATATTTTTTAAGTATTCAATTCAATTGTTATTTATTCTTGAGTAGAATTTCTATGTATTCTAATTTTCCTAATTATTTTAAATAGACACAAGAGAAGGACACCATTTTACCCATCATAGATCTTTCAAATGACTCATATGTATATAGAAAGTCATCAAATGATTATAAATATCTAATTTATCTATAGTAATATCATTCTTTATTCTAATAAGACTTAATAAACTTTTTGCTTTTAGGACAATACGTAGCAATTAATGAATGCCCCACAGTCAGAGGAATCAAATGCTACAATAGCAAATCATCCATTCACTACTGAGGTGGCATTCACCACTGTCTTTGGAAGAGTTAGGTTGAGACGGATAAATGTGGGAGAAGAGGACAGGCTAGCAACACTTAATATAGTGTAAGCAGTCAAGGTTCTTATTTCTCCATGAATCTACTAGTCTAGGAGTTGATAGACAAAGTGGAGGAGCAATCCAACAAAATAGAGAGATAAACTAACCTACTCTATAAGAAAATCATAGTGATTGATTTTCTCCAACAACAGATTGCCAACCAACAAATAAGCCTTACAGAGACAATCAAACATCTAACATAGCAAATGTTAGCCAATCTTGATCAAATATTCCCTCCATTGGTTGATCTATCAAGTTTGAGATCACATTTGAGATAGGGAGAATAAAGATTAAGAGGATGACTATGTGATAGATGAGGAGGAGGAGGAGGTGGCATCTTTTAGAGATGATAATTGAGAAATTTTATTTGCATCTTTATTTTTAAACATGCCTATTATTTTGTTCTATTTATATGCAATGTACATCATAGACAATGTGTTTGTACTTTTTATTCACCTGTTTGTATAAAAATGTAATTTGTGGTTTATGGATAAAAAACATGATGAATTGTCATTTATGGATGAATGAGTTGTAGTTTGTGATGAATCAATTGTCAATTTTGTTGTAAGTTGTGTTTTCTAAATGACTTATATTGTGGAATTGTAGATAAATAAAATTAGTTTTATAGATGAATTAAATTGTGAGATTGTGTTTGAAATTGTAAATGAATGAAATTATATACATGTTTGTTTGCTTATAACAAATAAGATGGTTTGATTGATTCAGAAGAAAGCTCTACAGTGTTCTATTGTATGCTATTTTATGAAGTGCACCACTATGGATGCACTCTTTGCAAGTGACCAACATGCTTCTGTTGATAATTGATCAAGCTAAAAAGTTGTCCTACATGTAATGGTATTCTAAGCAAGTTGATGTGGTTATAGGAGGAAATTCTCTAGGAGTATGAATAAGGAGTCATAGGTGGCATGACTATTGAAAAACCAAATATGTACATTTTTTTGTATTTTTCTAAACATCTTGTTAGCTGAGTTGGATGCTTAACTGGCACCCTAAAATAGATTCTTGTAACTTCATATATGTAGTCCTAGTTGCACCTACATTGGTTATCAACTAGAGCTTTCCCAAATGTCTCTATTCTTTTTCTTCTTCCTTCTTCTGGAACACAATTCTTCACTCGAGTGATTTCTTCACTTGTTATCAAAATTGATGGCTTTGAGCACTAGGAATTTGCTAGTTACTTCTCAACTCAATAGCAGAATGGTATCAGAAGGAGCAAGAGATCCCTACTTATTACATCCCTCAGATCTCCAAGTGTTGTACTTGTTTCTTCCCCACTAATTGGAAGTAATGTTCTTGCATGGAAAAGAGTTATGGTAATAGCTCTATTATCTAGAAACAAACTCAGCAAAATTCGGAAACCTCATTATGAAGATAAGTTGTTTGATTATTGTTTTAGAGATAATAACATGGTCTTGTCATGGCTTTTTAATTCTATCCATCAAGAACTTGTTCCGTCAATTTTGTATGCTGAAACTATAGAACAAGTTTAAAATGATCATGAGGAAAGGTTTTCGCTTTCAAATGGTCACATTTATTCTATTGAGCAGTCTATAGTGTTTCTCAGACAGGATAATGATTATGTATCAAAGTATTTTACTGCCTTGAAAGGTCTTTGGGGCGAACTAGCACAATTCAAACCTAAGATGCCAATTTCTCTACAAAACAGAAGATGTTTAATTCAGTTTCTAATGGGATTAAATAAATTTTATGCAAATGTTAGAAGCTAGATTTTATTTATTAATCTTTTGCTTTCTATGGGAAGAGCATATTCTCTTGTGCTTCAAGAGGAAGCTCGGTAAAAATTTTCTAAATCGGTTCTTCAAGTTACAACTGCAATGGCAGCAAAGTTTTTTTGATAAATTGAAATAGAATAAATTTAAAGAGGAATGTACTTATTATCATCTTAAGGGGAATTCTAGGGAACAATGCTATAGGTTGATTAGTTTTCCACCACATTATTAAAATGTAAAGAAACATAACAGAAAATTTGCTTAATTAAAGGTGAAGGAGTCTAATAGTGGCAGTGGGCACATCTTAACATCTGAAGAATACACACAGCTAATGAAACTTTTGAATTCTATCAACACTGTAAATGTTTTGGAGCAACATAAGGTGAATATTGCTGGTAATAGTGTAAAAGATTCAAATTCTTAGTTATTAAAATCCAATGCATCAACTCACATTACACCTAATGTCATATCTTCAAATTCAACTTTAGATTTACACAGTCAGAATATTATTCTTCCTGATAATGCCAAGCTGCTATTGAAGGAACAAGTTCTTTACATTTAACTGAGAATATTAAGTTTACAAATGTTCTTCATGTCCCAAAGTCTTATTTTAGTTTCTTTTTTAAGTCACTTGACATGAGATGCAAATTATTTCATTACATTCTTTAAGAATCATTTTGTCATACATGACATTCATACAAAAAGGACAATTAGGTAGAGCCTTGAGAAAGATGGATAGTATCATTTTTTATCCCAAAGAAACAATCATGAATGTCAGTGAACACTAGTGACATTGTTGCGGCTGAAATTTGGCTTAAACGATTAGGACATTTGTCAAGTGCTCGGTTGGTTAGTTTATAGAAATATGCCCTGCACTAGTCTTTCTTTTTTAGTTGAGGAAAATCTGTACAAATTTTTATTTGGAACTTTTGTATATTGATGTATGGGGCCCTTATCACCCTGTTTCTAGAAGTGGTGCTAGATTTTTTTATTTTTGATAGTTGATGATTTCACATGGTTTACTTGGATCTACCTATTGAAATTCAAATCTCAAATTACTACAACTCTATTAGATTTTTTATTATGCACCAAAATAGTTTAAATTTGAGGTCAAGAGGATAAGAAGTGACAATGGGTCTGAGTTTCTTTCAATGTAGTTAAAAAATACGTCTTCACAAGGTATTTTGCATGAACGAACTTGTGTATCTATTTCTCAGAAAAATTGGGTTGTAGAAATAAAAAATAAATGTTGGCACCAATTTTTTATATTCAGCTTGATCAATACACATTTGAGCAATGTCGAAGTCAATTTAAAAAATTGACCCAAATTTAGTAAAACAAAGACTAGATGGTACAAACAAGCTTTAAAAATACCTTGGCATGGCTTAATAGGCTCAAAATGGCCAGTACAATGAGTTCATTGCATAACCATGGTCAAGAGCTTTGCAATGATGTCCAAACCATAGAAAACGGACACCAAAGGGCCGAAATGACTATTTTGTTCTCGACACTTTGGGACAAGTTGGGACTCTATCGGAAAGGTCCAACTTCACCACATTGTTAATACAAAACAAAGCTAGACAACACTCAAAAAGGATTTAAAATCTCACCACTGATTAAAAAGTTATTCCAAAAGGATCAAATCTGGGCAAAAGTCCATACTTTGTCACCTCAGGGGCATGATGGTCCAGACAATTTTCACATCAGCCTACAGGCTAAATATTTCAATTTTCTAGTCCATGACTTTAGTCTTAGAAATATTGATGCATGAGAAATAAAATTTGGCTAATGGAATGATTTAATTGCACTCAATTACAATTTTCAATACTATCAACAGCTGAGATCGCACTAATTGGGGGAATAAAAAATTAGAGATTTAATATAATTCAAGAGATCTTGGCCACACATTTTGATGGAGCATGAGATCAATAGCCATCTCAACACATTCTAGAATTTTCCAAAAAAAACAATTTGGGGTTTATTTGATTGATTCCAGTCGGAATCAATGATAGCCATTATATTGAAAGCATTTAGCTCGACGAACTGGATCAACTCTCTCCCTCTATACCCACATCACCTGACTCGGGTGCTCATCAGCTTGCCCAAACTTCGTTTCTAGGTGGAATTCTTTTGGGAGAAACTTCTTTATAAGATAGAACTCATACTCTTATCCTATCTCACCTTATCAACTTACGTCCTATCTGTCTTATCCCTTGGACTGCCCGGCTAGAATAAGATTGGAGAATAGAATTGGGTGTGTCAACTCCATTAGATTGTGTGCACAAGCACATAAAAAGTAGGGCCTGGTGTGCAGCCAATCTCTACCTCACTTCATACATGCGCACATCCAACTAGTAGGACTCTCCATTACTTGGAATTCTCACCGGATAAGACCTCTTCAAGTAGTAGGACTCCTTAACCTTATCCCTATCTGATCTAATCCCTTAAACTCCCTGATCAAAGAGAGACTTAGCTAACAAAAAGGGTGGGACACCATCATCTCTTACCTGGCCAACATTGTGTGCACAAGCCATTAACTCTCTCTTTCCCTCTCTTGGTGCGACATCAACTAGTAGCTCTCTCCTCTCTCTTCGAGATGTAGTAGCCTTCCTTCTCTAGCATCATCTACACAAGGTGAAAAGAAAGAAGGAGGAGGAGGAGGAGGAGGAGAAGAAGAAGGTGTAGCAGCAATCCTTTTCCTATAGCACCTATACCAAAAGGAGAAGAAGAGGGCGGTCAGGCCATCTCCTCCTAGTGCACACCCAATAGCAGTAGTAGGCTCCTTTCTTGGGCAAAGCTCTTTTGCTCCTTCTACTCCCTCCATTGACAGCAACAAGAAGAACACCTCTTCTCGCCCAACAACAAGAAAAGGGGATTTGGCAGCCTACTTTTTTTCCATTTCTCGCAGCACCTGCACAAGGAGAAGAAGGAGAAGAGGGTGCATGACCTTTCCATCTCCAAAAGCACCTTCACAAGGAAATGCAAAAAAAATAAAAAAATAGAGAGAAGGTAAATAAAGATGTTCTATCATGTAGCCTTTCAATTCCTTTACTTTCTTATCATCTCTACCTCTTTCACCTCCCTTTGGCCTCCCATTGGCCTCCTTTTTGGCCATTCAAGATACCCCATATATAACGCTTTGTGCACCCCATTTAGGCCCCCTCTGCTGGCCTTTAAACATAGCCCTCTACTATCTCTTTAAACCAGCACCATGTGCACCCCATTTCATCCATCAATCAGCCTATGTTCGACCCCCCCCCTCTGCTGGTCCCACAAGCCATCAGAGATCAGTCCTTGGGCTCCCCCCCCCATCCATTGGCCTTCATAAAAGCCAATCCTGCTATCCCCTGTGCATAGTCCTTAGCGAGCCTACAACAGCCCCTTGTTGGTACCTAAACAAGCCCTCCAAGTCACCTTTTAGCCCCTTGGGCACCTCTAGTTAGCCCCCACAAAATATAGCCTCCTACTGGTCCCCTAAATAGCCATTTGTGCACCCTAGAATATGTAAGGAATCAATACATGATAGCAAAAAAAAATTTTGATTCCTTAAAACCATGATATTTTCCATGATTGATGTTGAACAAGTAAAATCAAGAACTGAATATAAAGTAGAATGAGAGTACCTCATGGGATTTACAAAATTTCTTATCATGGATGAAGAGAAGACATTTCTCCTTGTTGAAAATTGTTCAAGTGGATAGTCTCTAGCGGTATCCACACGATCTACTTTAATAGACGAGTTCTTCCTTTCTTCGTGCCTCGAGAAAGCTTCTAGATCCAAGGTTGACCATAGGAGATTACCTTTTTGAAAAGAGAGGAGGAAGTAAGGCTACTTGGGACATGCTCCAGCCCTATAGCTTGTTAGGGTTTGACTTCATAAGCATTTTATTTATAGAAGATGAAATTTTTCACAAATATCTAAAACTTCTATAAAATTATGTACATGCCCTCATCTAATTGACTAAATATAATGTGTGACCCACAAGGCCCAATAGTCAATTTGGTTGAAGGCTTAGTTAATTTAAAAGAATAATTCTTTTAAATTAAATCAATATCATTATCTAATAACAGTTTTTATGACTTTTCGATCATAAAGGGTACAAGTCACATTCAATGATCCCAAATGACTTTTGGGAGTTAAATAATATCTATTGAGCCTTTCCGTCATCAATTACTACACAGGTTAAAATCTTTGTTCATATAGTGTCTGAGTCGATCAAGGGTTTGGCATAGACTGTCAACCCCAAAACATTCTGACTCTATGGGATCCTGTACTCAGACTTTGGATTAATTGGAAAACTCATTTTCCAATTATCCTAAGTACCTTGACCAAGGATTTAGAGTACTATCCCATAGGTCATTCTCTCTCTCCTATTGAAAGTGAACGATTCCTTGTTGTCTACTCAATTGTCTTCACCGTGTTTCTCTTGCACCCAATATATCAACTATACTAGATTATCAAGATGGTGATCCATAAGTCAATAATTAAAGTACAATATATGTCCAGTAAGACATCTTTGACATCTCAGGTCAAAGATTCAATCATGCTATTGTGATGTAAGAATAACCTGATAAACAGTTCGGTAAGATACTGATCAGGTTTTCTAAATTGGTCAGTTCAGTGAACTCATTCCACTAATGAGCACCTATGTGTGTATCTCAAAGTCTCCACACTGATAACCAATGAGATCAGTCATCATCATCACATATTAGAACTCTATCACATTTCATTACGATATACGTTTCTAATAAAAGTTAGTAATGAAATTTTGCAATTTAATTGAATGAGATATTCCTAGAAATGTCGAATCATATCATATATGATTGGATTGTAGGGCATATATTTCTATCAATCTTCCACTTGCACTAAAGCCAATCACCTATCTAGTTGATCTCTATCAGCTCAAGGTGAAGCTCAAACACTCTTGCAGTAACTACTTCAGCTAGTGGATCTTTAATATTATTAGCAGAAGATACTCTATCTTTAATTATATCTCTATAGGCTGCATTCTCTCTGATTCTATGGTATTTCCATAAAAGTTTTAAACTTCTAATGAGGCTTTGGCCTTAACCCATTATTTTTCTAAAATAATGATACACTTTCCGAGAAGGTTGGGACAATCCCATAAGCTAGATGAACATTTGCATCTGATCTACTTCTCAAGCAATATACAGCTATTATGCAATCTACTTTAGATTAGTTGTAGAATTAGCAATGTTCTCTTGCATAGAACCTTTCCAACTCACTACACCACCATTATTTAGACTTATTGTCTGACTTATCTGACTCGAAACTTGTGTTTATAAAATCATAAGACTTCAAGTCTTATCCACTATACATTAGAAATACATCCTTGGTGCTTCTCAAGTACTTAAGGATACATCTCTTAATTATCTAAAGATTCTCACATGGATTTACTTGATGAATGTTAATAACACTTAGAGTATTAATGAAGTCATGTATGTAGCATCACAAATGTAATAGAGCCTATTGCAAAAGCATAAGGGCACTACTTATGTGATCTCATTATCTCTCAATAAAACTATTTCTCAAAAGAGATCAACTCCACATTACATAGGTAAGGATCCTATGACTAGGAACATAGATCACATACCTCTAAATGATCGATCTCATTATCATGATATTATCATGATTTATTCAATCATCATTACATGTGATCAAGGACTTCAATATGTATACGCTTCTAATAAAAGCTAGTAATGAAGTTTTGAAATTTTAATTGAATAAGATATTCCTAAAAATTTTGATTCAAATCATATATGATTGGCCTGTTAGGCATACATTTCTATCAAAATGGACCCTTGTTTGGTCCATTTTCGCCTCCCCTAATTATGTTAGAAATAGCACCTAATCAGGCCCATACATAGTTTCCAAGACAGCCATTTGCACACCCTACAAGCAGACCCCCTGTGTGCCCTAATTTGTTCCCTAAACAGACCCCCACGTACCTTTAAACCTACCCCTAGCCAAGTTTTCCAAACAACCTGTTTTCTGGCCCCATTTCTAGCCATCAAAATAGCTCCCTTGTTGTCCTAATTCGTTCCCAAATCTTTCTCAAACTACTATTCTTTCAGCCCTTCCCTCTGAGGTGTGCACTATCCATCACTGCAACAAGAAGCACAAAAAATAAGGTATGCAGGTTGCAAAACAAGCCTTGCTAGCCCTTGAAGCTCACAACAGATCTTGCTAGCCCAAAGGCTTGAAAACTGGCCCATTGTGCCATTAAGACATGACATGAATTGGTCCACCAGGCATTGAACAAAAAATTTGACTAAGTTTGGGCGTTAGTCCACAATTAGATGCTACCCCGAACATTTTAAAATTGAAACTAAAAATTGACTAAGTATGAGAAGTTATCCCACCACCAAGAACTACCTCAGGCATCAGGCTTCAAAAAAGCTAAGTCTAGGGAGTTATCCCACCACTTGGCACTGCCACGGGCTTTGAATCTCAAAACGGTTAAGTTTGGGGAGTTAGTCTACCACTACACGCTGCCTCAGACTTTAAAAAAAAACTAGGTTAAAGAGTTAATCCACAATTAGATGCTCCATTGGACGGCTAATCCGGACACACTTCTATTACGCTGACTCAGGCATACACATGGAACATGCTTCTGATGTGAAAAAAGTCAAAATACTTAATCATACATGATGGGTAAATTTTCACACTTATCAGAAAACAAGACGGCATGCTACCAAAATTTTCCTGATCTCATGAGAGTTTACACCATGAGAAGAAAACTTCACATTGACAGGTCAAAGACATGCTTGCACACTTAGGCAATTCTGGACACGTCATAAAAACTGCCAACAGCTTTGTACTTCGACATGAACAAATGCAATGAACTTCAAGTGTGTGTCCGAGCATTGATGCTAACCAGACAAAGTAGATGGTGATAGAAATGTATGCCCTACAAGCCAATCATATATGTTATGATTTGACATTTCTAGATATATCTTATTCAATTAATTAGGCAAGTCTTCATTATAAGCTCTTATTAGATGCGAATATCATAATGAAGTCCTTGATCAAATACAATGATGATTAAATCATGATGATATCATGATAATGAGATTGATCATTTAGAGGTATTTGATCTAAATGTTCCTAGTCATAGGATACTTGAGACGGGACATCAAGGATCCGGATAGACTAGTGTATGTGATGTCTTCTCATGTGATGAGGATGACCGATCTCATTGGTCATTAGTGTGGAGACACTGAGATACACATATAGGTGCTTATTAGTTGAATGAGTTCACTGAACTGACCAAATTAGAAATCCTGAATGGTATCTTACCGAACTGTCTATCAGGGTTTTCTGTCATCACGGTTGCATGGTTGGACCTTTGACCTGAGTCGCCAAATATGCCTTGTTGGGTGGAACTTGTGCTTTGACCATTGACTTATGGATCACAATTTAGATGGTCATGTATAGCGATGGATCGGGTACAAGGAAAATCCGATGGAGGCAATTGAGCGGACAACATAGTATCATCTGAAAGTAAAAAAGTTTCCTATTTCTATAACTGAATTTATGTCAAATGAGAATTAGTCTTTTAATGTTGTTAGCAGTGATAATAATGTTAAAACAGAATTAAAAATTTCGTCTATCCAACCTGTCAAAATTTCAAGAGCGAGAAGACCTTCTACGTATTTACAAGACTACTACACTAATATGTTAGTAGGTCGCTTAAAACAATAGGTGGACAGAAAAATTCATTATCCAACACAGAACAAGTTGAATTATAGCAAGTTCAGTAATATCTATGTTGCATTTTAGCAACTATAAATGCCCCTTTTGAACCTGAAACATATTGTGATGCTTGCAAGATTTTTAGAATAGAGAGAAGTTGTAGACAAAGAACTTAAGGCTCTAAAAAAATTTAATACATGGGAATTTATAGAATTGCCCAATGAAAAGAAAGTCATCCGTTATAAGTGGGCTTACAAATTGAAATTCAATCCATATGGGTACACAAAGCAAGACTAGTTGCCAAAGGGTTTTTACAAACTAAGGAGTCAGACTATATAGAGACTTTTGCTTTGTTAGCAAAGTTAACCACCCTAAGAGTTTTGTTGTCTATTTTAGCTATCAAATGCTAGCAGTTACATCAATTTGATATACATAATGTTCTTCAGTGGTGATTTGGTTGAGGAAGTCTACATGAAGCCACCACTAGGTGTTTCTACACAGCGGGAAAAACTTGTATGTAGATTAAGAAAATAAATATATGGTCTGCAACAAACATCTAGAACCTAGTTTTAGAAGTTGTCATGTGTAATTCAAGAAATTGGATTCTATCAATCACAAGCTGATAGTTCTTCCTTTGTTTGTTCAAAGGGACATCTATTTTTTTCTTGCAATACTAGTTTATGTTGATGACATTCTATTTGCTAAAAATGATTATGAAACTGTAAGCAATGTTCAGATGCTTATCCAAGAGTTTTTAGATCATATATTTTGGGAGTCCAAAATATATTCTTGGTTTGAAAATAGCCAGATCAAGAAAAGGAAATCATTTGAGTAAAAGAGAATATGTGATTGACATGTTAAAGGAGACAGGTCTTTTCACCTTAAAACAACGATAGAGCAAAGACATTCTCTGTTTGGTTAGGATTCAACAAAATTAATTGATCTGACCTATTATAGAAGATTGATTGAGAAATTAATATATCTCACTATGACTAGACCAGATATCACATGTATTGTCAATTTCTTAGGTCAATTTATGCATGACTTGAGAGAGGTTCATTGGAGTGCTACTTTGAGAGTACTAATGAAAGTTCACTAGGGAGTGGAATTTTCTTTCCATTCAATAGTAAGACAAAATTGAATGTTTACTTTGATGTGAATTGGGAAGCTTGTTCAATCATAAAAAGATTTAAAATTGGTTATGCCACTTTTATCGGATCTACATTGTTTAATGAAAAACAAATAGACAAGTGATTGTTTCTCATTCAACTGCAAAATCTAATGGGGTGTTTGGTTGCATGATAATTGAGGTTTTTATTTTAATTTTTAAAAATTGTAAGAAAACTTGTTAAAAGAGGTATTTGACAACCATGACAATTTTATGTTTTGAAAGTGATTTTCTTCTTAAACAAAAAAAGAGGACCTCACCTCTTTCTTTTTTCTTGTGGTCCCCCACTTTATTTGATCATGTGCGGTGGTTACTCTTTTTTGTAATCACATCCCTCCAAACATGATAATTTTATGTCATGAGTTGGTTTACTTTTTATTTTAATACAATTTTTTATCATGAAAGTGTACAAAAAATTATCATGCAACCAAACACCCCATAAGTATCGGTCTTTAGATGTCGAAACATGTGAAGCACAATAGATATTGTATTTATTGAAAGATTTGAATATGCCATCTCAAACAACTTAGTTCTTCTATGATAATCAATTAGCTATACATATTTCTACAAATCCAATTTTCATGAAGAATAAACATATAGAGATTTATTGTCATATGATTAGAGAGAAATCACAAAACAAAATTTTCCAATTACATCATGTTTCAACATAGGATCACTTACAAAACTGTTCAATGTAGATCAATATCTCAGGTTACAAAGCATACTAGTTCAAAATGCTCTCTCCAATTTGAGGGGAAGTATTGAGAATACAAATATGTACATTTGTTTTTTCTGCATTTTACTTAATATCTTGTTATCTAAGCTGGATGCTTAGCTGACACCATAAAACAACTTCATGTAACTTCAGATATATATTGTGAGTTTTTCTTGGTACTATATCAATATTGATATTAATATTTTCAAATGTTAGAGTATCGATATCAAAATTAATACAAGTTGACACTTGTATTACATAATATGCTTTGTTTGTACTACCAATTTTAAAATTGATACAATTAACCAAACAACTCTTAATGGTTCCAAGAAATATCAATTTTAAAATTGATAGTGATAGAGGTACCTAATAGTGTTACCAAACAAGGCGTTAGTTATCGACCGAAGCTTCTTCAAATCTATCTCTGTTTTGCTTGTGCTTCTTCCTTCTTTTGGAACACAGTTCTTCACTCGGATGATTTTTTCACTTTAACTCTTAAATAGTTTATTCACTTCAATTGTTTAATATTTTGATTCAAGCATTCACATCTTTTACAAGCCCTTGTAAGAAATTTTCCAAAGAAGAAAAAGTCACCAAAGGAAATGAGAAAACTTGCAACTGCCCTGTTGTATGTGAGAGTAAAAGTTGAGATAAGCTATTCTTGGTAGTCTTCTAACTACAAGCTTTTCCTGTCCCTTAACACTAGGGCTACAGTCAACCACCCCTATTCTATTTTATCAACCTATGCTAATATTTTGAGTTCCATGTCTATATCTGAAATCTACTTTGATTTAACAGATTATCTTTCTTTTATGGTCGCTTTGCTCAAAGATGTTGATTTTTGAAGCATCTTGGAAATTTTCTACTTATTATGCCATTCTCTTCTTAATTGTGAGCAACTAGGATTTCTTTTTTTTTGAAGAAAAACAGTACCACATCTATTCATATTAAACTAAGAAAGATACAGAGTTTGTACATCCATAGAGAGACAATGGTGGATACAACGGTGAAAGTACTTGAACGAGTTAACAAAAGAGTTATCTTGAAAAAATAAATTTCTAAGAGAAGACCATACCACCACGAGATGACCAACACACATGAGTGTGAACGTGGTCGGGTGGCAGAAGTAAGAACTCCTTCATAGGAGTTAAATTATTGTGTCAAGACCGAAAGATCACTCCAAACGGGAGTGGATAAAGCCCAGACAAACGGTCTTGAGAGATGTTTAGCGTCTAAGATGCTAAAAAGAGCAAATTTAGATTCAGATTCATAACTCGGTCGCGAGACTACTAACATCGACAAACTAGAAGAAAAACAAAGAAACTTAGATAACCCGAGCTCCACAATTCCAACACCACAAAGAGATACAAAATGCCTAAAAATAATTTTAGGCAAAGTGTTGGAAAAGGGAGATAGGGAGGGAGGACCATCCCTCCCTCCCTGGACTAAAACGACCTCAAAACGACAATACGAAAAACACAAATAGAGAAATCTAAACTCCGGTGAAGAGTGTGTTGGCTACCAAGAAACTGTCAAAAGTGCCGCCGCCGCCTAAGCTTCCGTAGTATGCCTCCGCGATGACTCCGCAAAGCTGCCAGTTGACGTCAAGGGGTTCTGCCAGGAGGTTTTTCGCCGGGGGAGGAGGCCGCCACAGAGGGGTCCGCCGGGCGAGGGTTGCCACCAGGAGGAGTTCCACCGGAGGAGGAGGTCGGCCGGGGAAGAAGGCCGCTGCGGAGGAGGCCGCGCGCGAGGAGTTCCGCCGGGGGTTTCCGCCGGAGAAGAGGCCGCTCAGGGAGGTTGTCCGCCGGGGAACGAGGCTGCGCGGGAGGGTTCGGCCGGGGATTCCGCCACGGAAGGAGGCCGCCGCAGAGGGGTTCCACCGGGGGGTTTCCGCCGGATAAGGAGGCCCCCGGGGAGGGACTCCGCCGGGGAAGGAGGCTGCGCAGGAGGGTTCCGCCGCGGAAGGAGATCGCCGCAGAGGGGTGCCGCCTGGGGGTTGCCGCCGGAGAAGGAGACCGCCGGGGGGTTCCGCCACAGAGGGATTCCGCTTGCGAGGGGGCCACCGGGCGAGGATGCTGGGCGAGGGGTTCCGCCGCGGTGGGATGCCGCGTGCGAGGGGGCCATCGGGCGAGGATGCCGGGCAGGGGGTTCCGCCCAACCCGGATGTATGTTGATAGCAACTAGGATTTCGTTATTCTTTGTTGTGGATCAGGGAAAATCTCAATGTCAGTGCGATGAACTTCTCATTTATTATGACTAAATTAGTCCAACTAGACAATGGAAACATTATGATTAAGAAAATGAAACAGCATGTATCAATTATCATAAAAATAGATAGCAAATTTTCTTGTTCCACTATCAAGCAATCTGCAGAGTTATTTAATGTTTGTCATCTTTCTGTTCCCTGTAATTATTGGCCAACCATCTCATGTTTCCTGGTTCTTTAATCACAAGTTGAATGTCTAACAGAATTCTCTAGGATCCTACACCATAGACTAGTGAATCACGAAAAAAAAATTTGTACAGTTGCAAACAAAAAGGTTTGATCAATTATCCTGTTTCTCTGTCTAATCTTGTAATGTGGTTCCCACAACCGGATGTTACGTCCTGTTTGGTAACACTATCAAGTACCTTTATCACTATCAATTTTAAAATTGATATTGATAGAAACCATCAAGAGGTGTTTGGTTAATTGTATCAATTTTAAAATTTTTAGTGCAAACAAAGCATATTATGTAATACAAGTGTCCACTTGTATTACTTTTGATATTGATACTCCAACATTTGAAAATATTAATATCAATATTGATATAGTACCAAAAATGAAACTTTAACCAAACAGGGCATTAACTGTTACATTGGGGTCCTTTCTTGGTAATAGAATCTTATGGGGTGTTTGGTTGCATGATAATTTTTTGTACACTTTCATGATAAAAAATTGTATTAAAATAAAAAGTAAACCAATTCATGACATAAAATTATCATGTTTGGAGGGATGCGATTACAAAAAAGAGTAACCACCGCACATGACCAAATAAAGTGGGGGACCACAAGAAAAAAGAAAGAGGTGAGACCCTCTTTTTTTGTTTAAGAAGAAAATCACTTTCAAAACATAAAATTGTCATGATTGTCAAACACCTCTTTTAACAAGTTTTCTTACAATTTTTAAAAATTAAAATAAAAACCCCAATTATCATGCAACCAAACACCCCATTAGAAACCTGATGGTTATGTTTGAAGATGATTTTCAAGCATTTGACTTGCCCTTGTGAAGAACATTCTTACTTAATTAGTAGCTGCAGGTTGGCTTTGTTTTATTAGCTGCTCTTTCACTTGTATAAAATATACCACTATTTATATGTTCTTGTGATTGAAATTGCTTTATAATATTATATCAATTTTTATATTGATATTTAAAGATGATATAGTATCAATATCAAAATTGATATATAACATCCAATTTTTTTTAGATATCCGGTAATACTATATCAATATTAAATATTAAGTGTTGGTAATATTTTAATATTAAAATCAATATTAGGTTCTTAATTGACTCTAAAGTCAAACTAATACTACATTAATGACAAGAGTCATTTTACCAAGAGCTTAAAAGTCATTTTACTAAGAGCTTAAAAGTCAAAAAAATTAAATAAAAAGATTATGGTAAATTTTTTGTGAAATATATGATACAACCCTTGGCAATGATCTAATGGGTTTTAGATGGGTTAATGACCCCTTGGGCCAAATCTATCTTAATGGTAGTAAGAGTCTTATGGGGGTGTTTGGTTGCATGATAAATGGGATTTTTATTTTTATTTTTAAAAATTGTAACGAAAGTGACGTTTAAAAGATGTTTGGCAAGTTTTTTCATTTTTTGTTTCAAAAATATTTTCACATTCTCGTTGGTTTCTGAAAAAGAAAAGGTTGAGACCTCTTGTTTTTTGAAAGCGTGATCCATGCTCGATGGCTCGACAACCTAAAAAATAGTGCAATCCTCGATTCCCCTCTATGAGCTCTTTCCAATATAGGTTCCCAGTGGCGGCCTCCTCCTTACCCCCTTCGAGCTCTCATCACGACTGCTTCCCCGACGACGACCCGCCCCCCTTCTTCACCCCTTCTTCGAGAGTTAGCAGCGGCACATCTCAACGCCGACAACTAGGTGGTGCCATGGTCGATGGAGGCGGCAGGGGCAACGCCCCTGCCGGTGGTAAACTACTCAAGTAGCGAGGAATTGTCGTCGGATAGGAGGACCATCAATGAGGGATCCCTCAAACAGACGTGAGGCGGCGTCACTCCCTCGACATCTCTCGTACGGCATCATCTTCTCTATCACCCCCTCTCTTTACATCCGTAGCAGATTTTCACCTAAACTTATTCGTCCGATCTGCGATCCTCCTCTCCATCGATCTCAGCATCTCAGGAAGCGATTCCCATTCCTCAAGCCAATCCCAGACAGAGGTGCTCCGCCACAGCTTGTGGGTGTAGGCATTTCCCAACTTTGCGAGGTCCATCACAAAAGAAGAGGACGAAGTATCCGCCAGGCTTGTGTATGATTTGGACTTGCCACAGTAGAACTTGGAGATCCCCCATATGCAACCAAAGGTAGCAGGAGATTGAAGCAATATGCAAATGGAGGTCGAAACTTCACTCTATTGTAATCCAAAAAAAATCTAATAATTTCGAACAAGATTCTAAAGGGATATTGAGACTGTTCTCTTGTGGGAATCAAATGTTCTTCCTTCCCCCTTTTACTCCAATCAAAAATTGAGCGACAGCTTGATCCACTGCTTCCCTAAAAAGAGCAAGAACAATCCGACGTAATTGGTAACATCTCCTCCAATGTGTCCTCTTCTCAATCGTACCAAATAGTTTATTATCATTTTTAAAAATTAAAATATTTTTTTAAACTCTTTTGTTGTCATGTTTGCACTTTTAAAAATTATCATATTTAGTATTGTAATATAATTTTTTGTCATAAAAACATATAAAAAAATAAAATGTAACCAAACACCCCGTTAACACTTTTAGCTGGCCTTCAGCCCAAATTCAACCATTTGATGCCGGGACTTCGCCTAAAACCGATGTAACACCGACAAAAATTAGAACCACTTCGAAGTTGCCCTTGACCTTTATACACGTGTTCACGTATAACTCTAAATGTACGGCTAGTAAAATTCATTAGTGATATTATCATTTTTTCTGATTTCCACTCGGGTCAAATAATTTCTTTTTTGATTTCCGTGAGATCGAAACCATAATTTTCCAGTTTTGTTTTGATTCTAATTCTATTATCAAAATTAGAATTATTCAAAATATATTATACATATCAATTTTATTAAAATTAACAAAAAAATGTGTTCCTGTTTTTAAAATAAATATGTTAATTTTTATTTTTATTTTATTAACATTCATATATCATATTTCTATCTTTTTATTTATTATAATATTAAATTATGTATTTATATATTAATTTTTATCAATCTGATGAACTTAATTAATTATTTTTTATTATGATTCGAAATACTTCATCCGTGACATAAAAGATGTTTTAAATCTGTACCCAATCAAAATATGGGAGTGAGACACCTCTAGTCTAAAGAGTTCAGATCATCGCAATCCTCAAGAGAAGGAAATTTTACGGTCTCCAACGAGATGACGGCACATGTCACGGAAGATGGAATAGGAATGTATTTTAACGAGGACATAAAGTGGATATGACGTCGTTTCAACTTCTCAAGATCCTACTATCAAACATGTGATAACTTGTTATCGAGCCTTTAAAGACTTGTTACGAGACTTGCTATCGAAACTCCGAAAATTTATTATCGAACCTCTATTAACCTGTTGCAGAGATTATGAACTCTTTACCGAGATTCTAAAAATTCATTATCAACCTTCTATTATTCCACTATCGAACGACATTGCATCCACTTTACATTCTCATTAAAATACATTCTTAATTTGTCTTCTGCCACACCATATGTTATCATCCTATCTAGGATTACAAAAATTCTCTCTTTTCGAAAAGTGAGGTGATCCAAGTTGAATTTTTTTACGATATACTACGTATCCATGTTTAATCAGGAAAAGGTTATATTGCAATAACCACGTTTATTCACAATACCCGGCGCGGATAAGATAGAACTCCCACATCACTAGTTTCTCCTCTCTCCCGCATCAAGAAACCCTCATGGAGCCAACACCGGATGCCAGCCCCGCCGCCGCAGTCATGGCGGTGCAGATATGCGACCAGATCCGTTCCGTCTTCTCCCTGTCGCCATCGCCCTCACCGTATGGCTCTCCATTAGACGTCCTGGTGGAGGAGATAGCCGCCGCGGCCGGCAGCGGTAACAGGGTGTTCGTCCACGGCGTCGGCCGGGAGGGGCTCATGCTCAAGGCCCTCTGCATGCGCCTGTACCACCTGGGTGTCGCCGCCCACCCGGTTGGCGACGTCACCACACCCCCGGCGTCCGCCGGCGACCTCCTCCTGAGCTCCGCCGGTCCTGGCGACTTCTCCACCGTCGGTGCCATCTGCGGCGTCGCCCGGGCGGCGGGGGCCCGAGTTATCCTGCTCACCGCGCAGCCGGAGGCCGGCGGCGAGGCGCGACGCTGCGCAGACCGCGTCGCCTTCCTGCCGGCACAGACGATGGCGGACGCTGAGGACGAAGGGGAAGCGGAGAGGCAAGAGAAGCTTCAGGTAAGGTTACCGATGGGGAGTCTGTACGAAGGGGCGATGTTCGTGCTCTTTGAGATGGTGGTGTGCCGCCTGCAGGCGTTGTTGGGATGCACGGCCCCGATGATGCGCTCGCGCCATACTAATCTGGAGTAATAGCGGTGAAGAAAGCCCAAACTTGTAGGCACTTGTTTGGTACAGGATTTTTAAGGGATAAATGGTTTATTTTGAAATAAATCAAAATTATTGTTAAATTAATCTTTAACAAACAGCCGGGGGGAGGGGGAGCGGCATCCACCGGGAGAGGAGGGGGGATCCGTCCGCCGGGGGGAGGGGCTGCGGCGTCCATCGGGGGAGGAGGGGGGGCTCCGACCGCCGGGGGGAGGGGAGCGGCGTCCGCCGAGGGGAGGGGCGGCGTCCGCCGGGGGGTTGCTTTATTAATATTTAATAATTTTTTATATTTTTTATTAAGACAATTTAAACAGTTTGATTTAGTTTAAATCGGTTTAAAGATTTTCCAAATCGAATCAAATCGAAATGGGTCGCAAATCGAACTAAATCGCACCGAATGAGTTGGTTCGATTTAATTTCTCAGTTTGAACTGTCGAAAGGGGTCGCAAATCGAACTAAATCGCCCATCCCTAGCCGAGAAGGAGGGTCAGGGAGTGGCTCCGCGGGGAGCACCGTCCGTCTCCGTCCGCCGGCTTCTGTCGGGAGGGGGGGCGGGTTGAGCTTCGTCCGTGTGTAAATTTATTTTTATTTATATATTTAAATAATATTTTAAATTTATTATATAAATGTGTAAATGAGTTAAGATATTTATAAATATGTTATGAATAATAGAATAAGATAATATAAAAAATAAAGATAAAAATATAAAAATTTAAAGTTATCCTCGAATTTATTGTTAACATACCAAACATGGGATAAGATTATCCCTAAACCTATCCTAAGTCAAGCCAAACATAATGGCGTCGTTTGGTATCAGGATAAGTTTGATGGGGATAGGGATAAACCAATCCTTGTGGTTAACCCTATCCCTATTATGTTTGGTTTAACTTAGGATAGGTTTAAGGATAATCCTATCCTATGTTTGGTATGTTAACAATAAATTCGAGGATAACTTTAAATTTTTATATTTTTATCTTTATTTTTTATATTATCTTATTTTATTATTCATAACAAATTCACAAATATCTTAACTTATTTACACATTTATATAATAAATTTAAAATATTATTTAAATATATAGATATATAAATAAGTTTAAATTCGGACGGAGCTCAGCTCGCCCTCCCTCCGGACAAAACCCGGCGGACGGAGACGGACGGTGATTCCTGCGGAGTCACTCCCCGCCCCTTCTTTCCGACTAGGGGTGGGCACAAAACAGTTCAAACCGAGAAACCAAATCGAACTAACTCATTCGGTTCGGTTTGGGACCCTTTCGGTTTGATTCGATTTAAAAAATATCTAAACCGATTTAAACTGAACCAAACCAAATTGTTTAAATTGACTTAATCAAAAAAATATAATCCCCCTCCCGGTGGGCGGACGCCGCTGCCCCCTCCTCCCCGGCGGACGGAGGCCCCGCCCCTCCTCCCCGCGGACGCCGCTCCCCCGCGGCACCCCCTCGGCGGACGCCGCTCTCTCCCCGCGGCACCCCCCTCCTCCCCGGCACCCTGCTCTCCCCGCGGACGCCACTCCCCCGCGGCACCCCCTTCCTCCCCGGCGGACGCCACTTCCCCCGCGGCACCCCCTTCCCCCCCCCGGAGCTCCCCCCTCCCCCCGTGGCACCCCCCTTCACCCCCCTCCCGGAGCTCCCCCCGCGGCGCCCCCTTCACCCCCCTCCCCCTCCCCCTCCCCCCCCCCCCCCGCGGCAACCCCCTTCACCCCCCCTCCCCGAAGCTCCCCCCCCGCGGCGCCCCCCGACCCCCCCCCCCCCCCCCCGCGGCAACCCCCTTCACCCCCCCCTCCCGCAGCTCCCTCCCGCGGCGCCCCCTTCACCCCCCCCCCCGCGGCAACTCCCCCCGCGGCGCCCCCTTCACCCCCCTCCCCGAGCTCCCCCCCCCCCCCGCGGCAACCCCCTTCACCCCCCCTCCCTGCAGCTCCCTCCCGCGGCGCCCCCTTCACCCCCCCCTCCCCGGAGCTCCCTCCCGCGGATGTCCCCCCGCGGCACCCCCCCTTCCCGCACGTATCCTCAAAATATCATTTTGGGAGTAAGATATCCCAAGTATTAGGTGGGATGATTTATCCCTGTACTTATCCTTAATTTTGGGGATAACCCGGATTAACTTAATCAATGTTAAATTCATTTTTTTGTGTGTACCAAACAAGGGATTAGGGATAAACCAAGTTTATCTTAGGTTATCCCCATACCAAACAAGGCCAATAGGAATAGGGTCAATCACACGGATTGGTTTATCCCTATCCCCATCCATTTTATCCCGATACCAAACGACGCCTAAAGGTCTAAATTTACTCTATTGTGGATGTTCTGCTTGTTTGACCATCCAATTAGAAATGCAGATGCAAGACGTAACAAAAGATCTCATCCTAAACCTTCGAAGCGTGGATGTTTTATCTCCATGGAAGTTTATTCACGTTTGTCACGAATCTTTTCTCTATTGAAACTCATCTCTGGTTGAAACGTCTTAGTCTCTTCTTACGCATATCTATCTCTTGTAAATTTTGCACTTATAAATTGATGGGGATTTAGAGCAGGAGATCACGAGATTTCTTTTCGTCATCTTCCACTCTGTTTATTTTCATGGTATCCAAGTCTATCTTCCAGCATGGCAGCCTCGCACATAACGTATTACACGCATTCCTCTGCGAGTCTTTAAGGCATCGTTTGGTATCAGGATAAAATTAACGAGGATAGGGATAAACCAATCCTCGTGATTAACCCTATCCTCGTTATGTTTGGTTTAACTTAGGATAAGTTTAAAGATAATCCTATCCTATGTTTGGTATGCTAACAATAAATTCGAGGATAACTTTAAATTTTGATATTTTTATCTTTATTTTTTATATTATCTTATTTTATTATTCATAACATATTCATAATAAACATCTTAATCCACTTACATATTTATATAATAAATTTAAAATATAATTTAAATATATAAATAAAAAATACACTTAGATCGTCTTCAGCGTTCCCCCCGGCAGAACCAAGATCGACTTCTGATACCTCGCCTCCAAAGATCCCGCCTTTCCGTCTCGGATCCCGCTAAACATGGATGAGGGCCGGTGAAAGAGAGCATTTTGGCGGGGCGGGGCTTCGCGAAGCGGGAAGATCTCTCCTATTCGGCCGCAATGTCGTCGTTGCCATTGGAGCTGCAATCCCCGCCGTCCGTGCCTACGGTGGTAGCCCCGCAAGCCTCCACCTCCCACGGCGGCGCTGGCTCCGTCGGACCCCTGATAGTCGTGCTGGCCGTCATCACCATCCTGGGCATCGTCGCCGGCCTGATAGGGCGGCTCTGCGCCTGCAGAAGCGTCTTTGGCCGCGGGCACTACGACTTGGAGGGTTGGATCGAGAGAAGGTGTGCCTCCTACATTGACGGTAGGATCGACCCACCGCCACCACCGCCCTCCTCGGCCTCCGCCAACGGCAGCGCGGTCCGCCCCCTCCCCCCACAGGTGCCCCTGGCGGCGGCTGCCGGCCAGACGCCGGACCCCCTCCCCGCATGCCTCCCGCCCCCTTGGACGTCCTATCCCTAAATGTGATTTCAAGATCAACTTATCCCAAGTATTAGATGGGATGATTTATCCCCACACTTATCCCTAATTTTGGACATAACCTAGATTAACTTAATTCAGGTTAAACTTATTTTTAAATGTGTACCAAACAGGAGATTGAGGATAAACCAGAGCTATCTTAGGTTATCCCCATACCAAACAAGGCCTAAGTGTCACCCTTCTATGCCCCCAACTTCACATGCCCGGGTGGTTTGACGGGCCACCACCCGTGGTGTTGAACTACGCGAAGATTTCTCACAGGTTTACGTGCAGATGCAGGTTTGGTATTGTTTGCCTGCTCTCGTGCCAGCGTGCAACCTTGCTTTGTACAGAGTAGCGCCTAAGTGTACAAGATCCTGTGAGGTGTTTAAGATTTCATTTCATCTGCAGTGACTGTTGTGACCTTTCCTACCTGTCAAATGACCATGTTGACGAGGTTCGTCGATGCTAGATCTGTCGCCAATCACTCCTCGGCCTCCGCCAATGGCAGCGCGGTCCGCCCCCTCCCCCCACAGGTGCCCCTGGCGGCGGCCGCCGGCCAGACGCCGGACCCCCTCCCCCCCCCCCTCCGCAGACGCCGGAGTCCCCCCCTCCCCGCGTGCCTCCCGCCCCCTTGGACGTCGTATCCCGAAATGTGATTTCAAGATCAACTTATCCCAAGTATTAGATGGGATGATTTATCCCCACACTTATCCCTAATTTTGGAGATAACCTAGATTAACTTAATTCAGGTTAAACTTATTTTTAAATGTGTACCAAACAGGAGATTGAGGATAAACCATAGCTATCTTAGGTTATCCCCATACCAAACAAGGCCTAAGTGTCACCCTTCTATGCCCCCAACTTCACATCCACGGGTGGTTTGACGGGCCACCACCCGTGGTGTTGAACTGCGCAAAGATTTCTCACAGGTTTACGTGCAGATGCAGGTTTGGTATTGTTTGCCTGCTCTCGTGCCAGCGTGCAACCTTGCTTTGTACAGAGTAGCGCCTAAGTGTACAAGATCCTTTGAGGTGTTTAAGATTTCATTTCATCTGCAGTGACTGTTGTGACCTTTCCTACCTGTCAAATGACCATGTTGACGAGGTTCGTCGATGCTAGATCTGTCGCCAATCACTGTGGTTGAAAATTTGTACTATCATAGTCCCGTAAGCTTTCTCGGCCCCGTAAGTCCTTCTCTTATCGTGCATACCTTTATGAACTCTACATCTCCTTTAGGTGAATCCAATACCTCACACCATGGTGAGTAAATCATCCACATAACATGCAATTTTTCTTGAGACCAATGCACTACAAAAAAACAAGGTTATGGACAATGACGGGATGTCATCGCCAATCATCAAAAAGCCATCGTTAATAGTTATTGGTGACGGTTTAAAAACTGTCGCAAGTCCGTCACTAATATTAATGATGACGATTACTTTGAAGTCATCGCTAAAGATATTATTAGCAATGGCTCTGGGTCGTTGCAAACAAGTTATTAGTAATGGCTTTAGATCGTCACAAAGAACTTAGTAGCGACGGCATTAACCTGTTGCAAAATATTTTCGAAAAAATATAATATTGGCGATAGCTAAAGGAGTTGTCGCCCATAAGCCATCGCCAACCCAAACTTTTGCACCCCTGAGATGCTAGACATCGCCAACTTAGGCATTTACCCCAACAAGTGTCCTAGGGGTGCAAAAGTTTGAGTTTGCGATGGCTAAAAGTCGTCGCCAATATCTTTTAGTCATCGTTAAAAGTGGTATTAGTGACAATTGACAGAAGTCGTCACCAATAACTTACAGTTTGCAAATATATATTTATATAGCATATACATATTAAGAATTCATGCACTATTACACCCATACATAAATGTACAATTCAAATATAGTACATTCTTTACACCACCACATTTAATTACAACACACCACCACCACCACCACATTTAAATAGAACAGTCCACACCAACACATTTGTGTTCGTTCGATCATAAATCATTCATTCATTTTGGCAAACAATATGAATTCACATTCATTAATAAATATTTGCATTCATTCATAAAGACTAAAATTTGTTCAATGCACAACAATAAAATAAAATATATACAGATGACAATGGGGAGGGAACTCTCTCATTCATCATTCTCAAATGATCCCCCATCGTCATCATAGTCCTCCTCCTTGTCTTTCTGTGTGGCTCTCGATGGTGGAGGTGGCCTCAAACTCGATAGACTCGTAGGTGGGGAGAGTCTCCTATTTATCTAGGCTAACATTTCTTGTGTTAGCCATGCCATACACTCCTGAAGTTGTCTTTGTTGCTCATTCAATTATTATTGGAGTTAGTCAAAAATCGAGTTTTGTTTCTCCATTTGACTAGCTTAAGTGTTGAGCAAATCATTTCACTTCTCCACTCTCTCCATCAACTCTTAATACGTTGGATTCGCAAAGGTACTCGCACCTCCACCGCTTACACAATACCAGGTGTTGTAGGTCTATCCTCTCCCCCCCATATCGGATTCGTCCCAGCCTGTCTCTACCGAACATAGTGATGAATGCAGCCTCAGAAGAGAATGAATGCTCGAAATTCCCAGCATTTGATTCCTTTGACTAGGGAGCATTCATCAATTGGAACATATCATCCTAAATAATGTAAATATAAAGTCAGGTGATATATGAAATAAAAATTATCTAGTGATACAAATAAATTAAATTTTTATCATGATTTGGCGACTTTCTTCATTGCTGCAAACAAGGAACCATATTTTATGGAAAGCTCAATTCTTACCTCTCCTTTACACATTGTATGACTAGCATTTTTGATGGTTCATGCCTATGTATGCCAACCTTCTACAAAAAATCTAAGTGATCTAGCCAAATTATTCCCCAACCCCAATCTGAAGCTTAGAGAATTTATGACCAACTACTTCTTAGTTGGATATACTCATTGACTTTAGAGACAATTCTTCCTCATATTGTGGAATCTTTTACTGTGGGTGTAGCTTTGGGAGAGCTTAGGATGACCATATGGCAACACTTCTCATCTTTGTATTATAAACCTTCGACTCCAACTTCAAACTATAAAGAAAAGAGATTCTTCCATTACCAAATATTTCAAGTATGCTAAGGAAATCGGTGACAACTTGCCAATTGTTTCTGAACCCATCTCTTAACACATCTATTTCTCATGGTGATCAAGACTCTTGCACTAGAGGTTATGGTGGTAGGGGCATGGTAGCAATAATGGTCATAATAACTTCTGTTCACGACCGGCACCACAACATCTATTAAATGAGGCTCATCTATGTTAGTTACGCGGTTTCATGGGACATGTTGCAATCAATTGTCAATGCTGCTTTGATATCTCTTATCATGCTCCTTCACAACATCAATTTATAGAAAACTTTTAAGCATATGCTACTTCTACTGTCTCCAACTGATGCTACATGGTATCCAAATAGTGGTGCCACTCACCATAGGATGCCAAACATTAGCTCTCTTGAGCATGTGCAAGAGTATATAATGGCAACGACCAAGTTTACATCGGCAATGATAAAGGTTTGGTGATCCATCACATTGGACAAACCCAACTTCATCACCCTAAAAGATTCTTTGTTCTATTCAATATCTTATGTGTTCCTTTTTTGTTCAAGAACTTAATTTATGTCTCGACATTTACCATGGATAACAATGTTGTATGTGAATTGCACCCATTCTTTTTTTTTGTGAAGGATCTCAAAATGGGGATGGAACTTTCTTCGAGGACCTAAAGTCAATGAACCCTACCAATTTTCTATTAACACCAATAAGATTTATCTAACTTCTATTCAAACATCTCCTCCTCCAAGGCATGCTAGGCTTGAACATCCTTCTCCCTAAATGGTCAACAAAGTCATCTCTATTTTAGGACTTTCATTAGCTAATAGCACTTCTTCCTTATGTGTGTCTTGTCAGGCAACTATAAATTGTAAACTTCTTTTTTCTAGTTGATCTTATCATTCTTTTTCTCCTTTAAAACTTGTTGTCTTTGATATATAGGGTCCTTCTCCTCGTCTCTCTATCAATGGTAATAAATATTATGTGACCTTTATAGTTTATTTCTCACATTTTACTTGGTTTTATCCCATTACATGAACGAGTGATGTTATTTTATGTTTTATGCATTTCGAAAAACATACAAAAAAGATTGTCACTAAAATAAAATCCTTTCAAAGTGATTAGAGAGACAAGTAGTATTCTTTATATTATTTTTTTAGTGCTTCGAGAATTACATCTTAGCTATCCTCATACACACCAACAATGGACTAGTTGAATGCAAACATTGTCACATTATCGAGTCTACACTCTTGTTCTCTTTCATCATGCTAGTTTTCCATTTAAATATTGGGAGGATGCAACATGTTGTGCTATTTTTCTCATTAATAGATTACCAACTCCTGTTCTTCGTCATGTTTCTCCTTTTCAAAAGCTTTTTGGAAAATCTCCATATTATCACATGTTGTGTAGTTTTGGGTGTGCATGTTATCCTCTCCTTCGGCCATATCAGCCTAACAAGTTTGCATATCATTTTATTCAATGCATTTTCTTGGCTACAATGATGCACATAAAAGATATTGTTGCCTTGTTACCATCAGAAATCATGTTTACATTAATCGCAATGTATTTTTTATGGAACTTTTTTTTAATACTCATCTTTGACCACCTCCCACACCCTCATCTATATCTCCTCCTGCTAGTACTACTATCATATTGCCTATAGGGCTCCATCATCATGTGGGTTTTCATAAGGTTTCTTCCATTGTATCATCCTTCTCCACAAGTCAGCAAGCAACTTGTACATCTATGACATCCACCCTTATGAGAAACTCACATACTCACAATCTTGATAATTCTCCTTATGCATCAAGCAAAGAGACAAAATCTACAACTCAAAATATCTCACCTACAAGTTCTTCATACCATTGTCCACTCTCAACCCCCCTCATATCTTACATCCTCTGGCTGAGATTCTTGCTAACACTAAACAAAACAAAGTACAAACTCCAACCAAATGGATTTCTAAGCATGCACTAATTGTCGATGTAGATGAGGTTGAACCTACTCTCATACTCCAATGCATGTCTCTATCCTCAATGGCTCATAGCTATGAGTGAGATTTTGATGCTCTCCTTAAAATGTCACATGAACACTAGTAGCACCTCCTCTAGGTGCAAATGTTATTGGATGTAAATGGATTTATAGGATTAAATGACATGTGGATGGCTCTATTGGTCGACATAAAACACACCTTGTTGCAAAAAGTTACACTCAATAGTATGAATATGATTAAGTTGATACATTCAATGTAGTTGTCAAACCAACTACAATGCACATCACTCTTTTAGTTGCAGTCTCTAGACATTGGTCTATTTGCCAACATGAAATTCAAAATGCTTTTCTTCATGGCAATTTGAAAGACGATGCATCAACCACCAAGTTTTGTAGATCCTTTTATTCCATAGCTGGTATGCAAACTACATTGATCACTATATGGCCATAAACAAGCACCTTGTGCATGGTTTTTCCATTTGCATGGATATCTTAATTCTATTGGTTTTGCACCCTCTTCTTGTGATCCATCTCAATTTCCTTATAAGAACAATGGAGTAAAACAAAATATGCAAGATGCAAAGTCGATCAGCAGCCCTCTTTCAACCTCAGCTTCATTATCTCAAAATGGTTGTGAAGCTCTAGTAGATCCAAGTCGATATAAAGCTTTAGTCAGTGCATTACAACATCACATTCTGACTCGCCCAGACATTGCATTTGCAATAAATCAAGTTTATCAATTCATGTCATCTCCAACAATGTTACACTGGGCTACTATTAAACGTGTACTTTTTCACCTCAAAGAAAGTTTTCCCTATGGTTTACATATTGTGTCATCTTTAGCTCATCTTAAGTTTTTTTTTTATGTTGACTAGGCTGCTAAGAAACAATATATTGTTTTATGATCCAACACTCAGGTAGAGCTGTGTGCACTTACTACTACGACAGCAAAATTAATATGGGTTCATTGATTATTTCTTAAGTTACATCTCCCATCCCCAAGTCGTACTTGATGGTGTGATAATATAGGAGCACTATATTTAGCCACTAATTCTTTATTTAAAGCACAAACTAAACATATTAAGGTGGTCTTTCATTTTTTTCAACAACTTATCCTTAAGAAAGAGCTACTTGTCCATTATATTGCTACAATGATCAACTGGTTGATATCCTTACCAAAGGATTGATACCTTCTCAATTTAAATTTCTTTGCAACAATCTCAACATCATTTCCATTGTTCAGCTAGAGGGGGCGTGTAAGATGTGATAAAAGATCTCATCCCAAACCTTTATATCTATGGATGCTTTTCTACTTAAAAGCATGGATGCTTATCTCTGTGGAAGCTTATCTACGTTTGCTATGGAGCATATCTCTATTGAAGCTCATCCCTAACGTCGTGTCCTCCTCTTCCCTTTATCCACCTCTTATAAACTTTGCACTTATGAATATATGGGACTTGTCTAGAGCAGGAGAGCATGACATTCCCTTTGATCATCTTTCACTCTGTTTGTTTTCAATAGAAAAACCTTAGTTGTATGCCAGTACTCAACCCATCTCTCATTTGTTTCAATTAGAATTGACAATGGTTGGGTCAGATGCAAGTTGACACATGGATTTAGGTTTTTGATATGCCTAACTTAATTGCATCAATGGGGTCAAAGTAAGTTAAAGAAGTCTTGACATAACTTAACTAAAAATATGACTTTAAAATATTTTAATTAAAAATAAAAATAAGGTAAGGATTAAATGATAAGTAAATAAAAGTTAGACATTACCTACTACTTATTCAAGGATGTTTATGGTTTGGTTTGATCTCTTGAGATTTTTTTTCTCAAATTAAACCAAATCAATAAAACCAAACCTGATTACTCTTATTTGTTTAATTTGAGAAATCGGAATTAGAATCACTTAACTTTTATTGGAAGCAAATTTGAAAACAAGTAATATTATGGTGAAATCCATTTGCAGCCCTAATAGTGTGGGTTGGTAACTAAACAGAGGAGACTAATATGTGAGTTTGAGTTTGTTAGTAATATATATAAATATATTTATTTATCTTGAGTTAATAACTAAATTTAGAAATTAATAAGTGAGTTTGGATGAGTTAGTAATATATTAATATTAGTTAATAACCAAATACTAGTAAATGAGTTTGGATGAGTTAGTAATATATAGTATAGGCTAGTAACAGAATAAATGGAGTTAGTAAATGAGTTTGAATTGATTAATAATATACCACATGTTTAGTAACTAAATACATGGATTAGTAGTATATTGTAATATTCTGGTTTTTACAAAAAACAAAAAAAACAAAATCCCACCACCTCGCCACCGCCTTAGCCTCCCTCTCTCTCATTTTTTTTCCTCCCCCCTCCTTCCCACCGCCTCATCTCCCCCTTCGTCGCACCGCCTCCTGCCTCTGCTCTCTCTCTCTCTCTCTCTCTCTCTCTCTCTCTCTCTCTCTCTCTCTCTCTCTCTCTCTCTCTCTCTCTCGCCGCACCGCCTCGGCGCCTCCCTGTTCTCTCTCACTCAGCCGCCCACCGCAGCATCGCCGCAGCTCCGCCCCCCCTCGTCTCTCTCTCTCCACGGTGTACACCCCGCGCGAGCGCAGCACCGCAGCAACCCGGCTGCCCCATCGCCGTCGCCCTCTCTCTCTCTCTGGCGCTGCCTCCGTCCGAGCGCGGCCACCTCGCCCTCCCGCACGGCCGTCTCACGTCTGCCTCCGACCCCCTTCTCGCCATCTCGCTCTCTCTCATGCTCCCGCGAGCGTCGCCGTGCCCTCGTCGCTCTCTCCCTCTCTCTCTCTCTCTCTCTGTCTCTCACTCGTGCGCACGCGCACAAACGCCAAGGTCTCGCCTGCGTGCGGCTTACGCATCCCGCACGCTGTCCATCGTGCGTTGCCGCCCCACCTCTGCATCCCTGGCTTCCCTTTGCGTCCAGCCACCTTCGGCTTCACCCCCCTGGTCACGCTCGACGCCAGCTCATCCTGGTTCCCTTGTTCTACCGCCATCCACGCACCTTGGACCCCCTGTCACTTAGCCACATCGATTCCCCCTTCTCGACTTGGCGTTGATCACGAAGCAGCCTTACCGCAGTGCCGCACCCACGCCGTCTGATCGTCGTCCAAACACCGTTGTCAACTACCGTACGCAAGCACCTTAGCACCATTTGTTCCTCCTTCCAGCGCCGTTCAGGTAGGCATCCCAGACGTGTCTATTATCATTAAATTCAATACCTAAAATTTATCAATCAATTTTAGATGTTGATTTAAATTTATTGGTGAATATTGGATGTGGTGATTTATGATAGCTAGATGTCTTATTAATTTATTAGATGTATACTGCATGGATCCTGATTTTATTAATCAATTGATCTTAATTATTGATTAGCATGTGCCGTAGAATTTAATTGCATAATTTGTGAATTTGATATGCCCTTGTTGATTAACCCGATTGGGTCTTTGTTAATATTTATGATTGCCTATCAATTGGATTATATAGAGTTTTAGATTAATCAATTGACTTGATTATCTAGCATTTTTCATCAATTTTCATATCGTTGATCATTTAATTTGGTGTATATGTTATGTCGGCATATTTCATGCATGCAGGTGTTTAGCATCATATATGGATTGCTATTGGCATGCGGTCATGTTATGTCAAGTAAATGTGCATTTCTATTTATAGATGGTTAGATGCATTAGTTGCATATATTCATGTTAATTATCTTATTTGCATGGCATGGCATGGCATGGTTGGAATGAATGCATGTGTGCATTAATTGAAATGGAAGACTGAGCTACACCAGACTAGTAGTCGAGCCCGTGGGCAGCGGGGATTAGAACAGTCCGGCGCATCCTTCGATCCCGGATATCGCGGTTTGTCCTAAGTGCCACCACTGCCTAGGTGCACTAGGGGACTTAGTTTACTATATATTACTGCTATATATGATAGATCTGGTGGTAGCAAGTTGAGATGGCAAGACGACGCATTCCTTGCAATAAGAAAAAGATGTGATATTATATTAGAGGATAGGTGCATCTATTTCATGATTCACTGTATTTGGTCATTAGATGTGCATTAGTTTGTCTTCATCGAATTGAGTTGCATAAGATGCATTATGTCTCATCTGTTGTGGTTTCATCATATAGGTCTGGTAACATGTATTCATGCATGTTTTATTCTTTCAAGTTAAGTTCTTCTTTTGATATTTATAGGTGCTGATTGGGTCTGATTAGTTGGTTGTTGGTAATCGAAAAATATGTGGATAAGCCAGATAATTATCGCATTGTTAGTTTTATACATATATAGAACAAGTGTAGCACTGGGTATTTATATAATTATCATTTAGATCTTTTATTATCCGATTCGGCGGATGAAGGGGTGTCTACTGAGTCGGTGTGACTCATCCCAAATTTTTTAACAATTTTCAGGATATCAGGTTTAGCGCAGTAGAAGCTTGGTGGTATGGACTCCAAGGAATAATTTAGCGGTTATCGTGCAATTTAGACCGGTATATGAATGCTTAGATTGAATTTTTATTACGTGATTTGTGATAAATGGTTAGTGTTAGAAATGTGAACTGGGACCCCTGTCTTCGAGTTTTTCCAAACCGATGTATTTTTGGGGGTTGTTTCCCCGGTTACGTCGCCGGATTGTTTTCCGTTGTGCAGGTTGAATTCCGGGTCGTGACATATATGATATAGATTAGTAATATATGACTTGAGTTAGTAATATAATACAAGAGGGTACTACGTGAGTCTGGATGTGTTAGTAATAGTCAGCAAAAAAATGCCATGATTGGTAATAAATGAGATAGGTTAGTAATATATAACATGAGTTAGTAATCTATAATGTGGGTTAATAACTGAATATAAGGTTAGTAATATATGACTTGTGTTAGCAATATATAACATGTGTTAATGATACATTACATGAGACGAGTTATTAATAAAATACGGATGGTAAACAATCGAGTTTTAGTGGGTTAGTAATATATAGTATAGATTAGTAACTAAATACAAGTGTTAGTAATATATGATGTTGGTTAGTAATGTATAATGTGTTACTAATATATACAACATGAGTTAGTAATAAAAATAGAAGGGGTTAGTAAATGAATATATACAACTTATGTTAGTAATACATAACATAGGTTAATAACTGAATACACAGAGTTATTGAGTTAGATGGATTAGTACTATATAACATAGGTTAATAATACACAATGAGCTAGTAATTGAATGTAATGGTCAATAAGTGAATTTGTGTGAGGTTAGCATTATATAACTTGTGTTAGTAACGTAATATAGAGGACTAGGAAGTTTATGACATGCTAACTCAAATGAAAAGGTATTGTGACTTTCCTTTGTCCAAGACGGGTGTGGATACGCCAAATTGGCCTAATTTGGAGCTTAAAAATCTTATTCATTTGGCAACATCTTTTATTGGACCATTAAAAATCAAACTGGACCACCACTTTTGACAAGCCGAGGAGCGTACTAGAATCTAAGGATAAGTTACTAACCTCTAGTCAAATTCGTGTTTACCGAATGAGGGTCATTGTGTCATGTCCTTTCATCAAGTCAATGTATGTTTTATGCTTACCGTTAGAGTTTCCCAGTTGCCATTAGGTCATCCTAGCCAATACCGAGGGGGGCCAATGCATATCGGACTCGTTTCATGACCAATCAATTCGCACGAAACCCCTCTAGGCATCTTTGGGTCACTTGTTCATTAATTTTGAGCTTTCTAGATCTTTCTGAGTTTTTCAGGTTCCTCCCGTCGTTTCTAATCGTCTACCCAAGTCGTATCAATTGACACCAACTTTTTCAGTCATTCTAAGTTCTTCAGGTCATCCTTATAAGGAATCGTCCATTAAAGTTTGGTGCAGCGGAAGCAACGATTCCTATGGGTTCCTTTAGAATCCGTCTCAATCAGCACCGAACAACGAAAATTGAAAACCGATCAAATCAAGTTCGAATATACCTGATAGGGATTCATATAATCCCATGGAGATGAAGAAGGTGAACTTATTAAGCTATTCAAACCGTTCAAGTGTCCGGTCTCCAGCAGTATCCACACGAACTTCATCCACAACAGGTTCTCCCTTCGCGCCGGTCTCGAGAACTCTTCCCAAACGGAGCTCCATCGACCATGGACACCTTCTAGAGAGAGGAGGAGGTAGGGAGGAGGGTTGGGACGTGATTTTCACCCTTGGCTTGATGGGGTTTGGCTGAAACCATTAGTATTTATAGAGAATTATGGAATTTTTCATAAAAACCGAAAATCTCTATAAATTACGCCCTTGCCCCTGTACTTGTGGATAAGTCCTTTTTTGTGTGACCCACTAGGCCCAATAACCTATTTGCTTGAGGCCTAAATAAAATAGAAAAATTCTATTTAATTTAATTAAATCCGTTATCCGATAACAGATTAATTGGCCTACCGATCATGAAGGGTACAAGCCACATCCCATGATCCCAAATGGCTATGGAGATAATCTCATCTCCATTGAGCCTTTCCATCATCAGTTACCACATGGATATAAACCCTCATCCATCCAATGTCCCGGTCGGAAAGGAGTACGGCATCGACTGTCAACTCCTTAGTGTACCGACTCTATAGGATCATGTACTCGGAATTGGATCAATTGAAAAACTCATTTTCCAATTATCCTATCTACCCTGGCCAGGGATTTAGAGTACTATCCCATAGGACATTCACTCTCACTTACCGAGAGTGGACGATCCCTTGTTATCCGCTCAATTGCCTCCATCGGATTTTCCTTGTACCCGATCCATCGCTATATAGGACCATCTAAATTGTGATCCATAAGTCAATGGTCAAAGCACAAGTTCCACCCAACAAGGCATCTTTGGCGACTCAGGTCAAAGGTCCAACCATGCAACCGTGATGATAGAAAACCCTGATAGACAGTTCAGTAAGATACCATTCAGGGTTTCTAATTCGGTCAGTTCAGTGAACTAATTCAACTAATGAGCACTTGTATGTGTATCTCAGTGTCTCCACACTAATGACCAATGAGATCAGTCATCCTCATCACATGAGAAGACATCACATACACTAGTCTATCCGGATCCTTGATGTCCCGTCTCAAGTATCCTATGACTAGGAACATTTAGATCAAATACCTCTAGATGATCAATCTCATTATCATGATCTCATCATGATTTAATCATCATTGTATTTGATCAAGGACTTCATTATGATATTCGCATCTAATAAGAGCTTATAATGAAGATTTGCCTAATTAATTGAATGAGATATATCTAGAAATGTCAAATGATATCATATATGATTGGCTTGTAGGGTATACATTTCTATCAATCCCCAGCTCTTTCGAGAATCTCTTCGAGTTTTTTGAGTTCCTCCCGTCACTTCCGGTCGTCAACCCAAGTTGTACGAGTTGCTGTCGGCTTGTTTGGTCATTCTGAGTTCTTCGGGTCATCCTCATCTCTTCCAAGCATCTTTTCAAGTTTTTCGGGTTCCTCCCATCATTTTCAGTTGTCAACCCAAGTTTTATGGGTTGCCACCAACCTTTTGGGTTATTCTGAGATTTTCCATGTTATTACTAGCTTTTCCTAGTTTTAGATCACCCCTTTGGCACTATCGGAAGAATAAACTAGAAGTTACAGTCTCGTACAGAAGTCTTGGGATGTGTACCATATGGTTTACTAATTTTAGGAGCTGTATTTGCGATTCCTCTTTCAAATGCAACAAACGGGAGTCAAAACAAACATCATGTTTACAAGTTACAACTTGCGAAGCAAATGCGCATAGGATAGAGAACTGAACGCCCCATGAATTAGGGATGCGGTCTGCACGTCCTCAAGGTGAGGGGACAGTTTACACACCCTCAAGGGAGGATGGTCAGCGTGCCCTCAACCTGACGGCACAACCAATTTTGGAAACCAATTTTTCCTTCCCTTTTTCTGACTTTTCAAAGGCATTTTGGAAGGTTGCCTTTTCAAAAGATGTTCATTTTGACTAGGCCCTCAAGTCAAGGGCGCATCCATTTTAGAAACCACCAATTTTTAAAATATTTTTGGACGGATTCGGCCAATAAAGGCAACCGTGGTCGAACACCCTCAAGGTAGGGTGCAGTCTGCACACCCACAGGTTGAGGATGCGTCCAGTGGCCTTCCTCATTTTGCACCAATTTTGATTTTGTATAAATTCTCGATATTGAGATACAATCCGGGGTTACTTTGTTTATTCTTTAGCCACCCTAGGCTTGTCCCAACCTCCCCAAGTTTTTCTTTTTTCATCCCAGTGCCTGAAAATCATCCCAAACTAAGAGAGAAGCCAATCTATGCTCTGTCATGCTATTTTATTGATCATCAGCTTTCATAGATTTTCCTAAGCATTTTTTGGCTAAGCCTCCTTCATAAGAAGTGTTCCTCGTCACGTTATCTTTCATCTCCAACAAATGAGGATCAATTCTAATGCTACTTGGCTGGTGGCAGTTTCTACATTGGCACTGCGCAGATGGATCTAGAGTCTACTTTTCTTTGTCATCTCACTATCAGTTAATTTACACATAATTCCCAATAGATTCAGCTCATATAGTCATCATAAAAATTGTTCCCTAGTAAGTTATCTTTTATTTTTAATAAGAATTATTCAATTCAAACATTTTTTGTGCTCATAGCACATCCTACATCGACATCACGCTAGTGGTACCCAGATCTTCATTTTATATCATTGAAGTTATTAGGTAAATTCAGACCTCTTCTTAGAGAATTCAAAAAAAATTATCTTCATCTTAAATCACTCTCAGTGAGTCTTATTTATTTTTAAACAAACATGAGCCCATTTTGACTTCTATGTTGCTCGCAGAGGTCTCTTCACCAAGTTCACGCTGCCAGGTTGTGTGCCAGGTTATGCTTTTTCTGGCATCCCTTATATTTACAAATTTGTCATAGGATCGTATGGACATATAATGAAGAAGTCTTCAACATAAATAATCTTCCTCTCTGAGTTCCTTTTTTAATGCAACAAATGGTACTCAATTCTGACATCAGATTTGTTCATGGCGTGTTCTGGGCCAAAGTCATGCCGGACAGAGTTCAACGTGCCCCAAAACCAAGGGTGTGCCCATAGTGCCCTTAAACCCAAGGCGCAGCTACCGTGTCCCCGCCTATGTGTAGGCTGACCAGATCGGTCATGTTTCACCCATTTTAGCTCTTATTTGAGCCGTTCAAGTTTCTACTTTTGTCATTCATCTAGCATCATCTATACATCAATTTTATTAAGTTTTGTATCAATTGGTAAATTCTATTCTAATTGCCATTTTTATGTCACTTTCTTTACAATTACCACCCTTCACTTAGTTCTTATTTCACTTGTTTTATTGTCTTCTAGTTGCACAAGTACATCAAGCTAGCATCGGTTTAGGACTCTTCTTCATTGGCTGGCCGATGAAGGAGAATGTTGAACCTAAATACCCGTTTCCCACACTAAGGTACACACGGCCATATCTCAAGAACTCTGTACTTCATTTAATTTAAATCAGAGCTCGTGGTTCCTGAAGACCACCTTTTCCTCACCTCTACCTTATCCCCATTCTTATTTCTAGTTCCTTTAATTTTTATTTTCTTCATTCTCCCCCACATGACCCAAATTGTCTCCAACACTCGAGTGATGCCGAGGTCTGAACGTTCAGATATCAATGTCAGTGTGGGCTGTGGTGAGAGTTTCCTCACTTCACCTTTCCAAGGTGCTAACCCGGGACCCATTTTCAGAGTCGACAGCCTCTTAGCAACCATGGTGGTACAACCATTGTCTTTAATCATGCTTGCTTGATGTTCTAGTGCAACTATTCTCCTTTTCATTCACATACTTGATTTGCTTAATTGATTGTTTTCATCCATATAATTATATGTTTGCATAAATTGATTGATCCTCCTCTTTCTCTTCATTTTCTTTTTGCATTAGAGTTGCACCGGGTACCAGACTTGTTTCAATTTATAAGGCATTTAAGGTGGGGGCTCTCTCTCCCAACACACTCTCACCCTCTAAACACCTTCTTGGTAAATTTCGACCTCTCTTCTAGGATATCCCTTACTAGTTGATTTGGTTTGTTTCCATCAAGGCCTCTGTAAGTCCCCATCCGTGGAGTATTCCTCTCCACACGATTGGTCTGGTTGTACCATTCTTCCCAAAACCTGAAGAACCCTAGTACCTATTTGTGGTGAGTTTGTGAGAACATTAGATCTTTGGAGATTGGAGCAATAGGAATCGAATCTATTGGAGCTGAGTGAACAATTGCTAACAGTCCACCTAATCTAAGGTTGGAACAAAATTGTTGCATAATCATTTAAAAGTTTTTGCACAACTTGTTTGTCCACAACAATTGAAAGAGAAAAAAAACCTCTAAAACACCAAAAATAAAAATAAAAATTCTCTTTAAATTTTGTGTTCAAACTTGTTTGCCAAATCAAAACTAAAAACAACAAAAAAATTGTAAAACACCAAATAACCAAAAAAATCTCTTTGATTTTGTGTTCAACTTGCCTATTAGAAAATGAAAACAACAAAAATTTGAAAAATACCCAAAAACCATATAAAATACACTTGTTCTTTTTATCTACTCTTTGGAAAAGTTTGACAGAATACTCGTGATGCTAAGGTCCAGAAGACACGTCAAGTTGTTGATCTACTTTGAGTAACAAGAGTACAAGGTGGGTCTCTACGAGCTCCAACAACAATCCATAGTCTAACCAGAGGGCCATGTCAATGCTGTTATGGAACCTAAAGTGCAGGGGGCTGCCCACCAATCAGCTCCACACAGTGTGGAGCAACTCTTTAAGGATTTATCTCTTCACATTGATCTCGAGACTTTGTCAATCATGCAATCTTTAGTGAAGGGCAAGACGCCCGCTAATCAAGGTCTAGCTGAAGTCAACCAAGCTGCCTCACCTCCCCAATTAGTAGTTTAGCCTCTTATCATAACCCCACCTGGACAGTCCTGCTGTGTTGCTTTACCTACTCACCCCATTGTGGGACATTCATCAGATTGCATGCTGGTTCATACTCCGAATCAATCACCTCTAGTCCAATCATCTCGTCATCTTGAAAATCACATGTCAGCACCCATAGCCCAAGAACCCACTCTTACTCAAGCATTCATTGATAAGCTCAACCGAATGGATTAGCATTATGAGCAATTAAGGCACCTGTTAAATTCAAAAGCTACCCCCGAAATCTCCACCCCCTCTTTATTGAATCTTCATCTTTCCCCGACCAAGATGCTAGTTTTTCAACGCTACAACGGCACCGGCAATCCATTCTTCCACATGAAAATTTTCTTCTATGATTCATCTTCCTAGAAGAATGACGACAAAACCCTCACATTTCTCTTCAGAGGCTCCTTGAAAGGGTTAGTCCTGGAGTAGTTCTACTCGCTCGACTCCACAAAAGCAAACAACTTCAAGATTGTCAAAGTTAAATTCTTGTAGCAATATCAAGATTGTGTAGAGCTCACATACTCTATCACTAACCTGATTGCCGAAAAGATAAAAGGAGATGAGAATTTTATGCAATGTGCTAATAGGTGGAAGTTAATGGCTAATAAGCTTAAAGATATAATCTCAGAGCCAAAGCAAGTCAAGATGATTGTTGCCAATGTCATATTGACTCTAAGAATTATTTTGGTCTTGTGCTATCCTAAAATAATGCATATATTATATGATGGGGTGAGGTACATTCAAGCCCAACTTAAGAATAGAATGATCATGGATCCAACATACAAAGTTGAGAAAGTTTTTATTATAGGAAACCCTATAGGGAACAGTCAATATTGACATGGGAATCCTTGACAGCTATGTTGCCCCTCAATAAATCAATCATATTCCTCAGCTAGTCACACAACCCATGGCTCCTCAACAGGTTGAACAACTTGTAACTCCTCAACATCTTCCACAACTGGTTGTACATAATCAAATTCGCCTAATCATTCGTACACCTATTCCAATACCGAAACCATTTTCTCTTACCATCATGTCACTTTAGTATCAACGATGGAGCAAACCAAGCCTGACGTAATTAAACCACAGGGGAATCCCAAATTCAAATTGATGACGACTTTCTTATGTCTAACTCTCAACCAACCTCTCATATTTCTTAGGACTCCTCCGAACAAGGCACACTCCTTGTCCTTCAACAACCTCAAGAGCAGCTCATGCTAGGTAACCTCGAGCTAGAGGTTGTAACAAATCATGATGAAGGGCCAGGTAAGGATTTACAAGAGGTAGTTCAACTAATGAAATCATTAAAGTTGATTCCTGAAGATGGTCAGACTAAAGTGACCCCTACACTGAAGAATGGCGAGATCAGATTGATCAATGAAATGGGAAACAAATCATTGCCTCGGGGCCTCCACGATCATGGGCCACAATTGACAATCTTCGAAAGAATTAGGGTCATCACCAGAGCATGCAATTAAATAGCTTGAAGAGCCTGGTCGTAAACTATGCAAGGATTCACCAAGTATGGATCAACCATTACAATCATTGAAATTAATCCCTGAAGTTGGTCAGACTGAATTGACCCTCGAACTAGAAAGTAAGAAGACCAAATTGATCAATGAAATGGGGAAAGAATCTATAAACCTTCCGAAAGACAGAGACCATGGCAAAGGGATATTGGGACCTCCTCCAGCTAGACATGCAAATTCTTCAAAATCAATCTTAGAACTGCGACCTTTACCCCATCCTCCTTGTAAGCAGCAATCCGGCCCATGAACCCACAATCAATCAATCTTAGGGCCACGACCCATATCTCATTCTCCCCGCAATCAATGATCAGGCCCATGGGCCCAGAATCCATCAATTTTAGGGCCATGACCCTTTCTTTATCCTTCTCGCAATCATTGATCAGGCCAACTAGCCCATAATCTTTCAATCTTAGGGCCATGGCCCACACTTAATCTCATTCAATTAGGCTCTTATGCCCCCTTTTCCAACTCTTATGCTCCTTTTCATTAATTGAGTTCATACGCCTGTGAACACCCAAAACAGATCTAGATCTCCTTAGTGTTTAGACAACGCTTTATTTGGAGACTTGGTGAATGGGATGTTAGTGTTCGCTAGAAACAAAAGACTTCAAAGTATAGTGGAATGAAAATAAATGAAATGTAGAATAAAAATGACTGACGTACCTTTAGAAGCGGAAAAATGTTTGGGTTTCGACTTCTCCTCTCTTGGTCAGCCGAAAGAAGAGAGCTTTTGTGAGTTCCTTTTTGTCGATCCGGTTGAAGCTCCGCCATGGCCGAATTTACCTAAAAATGTCCATAAGAAAACATAGAAATGAGTGAAAGCGTCAATAGTTCTAGTGAAAGCATAGCATCATACTCAAATTTGAATTCAAACATACAGAAGAAAATAAATTAACTAGATTGGGATTAAATCCCAACTCCTATTTTTGATAGGTTTTAAAGATGTATAAAGATGCCAATGAATAGCCTAGTGCATGCTAAACATCATGTTAATGAAAGCTAAAATGCAAGAAAATAGCAAAGGGTTCAATTGGTGGGGTGAAAGGCCCCGAAACGATGCAAAATGGGGTCTAGCCCTTGATGGGGGCGTTGACCAAAGTCAAAGTGCTCCCTTAATGGGGCACTAACGGCTAGTTCTAATAAATTTTCTTCCATTCTTCGTGGTGTCGCCCTAGAGTGTAAGATGATCTCCAAGATGCAAAAGGAACTTCTCCGAACAACCAATACACAGGAGAAGCTGGTAGGAAGGTGATTTGGCACTGGAAGTAAAAGAAATAGCTCATAGGGACTCTCAAAGTCAGAGAAAAACTTTGTTTCTAAAAAAGAAAATTGTGAATTTTCGAGTTTTTGGAGAAGGGTTTTAGGATGATTTGAGAGCTTAAGGAGGTGTTGTGAGGCCTTGAATGCGTAGCGGTGGATGAGAGGAAATGGGAGAGGGCTTGGAATCTCCTAAACCCTCCAAATGGGGACCCTTTTATAGCCAAAAGGAAGACATTTTGGGAAGATTTAAAAAGTTGTTCCACACAGCAAAGCGCCCCTTAACAGGGTGCTAGCATCATGAGATATGTCATCTCAATAAGATGACTATCAGAGGGGTCAAATCAACATGTCAAGTCGATCTGACTAGGTAGCAGGCACCTCACCAATAGGGCGTCTGGCGCCCTATAAACAGGGTGCCTAGCACCCTGTTTATGGGCACTTTGACCCCAGTCAAAGTCCCCCCCTAGTCTAGCCCGACAAGGATTTAAACTCTTCAACTATATCAAAATTACATGTTTACAACACCCCTTTTCGTCAACTAGACTCATGCTATTATAACCAAGGTATGTTGACTATGTATAAAATATATTAACTATTTTACACACAAGTAAAAGAGTTAATATATTAACTATTTTTATATTATATAAAATTAGATACAAATAATAATATAAATACAAATTATAATTAGTTAAATTATATAATTAAGTATTTTATTTATTAACAATTAAATAATTAGCTTTAATATTAAAATACAAAGTAAAAATATGAATATAACATTTAAATATATTTGTATTCATATTAAAGTATTCTACTATTTACAGTCTTTTAACAATAAAAACATTTACTCCAGATCTAATCATGTATGATCAGGATGGATCAAATCGACCAATCTGGATTCTCGATCTTTACTTTCTTGATATAGAAAAAAAATTTAAAACAAGAAAAGGGAAATACTTTTCTGAGAAAAAATCTGATAGTAACTAAATGACTAAATCTAATTTTCAAATTCATTGAAACCCACATCCAGCGTAAGAACATTTCCCTGATGTTCGTTTTATACCTAACAAGGTGACGATGGCAGGGAAACAAGAAAGGTAAATAAACAGGCGGGTGATAGATGGAGAAGAAATGGCAAAGATGCATTCCGTATGCGAGCTAATGCGAGTGCCTTTCACGTGAGCGCACCTTGCGAGTTGCGGAGAACTGCCTCGAACCTTTGGGCGCCCCCCTTGCAAGCGGCTCAATCGTTCGACTGCGCAAGGACCAAAGAAAGACTTGGTGATACCTCAAAGCTAAGGTGCGAACAGTTCGGGTTGGGACAAATTCGAAACTTGTTTTTTTGTAACTGAACCGAACAGAACTAATTCTTCAACTCGAACTAATTCATTTCGATTTAATTCAATTTAGATCAAAAATAGACAAAATTAATGGTTTGATCTAAACCCATAGAAGCAAAAGGGGAGTTCCAACGGAATACTCAACAACTGCCAAGTAGTGGCTTCCTATAACATTCCTTGACAAGATATGCTGGTCTTTCCATGCATATTTCTGTAAATGGGGGTTTCCAAACTGAAACTTGCGATGTCTCTTCAGTTTCATCGTAAGAACTGGAGCTCAATAGGATACATCCATTAACCTATATTCCAGAATATGCTAACAGCATATGATTCCATCACAATAAGTTGCGTCACATACAAAATGAGGAACGAGTGAGTCTCACAATTGAAGTACCGCATGATAAGATTCTGCTCAGAAATGAAATGAATGCTTTAGCGAAAGCCCGAAACTCTTGGGCATCTGTGCGTAAGTTCCTGTACCAGCTACGTTGGATGATCTCACAAATATAATGCGACAAAAAAAACCACATGAAGTTAAGTGGCAGAGAGAATATTTAAGATGTTCTTGTAAAAGGTGAAAAAATGAACACACTGAAATGTAAGTTTTAGGTGACATTTGATTTGACTAAATGGAATGTTAAATTTTTAATTTTATATCTAATTTCTCTAGTGAAACACAAAATCTTAATTATTCATCTCAAAAGTTAAAAAATTACAATGAACCACTTCATATAAAACGCTTGACAGAGAAGTTACTATTATATTTAAAGGTTTTACCAAGATGTCAGAGCATAATCTTTGACAAATTCAGAGGTTAGGTATCGGTTAAGCCAAAACAAACCGTCCTAGTCCACAATGAGGAATTCCATAAAAAAAAGAATGGTAATATCGATTCCTGTTGATAGATAGTTATCTGTACAAAAAGAATCACGGGGAAAGAAAGCTTCCGTAAGTTAAGACATGTAGAGTAAGGGTAAAATCTTTTGAATGATTAAGAGAATATGGCATCAACAAAGGCCTCGGGATCAAAAGGTTGAAGGTCATCCAGCCCTTCACCGACGCCAACAAATTTCACGGGGATGCCAAGCTCATCTACAACACTAACCTGTATGACATACAACGCTCTTGATTAGAGGATAATCTAGATTAGTCGACACAACAGTTTTCAGAAGATAAAGACCGCAGGCAGGGAAGACCCTCACCGGAAAACAGTACATTAATTCAATTACAGACTAAGACTACATGAATAACTAACCCAAGAGACATGAAACTATGACAATATAGCTAAGACTACATACCACACACCCACCCCGAGCAGAACCATCAAGCTTTGTTAAGATCAACCCAGTAACGCCAACCACCTGCGAGACGGTGATTGTCATAATGTTAAAAAGCTTATTATACATAACATGATTTCATTAACATTATATTCCCAAAACAGACAAGTATAGTTTTCTATTTTTTTATGGAAGTCGCAAAAATCAAGTGTATTGTGAATAAAGAAGGATCATACATGCATACAAGAAGCACTATCATACAAGAAGCAAAAGCATGCAAAAGAATATTCAACTCAACTCAACTCGAGTCTTCATCTAGAATTACTTGAGGTTGGCCATGTATATTCTTTTTCTCCACTAATGTCAATTTTGAGTTACTTCTTCGGAAGTATTTAAATCATCTTATATTTGTAGGATAAAATTTTGTTCAATTTTGGTAAAATTTTATGAATGCATAGAATTCCTGTAACCAATCTCTACTTCATCTAATCTAGTTTGTTCCTATAATTAACAATTTTATCGCATTCTCTATCTTTTTGAATAATCAATCTAAAATACTTGGAATGAATTCTTTGATATAATATTACATCATTCAAATTAACTCCATTACCTACTTCTCTTTGGTTTTCATAAATTGTAGAATGCAAACATTCTATTTTAATTATACTTATGGAAACCTTAGTCTATAAAATATTTTTTCATAGTTTTGAGTCTTTCGACTTACTATTCACTCCCTGTGTCTCATCTATCCATACGATATCGTTTGTAAATATTATATTTCAAGGTATATCATTTTATATAATCTTCATTAATTCATCCACAACTAATGCAAAAGGATAAAGACTTGTCACAGATCTTCGATGCAAGCCGATTAAAATAAGAAAATCTCTTGTTTCTTCTCTAATTGTGAATACACTAGTGGTTTCTTCACCCTACGTGACTAACATGCATCATTTTTCATTCCAACACCCACTATAAAATATCTCTTAGAACTAAGGGTGCAAACAAGCCGAGCCGAGCTGAGTAGTATGGTGTTCAAGCTCGGCTCATTTATTTTACACGAGTACGAGTTCGAGCTCAAGTTTTAACAAGTATGTTGAACCTTTGTTCAAGCTTGGTTCGTTTACTAATCGAGCCGAGTCAAGTTCGAACTCGAGTAATAGCTGAAATAAAATTCAATTCACATTCAAGTTTAAGCTCTGTACAAACTCATTTATAAAACTCAAAATCAATAAACAGTTAGTTGTGAAACTTTAGATTTAGCTCATTTATGAAACGTGATCTGAGTTCAAACTCAAATTTTGAATTATGAATATACTTAAGTGACAATATATAAATATTAAGATTCAATTAAATTTTTAAAGATAAATATTCAATAGAATATTTAATCGAGTTACTCGCGAGCTTATCAAGCCAAGTAAGAGTCTGTTTAAGCTCGGCTCGTTTAATGAGTCGAACTTTATTTTTTTTTCAAACTTGTTTATTTAACATAATAAACGAGCCGAGTCAAGTTTTTATCGAGTCGAGCTTCAAGTTACTTGCTTAGTGTATTGGTTCGTTTACACCCCTACTTAGAATTCTATCATAGGTCTTTTCCAAATCAATAAATCTCATATGTAAATCTTTTTTCATATCTCGATATTTCTATATTAAAGTTCTAATAAAAATAGCTTCAATTATATATTGATCAAACATAAATCTAAGTTGGTCAGCTAATATTTGTCTAATTCCTTTAGCACCGCTCAATAACTCTTTCTTATAATTTCATAATAAGACTCAATTTCATCCCTCTATAATTAGCACAATCCTGTATATCTCATTTTCTTCATAAAAATATGTATAATGATGCCCTTTCTCCATTCATTCAGTTTTCCTTTTGATATTATAATTTTGTTAAAAATCAAGTTAACCATTTCACCTCAAAACTTTCCAAACATTTCCACACTTCAAAATGAATGCTATTTGGATCACACATCTTACTTGTTTTCATCATCTTAAATATTTCTTTTAACTTTTGAAAATTGAATTCTCCTATAACTCAACTCAACTTGACTCAAATCTTAGTCTCAAATTGCTTGGGGTCAGTCATATAGATTATCTTTCTCCACTCATGTCAATTTTTAATTGTCTCTTCAAAAATATTTAAATCATCTAAATCATATTAAATTATCCTTGTCTAAGTTAACCAAAGTTTACCGTATCCTTTTTTTTTTTGTTATTTTAATATCTTTCACTTTTTTTAATGGAGCCTTCTTAGATTTATGTTTAATAAGTACAAATCATCTCAATCTCCCTTCTTTCAATTTATCTACAATTGTCACCACTTCTATATTTCTCAAATATATATTCGTTTTTTATTCTATCTAATTTAATATAACCACTCATCCATCTTAACATTCTCATTTCAACGACACTTATTTTAGAAATATGCATTCCTTTTATTGTGTAACATTAACCATACAATATTGTAAGTTTTATATTTGTATGATACAATTTTCTTTTCAAGTTTAATGGAATCGTAGAACTTCTATAGTCAAATCTTCACTTCATTGAACATGCTTTACTTTTATGATTAACAACCTCATCGTATTCTCCATATTTTTGAATAATTAATCCAAGATATTTGAATTGAGTTCTCTGAGATGATATAACCCTATCTAAACTAACACCAACGCCTACTGCTCTTTAGTTTTCATTAAATTTACAATGCATACATTCTATCTTAGTTTTACTTATCTTGTAACCCTTAATCTCTTAAGTATTTTTCCACAGATTTAACTTTCTATTCATTCCTCCTTATGTCTCATCTAACAATACAATGTCATCTGCAAATATCATACACCAATATATATCATTTTGTATAGCCTTCATTAAATCATCCACAATCGATACAAAAAGATAAAAACTTATTGCAGACTTTTGGTGAAAGCCAATTAAAATAGGACAATCTCTTATTTCTCCTCCAATTGTGAATACACTAGTGGTTGCTTCATCATATGTGCATTTTATCATTTGCGTATACCTAATAGGCACCACTATTCATTTCACCACCCACCACAAACCTCTCTTAAAACTCTATTATAGATCTTTTCCAAGTCAATAAATACAATATGTAAATCTTTTTCATATCTCGATATTTCTCTATCAAAGTTTTATAAGAAAAATAGTTTCAATAGGATATTGATTAGGCATAAATCTAAATTGGTTAGGTGAAATAATTGTACAATCCATGATCACCACTTAAAAACTCTTTCCATAATTTTATCATAAGACTCAGTTTGATCCCTCTGTGATTCACCTATTCTTGTATAACTCCTTTTTTCCTAAAAATACGTATAATGATGATTTTTCTTTATTCATTCAGTATTTATTTAATATTAGGATTTTGGTAAAAATTCGAATTAACTATTTCACCCCTAAATCTTTCAAACATTTCAACATTTTAATAGAATACTATCTAGACCACATGTCTTACTTGTTAACTTTTGAAAATTGAATTCTCTTACAACTCAACTCAACTCAAGCCTAGCCTGAGTCCCAAATTACTTAGGGTCGACCATATAGATTCATTTTCTCCACACATTTCAGTTTTGAGTTTCCATTGCAAACATTATTAAATCAACAAAATCATATGGAATTACCTTTCTCCAAGTTAATCTGGATCTACCAAATCCTATTTTTAGTTTATGTTATTTTAATATTTTTCTCTTTTCTTATCAGAATCTCCTTAGGTTTAGGTTTAATATGTCCAAACTATCTCAATCTCTATTCTTTCAATTTATCTACAATTGTTTTTACTATATTTTCTCTAACATAATCATTTTTTTATTCTATATAATTTAGTATGACCATTCATCCATCTTGACATTCTCAGGTCAACAACACTTATTTTATAAGTATGTTTTCTTTTTATTATTCAACATTCACTACTATACAACATTGTAGGCCTTATACGACAAAATTTTCCTTTCAACTTTAGTGTAATGTTACAATCACATAAAACCCTTGTAACCAACCTCCATTTCATCTAACTTACTTTAATTCTATGATAAAAAAACTTCATCACATTCTGCATCTTTTTAAATAATTGATTCAAGATACTTGAATTGGATTCTTAAAGATAATATTATCAATTTACCATATCTAAACTAACACCATCATCTATTTCTCCTTGGTTTTCATTAAATTTACAATACATATATTCTGTCTTAATTCTACTTATCTTGCAACTATTAATCTCTAAAGTATTTTTTTCATAGTTCTAACTTCTTATTCACTCATTATTATTTCTCATCTATCAAATATGGTATCATCTGTAAATATCGTACACCAAAGTAAATTATCTTGTATATTTTTTGTTAATTCATCCATAACGAATGTAAAAAGATAAAAATTATTGCAGACTCTTAATGTAAGTTGATTGAAATTGAAAAATATCTAGTTTCTCCACCAATTGTGCATATGTTAGTGGTCACTTCATCATACATGTCTTTTATTATTTAGATATACCTAACAGGCACCATCATTTATTACAAAATCCACTACAAAATCTCCCTTAGAACTTTATCATATGCCATTTTCAAGTTAATAAACAGCATATGTAAATCTTTCTTCATATCTCGATGTTTCTCTATCAAACTTCTAATATGAAAAATATATGTAATTGTAGATCGACCAGGTATAAATCTAAATTAGTTACTGAAATATTTGTACAATTCTGTAATCACTGCTTAATAACCCTTTCCAACAATTTCATCATACAACTCATGAGTTTGATCCCTTTATAATTTGTACAGTCTTGTATATCTTATTTTTTCTTAAAATATATATAATGATAATTTTATCCATTCATTAGATATTCTTTTCGATATTAGAATATTGTTAAAAAGTCAAATTAATTATTCCACCTCTAAATCTTCTAAACATTTTCACATTTCAACAAGAATTTCATCTGAGCCACCTGCCTTATTTTCATCATCTTCAATACTTCTTTAAACTTTGAAAACTGAATTCTCCTAATATAATTCAAATTAATTGTTGTCACATTCTCAATGCAACAAATGTTAGTAGTAAAGTTGTCATTAAAAAGAGTATCAAAATAAAATTTCTTTCTTTCTTTTATATCATAATCTTTGAACAAAACTTTTTTTCATCCCCTGATGCATTTGACTTGGTTAAGATATTGAGACCTCTCTTATTCTTATTAATCTATAAATATCTTTCATATTTTTTAATTCCAAGTTTCTCGTACGTTTGTTTAAAAGCATCATCCTTTGCTTGTCTAATGGTCCTGTTTACTTCCCTTTTCACTATTTTGTCCTATTCAAGTTTCCCTGTTATCACACTTAGCAATCTTTTATACCGATCTCACATTCTTTATCATCGTTTACACCAAGGAAGGTGGGGTCCTAGGTCAAGACCAGGTCAGGTCGACCTAAACCAAGCCCATTAACCTTTTCAAAGTTCTTTTCAAAGTCTATTTGCACTAATTTGTCTTTAATTTATAAAATTAGAATCGAGTTTCCAAACCAACTTCAACTTTGCTCAAATTTGAGTTGAGTGGGCTGAAGATGTTGTTTAAGTCCCCTCGGGCTATGGTTGGACATATCGGGCCCATTAAAGCTTATTAGGCCTAGCTAGTCTATCGGGCCACTAAGGTGGACCTCACCACCACTTCCTCTTTTATCCTTCTCTCTTTTTGCTCTTTTTGTTGTTCAAATTTGCTACTCTTTCATCTTCTCTTTCTTTTTTCATTAAAAATTTTTGATGTTAATAGCAACACATTCCACTGACCTTATGTTGGAGGACATTGACAAGGAACCTACAGTATTTACACTAGTCAGGCAAGCCTAGGTGATTACATCTTTTATCTATTCACACCCCTATTTATTGCATATCTTGAGGGAGCATACTAAAGGACATGATCTAATCAAGTCTGGGTCTACTAGATTTGCTACAAATTTTATTATCTTAAAGAGTTTGCATTAACATAGACATGCACTCATAGATTACGGAATCGGTGGAATCGGACCGATTCCGACCGATTCCGGAATCGGATCGGTGGATTCCGATCCGATTCCTGGCGGAAGGACCGATTCCGGGAATAATTCCGCGGAATCGGTATGAATCGACTGGAATCGGTCGGAATCGATCCGATTCCGACCGATTCGTTGTGGAATCGGTCGATCCGACCGATTCCGATGGAAGACCGGTTGAGCCGGCCCCGGTTCGATTCCCCGGTTCGATTACGACCGGGAATCGAACCGATTCCGACCTAAAGGGCCGGAATCGACCGCCGCGGTCGATTCCTTCGATCCCGCGGCGGTAGGGCTCGTTTCCGGCGATTCGCGGCGATTCCTCGGCGATTCCGGCATCGATCCGGCGATCCGGGCGTCGATCCGAGCGATTCGAGCAGCGATCCGTCGATCCGGGAGCGATTCGGCACCGATTCCGGCGATTTCGGCGATTCCTCGGGCGATTCCGGCGGATTCCGGCGATTCCCAAGCGATTCCTTCGCCGATTCCGCCGATCAGCTCCGATCCGCCTTGAATCAACGTCTTCTTCGATCTTTGACAGTTTTTGGTAAGATTTCTTCGCCGAAAACTTCGTACGTCCATTCTTACGCGTTTCCGACGAGTCCGAGCGTCGTTAAACGTTGTGATTTCCGACCGAATAAGTCCGTCCAAGTTTTAAACTATCCGTTTAAGTTCATTTTGCACGGGAAAAATTCCGGATATCCCGTACGTTAATTTGCGACGATTTAAAACAACTACGTAACCCTTTAAACATACCGAATGGTGTGTTACTTGGGTTGTACGCTTCCCGAACAGCGTACTAAATCATTTTTTATGTTATCTAATCATTTTTAGTGCATTGTTTACAATTTTTGCGGATACAAGCAATGGCCGATCAAGGTGGCGCGGCAAACCGACGTGCTTCCGACGTGGGTTGGGAACACGGGCGTATGGTAGACCTAGTCGGGGAAGAGGGTGCGTGCGAGTGGTGCGGGAAGGAGATGAACGGGGGTGTTCGAAACAACATATTGCGGAAACGTGTGGGAATGTAAAGAAATGTGACAAGGTGCCCCGGGGAGAAGAGTGAGGAGATGAGAGGATACGTGACGGGTAGAGCCTCTCGACGGGGCATTCGGATCGAGCGAGGGAGGGAGGAGTTGCGGGACGAGCTACTCGAGAGGAGGAGGGACCGCGATTTGCTCTACCTCGAAAGGGAAAGGCAAGGGGAAGGCGGCGGCTCGGCCCCGGAGCCGGAGAGCGAGGACGAGTCCACGGACTCCGAGCTCGGGACGTACTAGGCACGGCCCAGCAAGCGTGCGATTCTTTGAGGAGGACGGGGGAGGAGGGGAGCGGGGAGGGTCAGGTCCCGTAGTTGACCCGCTTTGGGCCGATCGACATCGGCTCGCCCGACCTCGGGTCGGGACCGAGAACGACCCCGAGGAGACGAGGGCCGTACCGCCGTTCCACTGCTACCGGCCTCGATTTACACCGAGTGACGAGTTTTTATTTAGGAAACAAAGTCGGGCGGATGGGGATAAAGCGAGGCAATGAAAGGGGTGAAGATGCGAACGGCCGCAAAGAGAGCCGTTCGCCACATTGTCGAATGGTTTTTACGTACGAGGTATCACTTTTTAAATTAAAATTGACATTATGCTCGTTTATTTACTAAAACTTAATTTTACCCGATCCCATTTTTTTAACTTGATGTAGGCATCCCGGCACGTACGGCCACCGGCCCACACTTACAGACGATGGTGGATGCCGTGGGTGAGGCCGGACCGGGTTTGCGAGCCCCGGGCGGCACACGCGTATACGGCGGCCGGCACTGGATGAGGAGGTCCGAGAGTTGAGGGTGGATGGACGGGTTCAAGTTGGTGTGGAGAGGGGTTGCGTAACAATGCGTATGCGATGGGTGGACGAGTATCACGAGGAGTATGATAAACTTCTTGGTATCGTTCGAGGAGGACTACATTCTTGAAGTCGGTAGATGCTTACGGGGAAGATTAAAAATGCCGACTTCATTTTTTCTCGATGGATGGAGTGGTGGAGGAGATGGGGGAGGAGAATGCGGTTCGAGGTTGTCACGACAACGAACCATCGTATAAGGCGGGCGGGAGGAAGTTGATGGAGAAGAGAAAGCACATCTTCGGGTGCTGTGCGGCGCATTCCATAGATCTCATTTTAGAGGATATAGGCGAGGAGGAGGGGTGTATCTACACGCTTGTCGGGCGGCGCGGACGATCGCATCTTTTATTTATTCGCATCCCCGCCTCCTACATATCGTGAGATCTCGCACGAGGGCACGATCTTGTCGAGGCCCGGTCCGACACGATTTGCCACGAACTTCATTGCGGCTGGAGAGTTTACACCGGCACGGACGTACGCATTGGTTAGGTTCGCGCGGTCGAGGAGTATTACAACTATATGGTGGACAACCCGTAGACAAAAAACGAGTTGGAGATTCTTGTCGGGTGCGAGAAGCGGGATCACGACAAGAGGTTTTGGGAGAGGATTGCCTACTATTTGGCGATCATTCGAGCCACCGGTAGTTGTGCGAGGTTGGTAGACTCGGATGACGGGGACCGGATGGGCACACCTTTGTATGATGCGCATGGACCGGGCAAAGCTGAAAATTAAAGAAAAAAATCCCGAGAGGTTACAAAAAGTGGTGGAAAATCATTGATGACCGATGGGACAAGACCTTGCACCACGATGTCCATGCTGCAGTAACTTGGTTAAAATTATTTTTTGATGTATAATTATCTTATATGCGCGGTGTTAACTAATAAAATCTTGCGGATACTTTTTGAACCCCCGCATCCAATATGGAGGACGGAGGTGGTGAACGACAACGAGGCGATGCGGGGTACGCTTGCGGTTATCCGGCGGTACATGCCGATCTCAGCAGGACAGGATAGAGGTTGAGATAGAAGTAAGTTAGAGTTCATTAAATACCTTGGACTAGCATTACCAGGCAACTAATTTTTTTTAAAAATTTTTCAGATGCAGAAGTACAAGATGAGGGTCGGCATATACTCAGATGCTGACCTGAAATATTCAGTTGACAAAGTGTCACCTGGTATAGTAATAGTTTGGTGAGGAATTTCTTTTTTTTTCATATAAGTTATGGTGATGATGGGCTAATTGTTTTCCTTTTCTCGTCGTCTTGTGCTTTTCTTGCGAGTGAGTGGTGGGGTCGGGTGAACACCTGTGAGTGGATGGAATCCACTACGGCCATCGGTGGTATCGGGTCCCGAGCCGAGCACCGAGTTCCTCCCCTTTGTGAGAGGAGCTGGTACATTCAAGATACGTACGAAAAGGAGGAACGGAGTTGACCTCGGACCGGCCGGAGAAGGCTGTCTTCGTCATTATAACGTAGGCCGCGCATAAAGAACATCGAGGTTGACGAGAAGATCGGGGCCGAGGAGCGATTTGCACGGTTCGCGAGGTGGCCCGTACGAGCAGAGGCATTCCTCCGCCACACCACCACCTGAGGAGGTGGACATGGATCAGATATTCGAGGAGGAGCATGCACTTGCCTCCTGGATAGAGGAGAGGGAAGCCAGGGATCATGCAACTGAGTTTGATCCCGATGACCGTGCATGGGATGAAGGAGAGGTGGATGGTGTTAGAAGCGAGAGGAGGATGCTCGGCTCCTCCGTCTGCTTCTCGAGCTCGAGCGGGACGCTAGCACGCCGGCGGCTATGGGCGGCCACCTGCGGCTTTGGCCGGCTCGGCTCCGGCTCGGGTCCCGGCCCACCGGCCCGGTTCGCGATCGGGGAGAACGAAAACAAAGTGAGCGCACGGAAAATGGGAGGATTTGCAAAGTTGAAAAAAAACTTTGGGTTCCGGACTTTACGGTAGTTCGAGAGATAGCCGAAGAGGTAAAGAGAAGGAAGTTAGAGGTCGGGCGTCTGTCGGCCCGGATGACGACGCGCGAGGCTCCTTCTCGCTCCTCGGGTGATGATGACGAGGAGTGTATACCGGCGACGCGGCCATCGACGGTGAGTCACTCCGATTCGCGGTTTCGGCCGTCGTATTACACGCTGGATGACGGACACCGCATTCTTATATTGTGGAGCCACAATATCCGGCGTTTGGCCGAGTTTGACCCGGCGATGGATTACACCACCGGCTCCACCGTCCTGCATTACGTCCCGGTCGTCCCGCGGTCCGATCCGTCGACCTTGATGGCATGGCATCGGCATTATTTTCATATGGATATGGACCCGGACAGTATTCAAGAGTGAGCACGAGGGAGGAGCGACAAGAGCAGCAGGGAGAGGAGCACGACCCACATCTTTGTCTTAGTTATGGGTAGTAGATTGAGATGATGTAATTTTTGTTTTGATGATGTATCGACTCTTTGATATTTGAATAAATGGAATTGGAATATGTACTTAACTTTCAAGTCTTCAAGTCTTCAATTAGTGTTCATTAGTATTTGTATGATGTGGTTTTGTGGATATCATGCATTGGTGATTTTTTAAAATTTTTCTAACTCATTTCCTATTTTTTTAGAATTTTTTCTGAATTTTTTGAATTTTTTTGACGAAAAAAAAATCCAAAAAAAAAAAACCGATTCCGACCGATTCCGGAATCGATTCCCTTCCCAGGAATCGGCCGGTTCCGGCCGATTCTGGGAATCGGAATCGGAATCGGTCCCAACCGATTCCGATTCCGATTCCGATTCCGATTCCGGAATCCTTGCATGCACTGGTCCAGTACATAAATGCCCAAGTTTACTATAATTTCATGGTTGACAACCTACACAACCAAATGGGACTCTTTATGATGCAATGCACAATGCAAAATTGAGGACCAAGGAGAAGAATCCCAGAGGCTATGAAAATGATAAAAAATAATTGATACCAGATAGGATAGGACATTGCATCATGATCAACATGCAACAAGTATTTTATTATGTTTGTACCAAATATTTCTTAAACCCTCATATCCAATACGAAGGACAAATGTCTAATGACAATAAAAAAAACTCTTGCGAGATATTCTATCAATGACAACACTTGTCTAGATCTTAACTAGATAGAATAGAAGTTAAGCCGGAGGTAAGTGATTATTAATTATTTATAAATATTTTTATATTTATTTGAAAATATTAATCATTTCAGATTTTTTAATTTTAAGATGCAATACTATAGAATGGGAGTTTGAGTGTACTCATCCAGATCTAAGATACTCTTTTGACAAAGTTTTCTTGATATGTTTAATACAAGATTTCATATTAATATGTTTAGTTTGTGACAAGCCCTCAACCTAAAAACTAATCATTTTCTATTTGTTCTTTGTTTTCAATTAAGTGGTGGGTTCAGGTGAACAAGTGGCTAGAACCCATCTGTATCTATTGTCATCAAGATCTTGAACCAAAGCGCTAGTTCATCTCATTGTGAGAGAAACTGGATTACATTCAACTTGATACGCACCAAAAGAACGAACATGCTAACATCTGATAAGTTAGAGACGTTAGTTTTTTGTCATTATGACATGAGATTGTGTATAAAAAAGATTAAAGATGGCTAGAAATTTTCAAAGAAGAGATTTGCATAGTTTACAGGTGGAGCATACAAAGAGAGACATAGAACACAGGAACCACTTGAGAAGGTTGACACTGACTACATCTTTTAGAAGAAGCACTCATTTTCTGCTTGGATGGAGGAGAAGGTAGCCAAGGATGAGCCACCTGAGGTTGAGAGCATGGAAGAGAGAGTTCTTGTTACTCCTCAACCAATCCCATCTTCTTCCCCAGCAACCCTAGATGCAACTCCACCCCCACCCCAACCCGCAACTACACAACTAAATCACAATCCAACGAAGACAGATAAAACCAATAGCAAGAAAAATGGAACACTTTGTACAATTGAAGAAAAGTATGAGACATGGGAGTTCATCACATGACATAGTAGAACAAGCCAAAAAAAGGGTGAGGTCATGTGAGTCCAACAGATAGTACACAACCACCACCCTCACACTCGTCAGATGATGAGGTGGAGGAGTTCATGCTACCCACCCATCCAAGTTAAGGAGGGGGAGGGAGTGGAGGAGGTGGCAGGTCTTCTACTAGTTCCCAAACTAGTGGGGCAAATATAGATAATTTGGCCATAACACAAGATTCTAGTGAGAGCCAAAGGATGATGAGTCAAGGTATTTTTTGACGACTTCGTAGCATATCAATATCCAGAACTAGCTTCTCATCATGACTTCAAACCATACAATATATCTACTCTACCGGTGCATGTGCAGGACACTACATATAATTTTCGTGAAATGGTTGACTCATTTTTTATATGAATATGAGCCGATAATGGCAAGGACATCTCAATGGATAGCCAAGCCCAAGAGACTCAGGAGAAGCAAGCAGATGAAGGTCAATTTCATAGATATTAATAAAGAAAAAGGTATCAAATTATATTTTATGTCAATAACTCTCAATTTCATCTTATTAATTATGATATATGTTAAGTGAAAGTATTTTGTAATGTTATGATGATTTGTTTGAAGCACAAAAAATAAACCGATTCGGACCGATTCTGAATCGGTTTTCTTCCTCGGAATCAGTCAGAATTGGCCAGATCAATCCGATTCAAATCAGATGGTCCCTACCAATTCCGATTATGATTCTAATTCTAACATCCTTGATGAGTACAATGAGCAATTATGCTCATATGTCATGATACGTACTATCCAATTTTTTTTCAATTTAAATAAATAACTTATTTCACTTATCTTCTAATATACAATGATATCATGTAGTTGATTGGTGGATAGACCACAACAAGGCATGGAGATATGAGAACTTGGTGAACATTATAATAAGAGTCTTGAGCCAAGTCACATTGGTTTCAAGATGTGTAAGGAATAGGTTAACGTTCAGCCTAACTCGTACAAAGTAGAGGAATAGGTTGACGTCAAGAAGACAAGAGTAGTTGGTGTATTGTCATTACAATATGAGGTTGAAGTTGAATAATTTGAAGATGATGAGGAAGAACTAGGAGGAAAAGAGGAGAGAGGAAGCATCTGGATGGTGAAGTGAAATGATGACTATACAAGTTGCTGATGTCAATTTGAAGGAGATCTTTATAGAGCGAAATCCATTACAAGCTAGTGTGATTGACTAAGAAGGATTAGGAAAATCTATGTTCAACCCTGAAGATCGAAAATAGACTTAAGGCGAACTTGACAATATTCCTCTACCCAAGAAATTCCATATTCCTCATTCAATGGCAAAAATATAGAAGATCGGACTAAATCTTCTTGCCAATGTGAGAAATCTAAAAGTAAAAGTAAGCAAATTGTAACTGATCTATTAGACATTATAGATGAAGAAATGATCAACAAGACGAGAAGACACATCGAAGTCGAACATCTTAGTTCAATACTAGACAAAGGATGATTCAACTTCAAATAGAAGCAACGATCGAGTATTGGAAGTGGAAGGAACCATTGCTAGTCTCATAAGGTCAACAGATCTAAGGATATACCTACAACGATACAATTTACTAGAAAAGAATGGCACATATATGCGACACAAGATAGATCATAGTGCGTGGTCACATGGTAGTAAAGATCAACACGCATAATAGAATGAAAGTCAATATTACAAACAATCTTATGGAGTTAATTCATCTCAAGACTTTCTTTTAGTTTCCTATATATCACCAAGAGAGTTATGAGATGACTCAACCTATATATAGATTCTCATCAAACACTTCCATGCACTCCATATGTGGTATTTAAGGTGGATCTTTTGGATCTTATCTTAAGATGTTTATACGAAAGAGTGACGAGCACAATTAATATGTTAACATTTTCAACATTATGTATTCTTCTCAAATATCTTGGGAAGAGTATATAAATTATGTAGAACAACAAAATATAAGATTTGAATATAAATGAATATATATTTCTAGTCATATTTTCTATTTTTTATATTTTTGACCTTTTTCTAATTTTTTCACATTTTCCTACAATTTTTATGTTTTTTAATCTGTAAAAAATAATGTTTACCCAGTCGAACTGAGTCATAGTTGTGGGTCCTATTTGGGCTAGACCAACTTGGCCCCAACCTACAACACAACCCTTCTTGGATATAAGTTTTTAGAGCTACATAAACATGTAAGTTATGTAAGCATGAATTTTGAGGTCATATAGGCATAGGTTTTAGGGCCATGCAAGTAAGGAAGGGTCGCGGGTCGGTCGCGAGACCCCTAGGCCGACCCGGTCGCGACCAGGGTCGCAACCCCATTTTTTTATTATTTTTTTTGAAAAATTAAAAAAAAATACAAAAATGCAAAAAAAATCAAAAATATAGATAATCGAGAAAAAATAAATGACATGATTTAAACAAATAATACATCAACTTTATTCCAATGTGACGTGTTTTACATTTTGTAGATAGTTGATGTACTCTCCCCATGTCATTTAGGTTGAATACACAGCTTGATATATATGCACATGACAATCATATTCGTCAATCCCTCGGGAAACTATCATAAAACTTGATCCAAACAAATCAACATAACTATAGGTCGATTGCATCGAAGTATCTGATGACTACACATAATTCAATCCATAATACTCTTGATCGTATGTAGGGAACCAAGAGTCTTGGGATGAATCATATTCATAGTTGGAGGCAACGTGGTATTTGTCGACACCTGGAATTTCAAAAAAAAAAAAAGGAAAAGGAGGAGAAAACGATGAAGACTAACGGACAAAGAAGGGGAGGGGGAGGCAAACACACAAACGAAGCTCGGCGCCACCGCAGCCCGACTTGCGGTGGGTGCGCAGGGGTGATCCCTCGCGGGATCTCGGGCCAGGGGTCAGCCCCTTTACCAGACCCTACGACGGTGCCTTGCACCGCCCGGGAGCTCGTTCAAGCTCCCACGGACAACCGAAGGGGCCACGCGCCCGGACGATGGCTATAAGAAGGGGAGGCCAGAGGGTCCGCAAAAAAAAGGAGAAGGAGCGCGACGGAGAGAGTGGGCGACAGGAGAGAAGCTAAGAGAGAGATCGAGGTCGATAGCCAGGAGAAGGGGTCATCGGAGCTGCCTCCTCCCTTCGCCGGAGCCATTCGACCACCGTGAAAGCTCTCTTCCCCCCGCCGGAGCCGTTCGACCGCCGTGAAGCCCTCTTCCTTCTCGCCTCCTTCTTCCGCTGGATTCCGTCGAGACGTCGTCGCCGAAGGAGGTCTCCCTTTTCCTCCTCCACCGCCGCCGTGAAGCCCTCTTCCTCCTCCACCGCTGCCGGACCCCCCTCCCTCCTCCGTTGCTGCCGTTCGCCTCCCACGCCATCGCCGCAGCCGTTCGCCGCGAGGAAGAAGCCGTCGGGGAAAAATAATATCCCCCCGACTTTAGGCCACGCTGGAAAAGCCACCGTGGGGCCGAGCGCGCGCGAGGGGCGCCGCGCTGCGCGAGGAGGTTGACCCGCGGGTCAACAATGATGTGGGGCCCACCAGGGGAAAAGGGGTTGAAAAAAAAAAAATAAAAGGAGGCCCGCCGGTGCCGGTGCCACGGTCGCGAGAAGGGAATGGGCCCAGGCTCGTTAGTTGAAGCCGCAGACTCAGGAGTTAAAAAAAAAAAGAAGAGGAATTTTAAAAGAAACAATCAAGTGAAACTTAAATAAAAATGCACTTAATTAATTAAACAAACCGAGGCGAGCATCCGGCCGGCTAAAACCCGCTCTACGGTCTCGTGCGTAACTTAAAAGAATGCAAATAAATGGGAAAGCAATAGGCCGGCTTTTAAGCACGCCTCTTGACCCATAATTTAAAAAATAAAAATAAAATAAACAATTAATAGAAATTAAATAACAATCTACTTAGTTAATCAACAAACCGAGACGAGCAACCGGCCGGCTAAAAACCCGCCTCATGGTCTTGGCTTAATTTAAAAAAATTCGAAACACAAGGGAAAGCAATGGGCTGGCTTTAAGCACGCCCCTTGACCCTTTAAGGTAGACATACAAAGGTCTATTTAAAAGACCCCAATGTCTTACCATCTAGCTATATATGAGGCCGTGCATGATCAACATGCCATTAAGCCGATTATATGCTAAAAAAGAGAGAATTGGAGGAAATACCCGTAAGTCTATAAGGACCGGGTATATTCCCCAAGTTCATCATATCCAATGAGGATTGAGTGAAGATGGTCTCAAAACCATCAAGTTGTAATGACATGGGAACAAGCAATGAGATGGCATGTCCGGTGTACAAATGATCTTGGGTGGAGGATCGATAACCCATGAAATTGAGGGGATTGCAAACAAAAAATGATGATGAAATAAAATTAAAACAAAACCTGGAACCTTAAAATCAGGGACCGGAGCCTACATTTGAAGGTCCAGGCTCTGTCGGTTGAAAAAAATCTAACAAAGTCTACAAATCTAAAGTCTGAAACTTATGTAAATCTGAGATTTGGAGACTAAAATCTGCAAATGTGCGCAAAACCAGAAATCTGTAAAGTCAAAAAAATCTGAAATCAGAACCTAAGACTGTAAAGTCTAAAAAACTGTCATATTAACTGGAGAAAATAATCAGAAACATACAGAAATCAGAAACATACAAAAATCAGAAACATAAAAAATCTGAAATCAAAATCTGAAGAACCCCTAAATCTGAAAACCAACTTATTCTGTAAAATCTGCAAGAAATCAGAAATCTGGGAATTTAAAACTTGAAGCCTAACCTGTAAAATCAGAAATCTGTCAAATCTGCAAATCACATCTGAAATTCAAGGCCTAAAATCTGGAGTCTGGAAGCTGAAACATAAAATCTGCATCTGGAATTTGAAAATCTGAATACACCATAAAAAATCTGAAATCTAAACAGATTTTAATTCAAGAGCTGAAAATTAAAAGAAGCTGCAGTTTGTAAATCTAAAATCTGAAGAGCTCCAAATCTGGAAATCGATTAAAATGCAGAATCTGCAAGAAGTATGGAGTCTGAAATTTGAAAAGATCAAAAATCTGAACTTTGTAGCTGAGTTTCGAGATTTGAAATAAATCTGGAAACTCCAAATCAAAAAAATGAGAAGTGCAGAATCTGAACTCCAAAATCTGAAATCTAAGCCAACTTGCAAATTTGAAATCTGAAATCTGAACAAACTTGAAGATAGCTAGCCGAACGAAACTTGCATAAGAGAGAATCCAGAATCTGAAAAAATTTAAGAATCTACAGAATTTGAAATCTAAGGTCTGCCAAGTCTGAAATTCAAAATCAGATCACTTAAATCAGAAACTTGTAATCTAAATCAGAAAATGCATGCACCGAATAGAATCTGCCAACTTTGCAGAAATCTGAAAATAATGACTTAATTCACTGAACATAAAAAATCCCAGCATATTCAAATCAAACTCAGTCGAGATAAACTTGTTTGAATCAATTAAAATTTGAACCTCACATCTAAACAAGGAACCGAAAACTGTAGATCTGCAGAATTCCAAGTAAAAAGAAAAATCTGAAATTCGGAAACATCAACCAAATTCAATTAAGTTCAAACAAAATTAATTCAAACAAACTTCATTTCAAGCCAAATCTGATTTGAACAAATTTAAATCAATTTCACTCAATCCAAATCAACTTCTTAAATCAAACCTCAAAACAAATTAACTTTAACCAAACAAATCTTTTAACTCAAATCAATCAACCCAATTCAAACTGAATTCTCCAAATCAAACAAATTCAACTGAATTCTAACAAAATCAATTAAATTAAATCAAACTCAAATCAAACCAAATTCAATGTAACTCAAATTTCTCAAGCCAAACCCATTCCAGCAAACCATACTCCATAAACTAAGCCCAAATCCCATTCAAAATCAAATAATAAATAAACTCAAATTAATTTTAATTAAACACATCAATTTTCTAAATCAAACTTGAACCAAACTTAAATCAACAAACAAATTCAAATTGAACCAAACTTAAATAAATTCAAATGAACAAAACAAACTCCAATCCAAACTAAAAGCAATTCAACCAATTAAATTCAACTCAAACTAAATTCAAACAGATTCAAGTTAATCAAACCAATCAAAATTCAAAACCAACAAATTTAATTCAACCAATTCAATTCAAATCAAATTCAAACTGAGATTGAGTGCTTGCATTCAATCAATTCCATGGGATTGTTTTCCCCTATGTCTATATGTGTGAATGTTTATTGTGGATACATGTTTTCTATTTTCATGGATTGCTATGACGATAATCAAGGGTATTCGAGTATTCTCGATGTAATTAACGTCGGATATTCGCACCATCCGACGGGGAGAGGTCAAAATAAATTTCAAAGAACCTAACAACCTCAATTTATACATACCATTGACCCTAGCTAGTACTTCTATGGAATACCATCTATTTTCCTAAGAATTCAACGCCAAGGTCTAATTCAAACCAAACAGGAAAATGAATTTCCAAAATCAAAATCCCTTAAAAATGTTTTCGAATTTTGAGGTTCCATCAGTATTCTACTCCAACTCCATGGCTACAATGACCTCCTCTACCTTGCGGCCTTGTACCATGATCGGCGTCTTAGGTCGTATGGGTATATTGCTCCTCATAGGTAAAACGTAGCAATGTTGTAGGAGATATGGGAGGATCTGGGGTCCCTTGTACTTGTAAAATGCTCGCACCCCCATATCCAGCACCATCATCGCTGCTACTCTTTGACGATGAATCCTCGAAAGTCTGGTACTACACTTGGATGTTCGGCTTCGGCATATCTTCTCAATCGTCTTCGACCATATCAGCATCTACAATATCAAAAGGATCAGTCATAACTTGTTTACCTTTTCTCCTATTTTGCGTACCTCGACTAGTTCCTTCTCCGGTCCTCTATCACTTTGCTAAGGAGGGAGGGATCTGGAATTCTTCGGCCAAAGGGACATCATCGAGCACTCCTTCAGCCCATTGTCAGTCTTCTGGGTTGAACTCTAGTTCTCCCAACCCTTCTAGGTTGTTGACCCAATTTTCTAAGGAGTTCTTCTCGTAGAATATTTGATCCAAATCGATATCCTCCTCTTCAATTTGTGGCTCCTCGACCGAACGTCCCGCCACCTGTGATATCCAACTCTTTTGTTCCATCTAGTTCTGCTTCATTCTCTCTAAATTCTTCAACTTTAACCTCATGTTATAGTGACAATACACGAGGTCTTCAAGTCTCCTTAATGTCAACATATTTCTTTGTTTCGTATGAATCAAGCTGAATGTAGACCAATTCCTCTCATAGCTCGAAGTCGAAGTGGTTTATCTTAGGACACTGATGGCTACGTCTGCCAAGTCCCCGTACCCTAGTACTTTACCATGGTCTATCCACCAATCAGCTACATAAATTGAATGTCTTACATTATTATCTAAGTAAACTTTGATTAATTAAGTGATAAAAAATAATTCTACGTACCCGGACTTAGTAGCATCACAACTAGTTCAACTCTGTTCGTTCCAAAGTGAAATGCCCGCATTCTGTAATAGTACATCTTGTTGAATGCGATAATAGCCTGGTCGTCGTCACCGAGCAACCGTCGGATGACGCTCTTCACGTCATCTAATAGCTCGTTCGTTACTTTGAACTGTGGACTATATCAATACCTTGGGTTGAAAAAGTAACCTATGAAACAAGTAACATTAGTAAACAACCTATACATATCTGACATTAAAAAAATTAGTAAATATTTAAGAAAATATACCTACTGCATGTATGGGTTGATGTAACGTACGTTCCCAGCGGTGATTTATGATATCCCACAACTTGGCGAAGTCATACACTGTCTTGGAGATTTCTTCCTTCGCTCTCTCAACCGCATCGTATAAATACCCCATGTTTGCTTTCCTATCTCAGTCAAGTATCCTTAATACATCCACTATGGGTTGGACGATGTTTAACGTCTTCTTTACAACTTTCTAAAAATCTCCACTCTCTATTATCTCCTCTACTTTTCTCCCATTTCTCTTATCCGATTGGTTACATCTAGCTATCTAACTACCCCAACCCGGTGAAATGACCATCTGAGTTAGAGCTCTCCTTTGACTCAACAAACTTTTTAACGAAATATAGTGGAAGGTGAACCGGGTTGCACCAAGCAGTAACAACTCTCACCCCTTGGTGTGTTCCCTCATAAGTGCAAGAACAAAGTTGTGGTTGTAAATAAAAGAAGAAATAAACTGAGCTAGCTTAACTACCCTGTCTATTTGAGGATCCTTGCATATATCCTCCAACATCAAGTCTAAGGAGTGGGCGGAACAAGATGTCCAATACAATTTTGGTCTTTTGACCATAAGCATCTGTCCGGCTGCTTTGTATTGGACAAATGCTTAAGGTTTTGAAGTTTTGTTCATATGGAATACATATAGGCATGGAAGCCATGTAGACTTTGGTTTTAAAGTCATGTAGGCATAGATTTTAAAACCATGTAGGCATGAACGTTTTAAGTTGTGTAGACATAGATCCCTTTCAGATTTTCGCTCAACAGGATTTGTTCTGACAATTTTTATTCTTAGTCAATCAATGAAAATAACTGGCAGTCTTCTAGGGGCATCTTATTCTTTCAAGTTCCTCTTTTTTTTGTAATGTTAGAGAATTTAGGCTTCTCCCAAGTCATAAACATTTGTACATAGAGAAGAATTAAAATTTCCTCTGGATCATAAGATTTTTAGACATGAAAGACTCGGGGCATATGGAGGGCTAAGGCTCACCTCCACGATAATTTTAGTGTATGGAGAATTAAGGTTCACATCTGGGCATATGATTGTGTTAAATAAAATACATGGAGTATTGAGGTCCATGTCTCGACAGTAGAATTTTGATTACACAGATTACATAGAGGATTGAGGCTCACCTCCAAGTCATGATATTTGGGTTGTACGGGATATATGAAGGATTGAGACTTGCCTCTCGGTTATGGAATTTGGGTAATATAAAAATTGTGCTTGGGCATCAGAGCCATGGCAATTCTTAGAAAGAGAATTCAAGCTCGCCACTAGGCCATGAAATTTAGGATATTGAATGTATAGAAGGTTAAGACTTGCCTCATGGCCATATATAATGAAGTGTTGCCACTATCTGGCATAATATATAGAGAATGTTGATGTTTCACCATCCTCTAATATAATTTACAATAGACACATGATGGAATTTAATTTCAACTGTTAATATTACCAGAAAGCAACATGTAAAAGTGGTAGCAAAATACCTTAGCAAGTATGATTCCTCAAGGGCCAACTTGCCCCATGTGAGTGACACACATGGCCAAGTGTTTCTATAGCACCCCCACCTCTCAAATTTCAGGTATTTAGGTACCTTGGCTACTTCAAGAAGTAGCTTCTTGAATTAATGGTAGACAGGATAAGGGACCCTGATAAAAATCCACCATCGCCAACTCTTCATTAAGTTCAGCAAGCTTTAAATAAATTATATGCTTAATGAGGAGTCTTGGAAATATAGCATGATCATCTGAGACATTGGACTCATGTAGGACAGTTCAAGGTCCTAGATCCTAACAGGCTAGACTTGTGGTCGAAAGATAGTTTGGCATGCACACGGAGAAACACACATCCGGGTGTTCTATTTGAACAACTTGAGGCATGTCTGGTATGCCAGTGTTCCTGATGGGTTGAGGAGATGCAAGTAAAAATTTAAGGCTTCTAAATGCAGCCTCAAGTTTCTCTTATATAGGTCTTCCATACTTAGAATTAAGGACTTGGAGGTAATCCTCTGCTTCAAAAAGGGAGTTGTGTCTTTCTATTTCTTTTTCTTCTTGAAGTATAATGTTAGCTGGCTGTGCATGGGCAACCGATGCCACCCGTTCTGATGAGGTGGTCATCAACTAATGAAAATGAGTGAGCTGACCTGGGGGGCAGCTAGTCAAGGGACATCAACATTTTCATTGGATCGGCTGTTGACATTGGAGGTGTAGCATGTACAAACAAGCACATTAACTAGGGTTTCCCAAAACTTGTCTTTGATGAGAGGTATCACCAATTGGATAGATAAGCCAATCGACTATATATAAGATCCACAATGGCATGATGAGCTCTAGCTAAGCATATTGAATATCCAAGATATAATGGTCAGTGACATCTTGGGCCTTAGGTCGAGCCCATAGAACACCCAACCTATGATTAGCTCAAGCATTTTGGCCTTTGGGATGAGCCTGCTGAAGATCTTGGGTAACATGTTTTTGAACCCAAGTATAGTTGGCATTCAAGACTAATTTTTCTCAGGCTTATGCTTTTGATGAAGTAAAGATTTATTCCTCACTTCTGAGGTGATGGTGGGGATTTGGGTCAGGGATTCATTCCCTACTCTAAGTGGTAGAAGTAGTTTAGGCCAGGATTTATTTCCCACCCTGCAGGTAATGATGATGGCCCAGGCTAAAACTTTGTTCCTTGTCTGGATGATGGTGGCCGTCCCACCAACCTTCATCATAACCCTATCTCCTTGCATGTCCTCCGATAGCTGAATCAGTGAAGAGTGAGGGAGTGCCATGAATTTGGACTTCACCTTGACCTTGTGCTTAATATTGCCAGTAAGGTTCCCATTCTAGAAGATGTGCCAAAGCCAACAATGAAAGTTAGGTGGAAGATTTTAGCTGTGGCAATTTGTCATTTGCAGAACTTCTTCAGCTTTAGCTATGGGTGAAGAACCAAACTTGGTTTACCACTAGAGGTATTGGAGATGACCTATTTGGCACCACTTCTGCATTAATGAGATTAGAAAGGGCAGCCTCTTATCTCCTTCGCCACAAGGATCAACTGCTCGAGGAACCCCAAGGTAGGGTCCTCAGAAATGGAGATGAATCAGATCAAGGTAGGCTGGGTTGAGGGTCGGGAGTGGGTCGGTTGGGCCCAAACCCAGATTGGCTGTGGTTGAGACCCGGGTCTGGACCGGGTCAGCTGGGAGTCAAAATAAAAATTAATAAAAATTAATTTTAAAACAACCACCGGGTCGGGGTCGTAGGGTCAGGACTGGATCAGTCAGCCCAAAAGCTGACCAGGTTGGCCGAACTGGTCCGACATAGTGGGGACCCGGTTATGAATCAGATGATAGGTTCAGCTCCCAAGTACTTCAGTCTTTGGAAGACCTTCAAGAATGGTCTGAATATTATGGGAGTTCAGAAACTCAATAATGCATATTTCCAGATGAATTCGTCATGGTAGAAGACACAAAATTCCTTGATCACCATTGTGGATCCATAATAAATAATGTATCAGATATATGTGAATACGTTTGAGGTTTTATAGCGATGCTATACTAGAGATATAAAAGGAAGAAGAGGTCCCACCGGCTGTGTCATTTGTGCAAACTTCATTTTTTCAGATCATTTAATCATTTAAAATAACAAGTAGATGTGACGTGTATGGATATGTTTGTGTGGTGTATATGGAAACTTACAGATGGAGATACAAACATTTTCAAAGTAAACATAAGGACATCCCCATAACAGGATATTTCAACTATATCAAAATTGAGGTTATTGTGTGGTGTTTGGACCTGTCCCCAGCGTTAATTACACGAAGAAACAGCTTAATTACACTAGATTAACCACCATACAAACATATATGACACAATGACATGTACATACATTCAAAGGAACTTAGCAATTTCAGACCATGTGACCATTGGCCCATCATAAAAATATTTTGTTTGATGGTCTTTCACATGTCTAACTTTTACTACCTTTTTTTCTTGATAGTCTTGAATTTTCTTCTAGAATTTGAATTATTAGAAATTTACTAATTTGTTAACTTGAAGATCACTTATTTCTGATATATAAAAATTTTATCATCATTTATTTGATTTATCATGATGTTTCAACATTGATTTCAATTTTTTAAGTTGGCCACTGGGCCACGTGACCAAAAAAAAAAAGATTTCAATTTTTTTAATGTTTTCATCTATCAAAATTTTAAAAACATTTATTTAATTTATTATAATTTTCTAACACTGATTTGAAATTTCTAATGTTTATTTGATTTATCAAAATTTTATGATTAGTTATCAAAAATTTACGGACACTTTTTTGCTTTTATTAAAATTTTTGATAATTTATCTGAATTTTATAGATGTTTATTTGATTTATTGTAATTTTATGATACCCTAGAATTTTTTGTTTGGCTTTTTCTTCAGTTTTGATTCCTTTTTTAGCATTGTATAAATATATTTTGTCATGATTTTGTTGATTCATTTAATTAATTTAGCATTATTATTATTATTATTATTATTATTATTATTATTATTATTATTATTATTATTATTATTATTATTTATGCATCATTTATATTTTTTATTATCATTTTTTATTTGTTTCTTTTTTTAACATTTTTGTTAAGTTTTTTAATATTATTATTTAATGCTGGATTGTGTGTTGTTTTATATTTTAAATTGATGCAATTTATTCGTCATTATTTCTTGTGATTTAATATTTATCACTATTATCATTTTTTATTTGATAATTAAAATAGATTTAAGTTTATTGATGAATTAAGTTTTGATAACTTCTGCTATCTTTCTATATATTATTTTATTTAGTTATTTTGATTTTATTATTACCAGACTTTGTTAACACTTGAGTTGTTATTTAATTTGTTTACTTCGTTGTATTCACTTATTTATTTGAAATTCTGACTAAATTTAGTTTACTTATTTTATTTATGCTTTTTATTTTTTTATTTTCTTAAAAAGATGATGAACACAAACATCGCCACATAATACAATAAAGATTTGATTATGAAACAAAATTTTGATTTCATTTCATATTTAATGTGGAGTACATCCAAGTAAATTAAAAATGAGAAGATATAAAAAAAGTCATAATCTCTTTTAAAATAAATATGAAATCATGAGAACGGTAAGAACATTATGAGATATTGAGTGTTTTTTTACCCATTTGCTCTCATATCCTTAGCATCATGATATATTTTAAAGCATAGATAGGAGTAATATGTAGGGTCATACACCCTTCTATATTAACTCAATTAGCTCTATCTATTATATGTTTCAGCGTGTGTTAGGATGTATCTATAAACGGTCCTCATGGCCTTTAAAGAACATGCATTAAATCTAAGAACCTAGCTAGATCATTCACTCTTGGCTATATTTTTGACCTCTTGGGCCTTAGCTTGTGCCTCTTGAGGTATTCTGGGCCTTAGGCACTCTTGGGCCTTAAATTATTTTTTTTTACAATTTTGTGCCTTGTGAACTTTAGGGCCTTTTGGATGCATTTTGACCTTTAGGCAGTATAGGGCCTCGAGATTTTTTTTTCTCCTTTGTGCCTTCGGCACTCTTGGCCTCCTAGAGGCTTTTTCATTCTTCTTCTAGAGAGAATGCCTCTTAAAAGGTTTTCTTTTGGCTCTTTGGTAGCACTTTGCACAAGAGGCCCTTATCTTGGGACCTTAATTGGGCCTTAAGAGGTTGTTTTTTCTCCTTTGTGCCTTTGTCACTCTTGAGCCTCTTAGAGGCTTTTACTTACTTCACCTAGAGTCCCTTAGGTTTTCTTTGGCTCCTTGGTAGCATTTTGCGCACGAGGCCCTAATCTTGGGACCTCACCTTTTAAATGAGGCCTTGGGGACCTCTTTATAGTGTGGGAAGATATATTGGTCCACAATATACTCTCACCTCTCTATTTTCGTAGTGAAGAGAGGTGATCCAAAAAGGTTGTAAAATATACCATCATTTCCTCATTTTCTTCTCTCTCTTGTTTAATGTTTGCAGGTCAAACTGGACTGGGGTAAGGTGACGGGCACTTTCCCTCATTTGTAACCACTGCAGTGGCTATTCCTCTTTTTCTTTTTCTTCTCTTCTACACAAGAATCGTGGCAGCTTTTCCTTTTTCTTCTTCACCTTTCTCATGGTCCCTCTTCTTCTTCACCTCCTCCAATCCTTCTTTTCACCATGGTTGAAGCACACTCAAACCCTCTTCAGATCCTCCATTTCTTCTTCTGCTTCCTCACAGCAGGGTGCACAGGAGAAGCCAGTACCTTGGCTCCCTCTCCCTTTTTTATTGCTCAGGTGCAACAGTACTTAACGAAAGCTATTTACAGGCATACCCTTAACCTCATGACATATGGCTATTCATTTTAAACACCTTCCAAAAAATACATTTAAGCTGATAATAGAATGATCTGTGTTTTCCATGTGTAGGCCAATCACGATCACATCACTTTTCCACATGCCTATCCACAAAGGACGATTGTGATTCTCACCAGAATTCAAAGCTGAACAAGGATTATGTTACAATGTAGCATGCAGCCATTTACTCTCCTATTCACTTTAGGCAACATCACCTATTGGATGGACAAAATAGAAATGCAATTAAAAATTCAATTGAGATGCAAAAATATTCTTGAAGATATAGAGGCAAGAAGAAGATAAAAAAGAAGCAATTCATATTTCTAAGTAGGCAACTTGTTTTCCCTCTCTCTTCCCCTCACTCTATATATATATATCAGTTACATCAGAAATGATTTATGTAGCTAATATGGCTGCTTCCTTTATTCACAAGAGCTCTTAAACAGCTGACTTCCCTTCCGTGCTGACATTTATACAAGTCAGTTACTATTAAAAATTTATTTGTAATATACATTTACATGCACTTGATTCAAGTTCAATATTAAGAAGGAATCTATTTCCTCGATTAGAAAGAATAAATACGAACAAAAAGACAGTAATAAGCATTTCACTAGCATCTAATGTTAAGAACAGTTATTACTTCATTAAATTCTCTAGCCTGTGGAAGCATATTCAAGCCCGTTGTTCCATCCAGAACTAGCAGAATCTCCTGCAGCAATCACAGATCACTTTAGATAAAAATTTAAAAAAAATCAGAGAAAGCAACCGTTCAAGAAAAGTGTGCTTTCAAGCAAAACAAGTACAAAAGTTACATGATAAGTTCGATAAAACAAATGGCACATATCAAGCGAAAACCACAGCCAAACAAAAAGATATTTCTGAACGAATAAAAATTAAATGGCACAAAGAAGAGTGGTGGGGAACTAGTTCAGGGTCTTTTGTGTCTTTTGTGTTTCTATTCTTTGAATGACTCGTTCGTAAATATTTAAGTTCTTTCAACTCTTTTCTTGCATTTCTGTTCATAGGAGGACAAGTTTGTAAATATTGACTTTAGAGGTCTTCTGTAAAAAAATGGCTCCTCTTTGTAAGGAGGCCATCTTACGTGTGAAAGCGATAAATCAGTATTTCAAAATACATGTGATTATCTGTGTATATATATTTTCTTATATTGACATATAAGTATATGTATGTATAAATATTTACTCATATCCTTGTCAATAGCTAGATCAGTCAAGACAATGACCTTCTAGAGGTTTGATCTCTAAAGAATAAGCCTATGTTGAATCCCAAAATGAATGATCACAATGGGATAAACCCTTGTTGAGTCTCTCAAGAGATGATCTCTTCACTCGCATGTCAAAGCAATGACCTTCTAGAGTCTGATCTCGAAAGGACAAGTCTTTGTTGAGTCTCTCAAAGGACTCCCTTGAGTCTCTCGGGATGATAGACCCCTATTGAGTCCCTCAAGAGATGACAATGAAATTTCGACAAGTTGAAGAGTCTGAACATGCAAGCACATAAAAAAAGATGAGAGGAAAAATGAGGCATAGAAGCCATCATCTATTAGCTTTGCTGTCATCCCAAGCCAAGGTCATTGTTGCCTTGATTGTTGGCTACCATTGTCTCCACCAAGGGACTATGGTCGTTGCCACCTTCATAGAGGGAAAGAAACCCATATGGTCAAAGCCCTCAAAGTTAAACTCTCATATGGTCGGGAAGGGGTGCCGCATGGGACCCGATCTCACGTAACCAACCAAAAGACTTGGATCAACCTGGCTCTTCCATGCTTTGAACACCCCTCACCATGAGATAGGCAAAAAAGAACCATGATCCTTCTCGCTCTGAACAAAAAAAAGGGGGTCTCAAGGATCCTCAAGCACTGACATACGACCCTCTTGCACCAAAGAGACCATCCTAAGCCTTGCTGCCGCGATGAACAAAGGAGGGGGATGGAAGAGTTGCCACAAAGAGGGCCTCCAATGACTATCCTTATTACTACCGGGAGCAAATGTCTCCATCCTTGCCGTCTTCTAAAGTCAACACCACTTCCACGAAGCTCAAACCACCTCCGAGGACTGCGACCACTACCATTATTGCTAGAAGAAGCCGATGTTGCTAGTCACAATTGGTGATATCATAAATTGAGCAAGGGGAGGCCACCACCATTGTCGCTGCTAAGTGCTGCCACCGTTGTCATCATCTCCAGAAATAAAAAAGTGGAAGAAGATGGGGACCCTGTCCGATCTTGCTACCATCGAATTGGGAGGAGGAAGTCGCAACTAGCATCAATTGAACCTCAACTACGAAGAATAGGAATCGTTGTCACCATCACAACCACTTGAGGCCATCGCCTCCCTCACCGTCAGTCACCGACTCACCGCTATCAACATCACGCCATTGTTGTTAGAAGGGGAGGAGCCCACAGGTCTCCTATAGCAAATATGTTGTAGGAGAATATGGGAGCCCCGCAGGTCTACCTGGGTCCTGAACACCAAAAGTATTGGAGAAGAGAAGGAACTCGCAAGTCGCAAGCGTCTCCTACTGCCTTCGTTGCCTCCTTGGTACATCAGTGGAGGAGAGAGAAGAAGTGATTGGAGGTCCATCATCACTATCTCCTGATGCTACTACTAATATCGAGTTTGCCGCTACTATTGGGTGAAGGAGATGTTGCCAAAGAAAAAGGAAACCATAGAGGGTTCCTATTGTGCCGAAGAGAAAGAGATCATGAGAGGAGGAGGCTCCTCCAAGACCTCCGCCGCCGTGAGGAGAAGCCACTGCGGAAGCCACGGGACCCTTTCCTATGTCAAGAAAGAGAACGATGAAACAAGAAGGCCCCTCAATTGTGCAATCAAACAAGAAAAATAAAATAAAAAGAGAGGAAGAGATTGTGCACCCGTGGAGCCACCACACAAAACCTAGGCACACACGCTCACACAACCACATGCCCGCGCATCCATGTGTGGGCCCAGCGACCAAGTCAATTGGATTCAGTCACTAGTCATAAGCTTACTGCTTGTTTGAAAGAAATGAGAGTAACTTCACCTCCCGTGCACCCTACCCCCCCACTTATACGAAAATAAGGGTGATGCTACTAATTTTTGTAATAAAAATACCCCTAATTTTTGGACGGTGGACCATCCCTAAGCCCTCAGTCCATCTTCCCTCGTTAAACCAACCAGCAGTTTGAGTTGATGAGAACCAGTAGGTGCCACCACCTGCCAACAAAAAATTCTATTTGAATGGTCAATTCGCCGGCCACCCCTTCCAATTTTTAGCTCAGCCAACCAGGGGTGGACTCCCCATCGGTCCTTCCCTTCACCCAATCGACTGATCAACGGTCCGACCCATGAAGACTCGGCAGCAACCGCCTGCTGTAATGAAAACACTGGTGGTCAACCCAGCAGCTAACTCACCACCTCAACACTCAGCTCCACCGATTGGGGGCAAGTCCCCTATGCAAGCTATTCCCCTCTAAGAGGTTCATCATGCGGACTCCTGTGTTGATCGAGGGCAAGGTACCAGACCCCCTACCCCGGTCCCCAAACAAATGTGGCTTACTAAAGCCAACATTCCCACAGTGGAACATCCTCTTGTCAAGGTTTGTCATCCACCATACCCATATGAGGGGCCTTCTAGATTGAAGTCCCGACTCTTCCAGCACTCTACTCAACCGACTTGGGGCAAGCTTCACATAAGCCACTCTCCACCAGGTCAACCTGCCAGTGGCCCGACCTATGAAGACCCGACAGGAGGTGCCTATCGTGAAGAAAGTTCCTGCGGTCAGCCTAACTGCTGACTCCCCGCACTGGCATCCAACTCTGATGATTAAGAGCATGCTCCACGTTCGAGCTACACCCTGTTGAGAGTCTCGAACAGTGGACTCTTGTGCCGACTGGGGGCAAGGATCCAGACCCTCTACCCTAGTCCTCAAACAAATATGGCTACTGAAGACTAGCATTCCCCCAACGGAACCTCTACCTTCCATGCACGGCTGTATGCGGCGCTTGGACGTAGGCCCTTCTAGGTCTAAACCTTGACCTTGGCCTAGGCTGAAAAGGTCATTCTTGAACCGTTGCCCAAGGCCCTCTGACTTGGCCGAAGGCTCGACTTACCCCGCTTTGCCGGCAACAATTCTTTCATCTTGATAACGTCATCAAAGCCAGGGTTCTACGAAAGCTACCCAACCAAAATGAGTAGATTTTGGACCAGCTAGCTTTCCCCGACAATACCCCCAGACGACAAGCAACATGGAAGCCTGAAAGTAGGATGCAGGTCTTCCCCTGCTATACTCTGAGAGCCAGTCATCTTTACAACATCCTAAAGACTTCTAGAGTCCATCCTGGACCTAAAACTCGTAGTCTAAGCACCAGCCTGCTGTCGTCACTGAATCCACGCTGCACAACAACGTTGAGGAAACCGCATAGACCGACAATGACATGCAAAAGGTCGTTCCTCCTACTTCTAACATTGGAGGACCACCGGTGGGAGAACCAACAACTCCGGGCCATCATTGCCAATGCCAGACTACTCCAGTCTTCGCCGGTCCAAAACTCTGACCCAGACCTTAGACCAGGTTGGCACCTTCAACATTACTGAGGAGGTTGTGCCTACCTATGATGTTGTAGGCCACAAGTACGGGTGTCTACCCCTTGCCACGACAGCACCCAAAGCCTCTTGAGGTAGGCATCACTCACAACCAGAGAGCACAGTCAAGCTTGTCAAAAAAAATGCCCCTGGGAGTATCAATAGCCAAAGGTGCTGACTTGCCTGTAGATAGTCTTACTATAGTGCTCTCCAAGCCCTAAGATGTGAAATGCATTGGATTCAAGTTTAATGAAACTGGAAGTTCACTACACCGAAGTGGTGAACCTACATAGAGCTATGATGGGTCAAGTGACCCAGCAATGATTGCTGGATTGAATCCAGGTACCCATTCTGATCCGAAGTGGATTAGATTAGATCGGCCTATTCTGGCTAACATTTCTACGAGAAAATCAATCCAAAATCAGTTCTTAAAAAAACCCTAAAATATTCATAAAAAATACCCTAAAAATGAAAAAAAAATCACAGAGACCCGATATCATCATTGCATCCGATGGTAACCCCCCTAATCGGGGGTCTTGATGGATCCCGCAAGGGGGATCTTTGGTAGTTGGCCGCCACAATGGTGGTGGAAGGACCAACTCTGGCGACAGATGGCAGGAATCTGAAATCAACCAATTCAACTGATTCCAACGTGAATCCAGCTTGATTCCACCAATTTCAATCAATTCTAGCAGGAGATCAGGTTGGATCAGTCCTCCCAGCCAAGATCAGATTGAAAGGGTCCGATCTGATTACAAAATCGATCGATTCCAATTCGATCCGACCGATTCTACAATCTATGGACCCAACTGAGTTTTGAGAATATATTAGTTTTTTAAAGAAATTGTATTAAAGTTTAAAGAAAGTTATAATTTTATATAAAGAGAGGGTGAACCTGCTTATTTTGTAGGTGACCCCACTGAATCAAGATGCTACATCCATCGCTGGTCAATGGTCACAAAAGCCTCCAGCACTGTGAGACATTACGAAGTACAGCTCGCAAAGCTTGGTCACATCCATGTCACGTCTACATGTGGAGCATCAAACATTGAGCTCGTTGAGATGAGGTCTTGGACTACAGAGGCATCCCTTGGTCCACATCTGAACCAAACCTTAGTGAGGCAGGGTAGGTGTTAGGTATAACTCCAAATGTCAGTTTCATGCTCACCTGGATTATAAATAAGTTTACCTTTTCCAAGAAGCAGCTTATTCCTCTGTTGGAGATACCCAGGGGCAGGATTCAGATTTCATGGTTGGTCTGCTGAAAGAAAGGAAGCTCAAGACACTAGTTGACTCCCACTCCAGAGGGTGAGCTATCCCAATGCAGCACGTACATCCAGTTTTAAAATAATAAAGGAAGAAATGTTGCAATTTTGAAATTTGTACAATTTTATCAAATAAGATTAGTGAAGAAAAATAATCCATATGGCTGGTCTCAAATAATTTAGGATTAAATCTCAAGTTGATTTCAGTTGTACACTTTTATCAAACACGTCAAAATAACTATATCTATATCTCTAATTTTTAAAATATTACATACTTACACAAAGTGTTTGCTTTAGAAATAAACTATCCAGATTAAGAGTTTGCAAGCAAACACCCTATAAAACATTCATGCCAAAACAGAAGATACAGATCAACATTAAGATTACTGTATACAGATTCCAATGGAAATGATCAAAAAGAAATAATAATATATGACAATACATTTGGAGCATCACGAATGACTTTGCCAACAGCCTTTCTGCAAGCAATTAACTCCTCCATCAAGTCAAAATTAGTGTGAAGACCTGTAAATCTAGCACTTTTTGTTAACAAAATATAAAGGACTACATGAGACATGAGAATTTTTTAGGGCATACGTCCAGATGTATCACAAAGAACCACATCGTATCCCTGTTCCTTGCCTCTTTTCACAGCCTGTGAAAGAACTGCACAAAGAATAGTTATGCAAGATAGAATAAATAAAAAGGAAAACAAATCCAAAAATCTTGCCAACAGTTCTTACCTGATGGTGCTTTAGTTTTGTCTCCTTGAGCTACTACAATCTCTGACCCAGTTCTCTCTGCCCATACTTCCAACTGCTCACTAGCCGCTGCTCTAAATGTATCACCTGCCGCCATTAGTATCTGCAGGGAGTAAATCACAGTTGGAAGATACACAAGAAAGACAAGTATGCTTCTATGTTACATGAAAAAAGATTAGATTAAGCTGATCCATCCATAATGTAGTTACGGGGCCTCACCATTCCCTGAAAAATCTATGGCAGCTAAGGATCAGAGAATCAGAATTGGGACTCAAATCGGAGGGTTTTGATTCTGATTTGGATCGGGAGAATCGACCAATTCTCCAGAAGGAAAATCGATCCTGAATCGATCATGATCAGTTCTTCAAAAAATCTTAAAAAAGCTTTAAAAACACAGAATAAGAGACAAAATTGACGATCTAACCTCCTTTGGGGCCAATTTCAGCCCCCAAAATGGTTGTAAAAGGGTGATGCGGACGCTATGCCGCAGCAGCATCTTCCCTACTCGATAGCTTACCAACCCATCAGTTAGCAGTTGTTGGCGTACATTTTTTTCAAAAAAAAAAAGAGAGAGGACAAATGGGCCAGCAAGACCAGGGCTAGGAGCAGCCCCGACAGCCCATGTTCAGTCCAATTGGGCCCAATTTTAAGCCCAAACAGGGCCTCTGGTCAGCCGGCCCATGTTTTAACAAAATTTGGCCCATGTCAAAGCCTTGCGCACAGCCCATGATGAAGGCTGGGCCGCAGCCACCTGCAGGCCCACTTGCGGCCACCTGCAGGTCCAGCATGACAGGCCCACCTGTGGCCTGGTGTGAACAGCACCTGCCACATCAGCACCTCCAGCTGCACCAGCCCTGCCACCTCAGCCCATCGGCCAGTTGAAGGAGGGGGAAGGCCAAGGGACAGCCAATCAATTAATGGAATTGAATGGAGTAACCTCCCAATGGAAGCCCAAGAGGCCTGCGGTTATGGCCAGTCTGCTGCCTCTTCATCTCCCCTCCACTCTCTATAAGAGGAGGGGGGCGCGCCAGCATCTGGGTGGAGGAAGAGGACGTCGACAGGCTGCCGGTCTGCTACCTCATCTGCCGACCTGCTGCCACCTGCTGCTGCGTCTGCCACCTGCTGCCAGGAGAAAGGAGAAGAAGGGAAGAGGACAAGGTAAGAAGGGATAGTTGGCATGTCCACGTAGCCCCTTAGGGGGGCCTTCTTTCTGTCGGTTTACCTGCTCTTCCCTGCCCCTATCCATCTTCACAAAATGCCCCCTTCCAGTCCATTTGAACCCCCCTAGATTGGACTGCAATCCCCTTGCCCGGAGCCAGAAAAAAACCCAGTCCCCTTGTGACCTGTTTTTTTCAGCCCCGCTTAAGCCCCAAAAAAGCCCACTGCAGCCCATTTTCAGGCCCATAATCTGCCACCTGCAGGTACTCCCAAGCCAGGCCCCTGTCCTGATCCAGTCCAAACCACCTTCAGGCCCCTTTCAGTCCTGATCGGTCCACCTATTCAGGCCTATGTCCGATAACCTGTTTGGCCCATATTCTGACCCGATATGACCCACCTGCAGGTTCACAACCGGCCCATTCCTGGTCCTAAACCAGGCACACAACCAGCCCCTAACAGGTCCCTTTGTGACCCAAAACCAGGTCTGAAACCTGAAGCCAAAAAAAGCCCCTCTGCGGCCCCATCCAGAACCCCCCAAAAACAGGCCCACTTCGGCTCCCTTGCAGCCAAGCTCCAGCCCCATTGAAGTTCAACCCAATGGCCCTTTCACGGGTCCAATCCGCTTCCCAAGAAGCCCACCAGCAGCGCCCTTGCGGCAGAGAAGAAAAACTGCAGCAGCCCCTTTGTGGATTGAACCGGCAAAGAGGGAGGCAAGTCTCAACAGCCCTTTCACGGGTCTGGCTTTGCCTCCAACACATCAAGGGAGGGGCAAGCCTCAACGGCCCTTTCACGGGTCCGGCTGTCCCCTCACCTTATCCAGGGAGAATCGAGCCTCAACGGCCTTTTCACGGGTCCGGCTTGGCCTCCAAGAAGCTGTCCTTCCGACTCAAGCAAGTTGAAGCCCGGCTTTGAACGCCGAAGGAATGGACCGGCCCGAAGTGGCCTTAAAAAAAATAATAAAATAAAAAATCAGAAAGCAAAAGCAACACCTAAATTAAGGAGCTTCACCCATAGCGGGGAACTCCACCTTGGACGACTCCCCCCGGGTCCGCCCCAGAATGTCGATCCGGACGGTGGCGTGGGCATACTCCCGTAGCCATCGATCCTTCCCCCAATGTGACTAAGTCAAGACTGGCCACTTTGGATGGGTAAATTTCACTAAGTTATAAAATGACCGGCATGCCGTCATAATGCCGAAATTTTCTGAAGTAGTGGAGAACCTAAATTGGGGGAAGGGTTGACCATATTGTACACCGATGTACCCCTTTCTTCAATGAAATGAACTTTGATGTCAACATTAGAATGCATGAACCAGGCATCCAACGGTAGCCCGATGAGTCAGAGGCGATACAAACCGCCAAACTAAAAATAAAATCAAAACAGAAAATCAAATCTAAAAATTCAAATAAAAAAACAGGACTAAACAAAAATCTGAAACTCAAAACAAAAAATCAGAATTAAAAGAAATCTGAAATTCAACTTAAACTCATCCCGATTTAATCCAACAACTGAACCGGCTTGAAACACATAAAACCGAAATCAGATTTTGATTAAATCTAAACAGATAAAATTCAGATTTAAATCAAATCTGTCAACCACCAAAATTTCAGATATAAATCAAATCTGTAAAAAAAATAAAAATAAATCAGATAATCTGCCAAAGGTACTTTCCAACTGATTTAAAACACATCCAGGAAATCTGGTCTGATAAAAAATCTGGAAATCTACTGAAATTCATCCCAAAAGAAACCAAATGACCAACAACTTCAAACATCCAAAATGGATCAAAATCAACCTAATACAAAAAATCCAGAATCTGAAAATTCAGAAAACCAACCAAATCAAAAATCTCAAAATGCTTAAAACCCTTTAAGCATATCCAAATTGAAATCAAAACAACTAGAACCGATCAAGTCCAAAATCAAACAAATCAAAACTAAACCAAAACAACAAATCAAACAAATTGATTCAAAATCAATAAAAACCAACATCAAGTCGATCAAAAAATCAAACTACATAATAAAAATCAACCCGAATCAAAGTGATTTGCATCTCAACGGACCCAAAAGGCCACTACCCTTTTGAGTTCTTTATTTTTATGTCGATGTGCATTTCTCCAAAAATAGGTTGTCGCGATGGTTAATAAAAGATGTTCGAACCGTTGCTCGATGTAAGCTAACGCCGAATACTCGCACCATTCGGCGGAGAGGGGTCAAAAAATGAAATTTTCAAAGAACCCAAACCTCGGTTCTTATATTTTTAAACTATCACCGGACTACCTAATATTTTAGGTATCATCTTTTTCCTAGATAAGTCTGTGGTATCGAAAAATGTCTTTCTTTCTAAGAACAGACGCGTAAAAAAGAGGTCCACACAATAGTAAGCACATATTGTAATCAACCAATCTGGCTAGATTAGATAAGCTTATGACGATTTGATTTTCACCCAGAGAGGCAATCCAAGATAAAATCCTGATGGAATCAGTCGGGATCGGATAGGAATTATATTTGATAGGGCCTCAAAGATAGGCTCGGTCCACGGGATTTGTTGTCCAAGACCACAGCTTATCAGGCGGACAAGATGACACAGTGGTTTATGGCCACCGTGGCCCTTTCCACTGATTTCTACCAAGAATCGTTGGTCTAGAACAAGGATCACAGGATCAGAATCAAGATTGGTGGGTACCGATCCGATCCGGATCACATCAGATCAGATTGATCCCTACTGATCCACTGAAACAAAACCGATCCAAAATCAATAAGTAAAAAAATAATAATTCCAATTCTAATTCCGATTCCGATCCGATCCTACCCGATCCAGACCAATCCTTACCGATCCCAGCCAATCCAACTGGAGTAGAAAAAAAAAACAATCCGTCCGATCCGATTCCGATCCGATCTAGCCGATTCTGCCGAAACTTCTTTATGGATCAATCCTTCGGCTAAGAATCAAGTCAATCCAATCGAGGCCGAATCGACCGATTCCACAATCTATGGTCTAGAATCAACTGATTCGATAGATTTCAGTCCTTATAAAAGATGATTCAACCGATTTCTATCAATTCCTGTGGAAGATCACCTTAGATCGGGTCTCGCAACAAAAATTAGATTGGAGGGGTCCAATCCAAACCAAGAATTAGTCGATTCCGATCCAAAATGGTTGATTCTACAATCCATGACAAAAGCTCATAAACATTTGGCAGCCACACTAGAAACTATTGAAGTATTTACCAAAGTGGCCTTAGTACTTGACAAGGAACAGTGATTATCCACTTATTGTAGTGATGTGGTCACAACCTTAAGTAACAGAATATATTCTTCCTATAGTTTATAAAAGCTACTGCAGTGATCATGCACATCAAAGTTACATTAGTTACCCATAATCAAGGAATCAGAATCAGAATCGGAATCGGAATCGAAATCAATCAGTACCAATTTGATTCGAATCGGATCGGATAGGTCCAATTCTAATTGATTCTCAAAAAAAGAAATCGATCCGAAATAAAAAAATTTAAAATTTTAAAACTTCTGATTCTAATTTCGATTCCGATTTGGTCCGATTTGACCAGAATCTTTTTAAAAAATTAAAAAAATCAGGCTTCCAATTCCGATCCGATTCAACCAATTCAAGACCGATTCAACCAACTCAAACTGATTCCAACGGAATTCAGGTCAGAATCAATCCTTCAAGCAAAAATCGATCGATTCTGATCCGATTCGATTCTGAAATCGGTCGATTCCGATCCGATTCGACCAATTCCACAATCTATGCCCATAATTCATGTTGTATGGCCACACTTTATTGTAGCATGAGAAAACATTTGCTCACAAGTACCATCCAAGGAATGCATACTCACTTTCCAACATCACATCATAGGGATCAGAATGGCGAAATCTAAATTAGGTAGAGGTGTTCATGGTTCAATTTGATCCTACTTTGGACCATTTTTTTAAACCAAAACCTAACCAAATTTTAAACCAATCGAATTGGTATAGTAAAACTCCAAACCAAAAATGAATCTTTTTTTTTTTGGTCACGAGTGGCCCAGTGGCCTGAACCCCGCTGGCGCCGCGGGTGGCGAGGGTTCGACCCCCCGGTCGAACCCCACAGGTCGTCCCCCCCCGGGGACGCCCGGCTTGAAAAACCAAAAATGAATCAAACCAATTAATTCGGTTCAAACCGTTAATTTTTTATTTTATAAATTCAAAAATGAATCAAACCATTTAATTCGGTTCAAACCTTGGGGCACTGTGACTGCGCCCTCGAACTAAGGGTGTTGTATGCGCACCCACAACTGTGGGTGCAGTCGGTCCAACAGTTCTAACGATTTTCCTTGTTTTAGGACTTTCCAAACACCATTTTGAAGGTTAACTTCTCAAAAAGGATGATTTGGACCACGCCCCTAAGTCGGGGTTGCATTCATTTTAGAGATTCAATTTTTGGAATTTCTCTAGAATTTTCCGGGCCATTTTTAGTAATTTCGACTGAACGTGCCCCCGAAGTGTGGGAATGGTGTATGCACCCCCAAAGTGGGGGCGCTATGCGCACCTCAATTCGGGGGGCATGCAACCTGAGGCACGTTCATCTAGTTTCTTTGTTTTGCACCCATTTTGATCCCCAATAAATTCTCGGCATTAGCAGACGATTTAGGGTTAGTCTGCTCATCCTCCAATCACCCTACGCTCGTCCCAAGCTCCCCAAATCATTCTGTCTTCGTCCCAATGCCAAGGAATCATCCCAAAGTGAGATAGAAGCCAATTTATACTCCATCGTGATGTTTTGCTGATCTTTGGCTTCCACAGATTTTCCAGAGCATCTTCTGGCCAGGCCTCCATCAGAAGAAGTGTTCTTCGTCAAGTTATCTTTCATCTCTAAGAAACAGGGCCACCAATTCCGACATCTTGGCTCGTGGCGGCTTCTGCACTGGTGCTGCACTGACGGATCCAAAGTCTATATTTCTCTGTCATTGCATTCTCAATCAATTTCTGCCTACTTCCTGGTGGATTCAGCTCATATAGTCTTCATATAAACTGTTCCCGGGTAAGTTATCTTTCATTTGCAATAAGAATCATTCAATTCCAACCTTTGTGGTGCCCATATTATATCTTGCATCGACATCGTGCCAGTGGTTCCCAAATCTTCACTTTTTAGCACCAGAGTTATCATGTAAATTTCAACTCGTTCGTAGAGTATTCAGGCCAACTTGTCTCTATCTTAAATTACCCTCGATAAGTTATCTTTATTTTAAAATAAACGGGAGTCCATTCCGTCTTCCGAATTGCTCATGGCGATTTCTGCATCAAGGTTGCGCCGCCAAATTATGCTTTTCCTACATCCCTTGTATTCACTAATTTTTATAGGACGCTATGAACGTCTTCTGAAAAATTCATCAACATAAATAATCCTCCTCTCTGAGTCTTCTTTCTAATGTAACAAACGACACTCAATTCTGACGTCGGGAGTATCTGTGGCAAGCTCTACACTGAAGATGCGCCAGAAGAAGTTCATCGCGTCCCCAAACAAAGGGCACACTGAACGCACCATCAAACCCAGGGCGTGCAAGCCGTGCCCTAGCCTATTCACAAGCCATCCAGATCAATGATATCTGCTCTATTTTAGCTCCGATTTGAGTCGTTCAAATTCCTACTTCTTCCTCATTCATTCAACATCATTTACAGTACATTTATTTAGTTTTGCATCATTTCATACATTATAAAAAACCAAAAATAAGGATTAAGGCTAACCCTAAAACTAGTGAGTCGTATTTCGATTGTCGTTTTTATGCTATTCTTTTTACAGTTACTACATTTCACCGAAATCTAATCCCTTTTTCACTTGTTTTCGTCTTCTAGTTGCATAGGTACATCAAACAAGTGGTGGTTAAAAACTCTTCTTCAACGGCCGGCTAGAGAATAAGAAGGTTGAACCCGAATATCCGTCTCCCATGTTAAGGTACACAGTCATATCTTATATACTCCGCACTTCATTTCATTTAATTTAGAGCCCGCAACTCCTGGCGACCAAATTTCCTCACTTCCACTTCACCTCCTCTCTTATCTCTTTTCTCTTTTAATTTATTTTCCTCATTCTCCTCCCACAAGACCCAAACCGTGTCTCCGGCGCCCGAGTGACGCCGAGAACCAAAAGTTCAGGGATCAATGTGAGTGTGGGCCGAGGTAAGAGTTCCTTATTATCTCATCTTTCTGAAGTGCTAACCCGGAACCCGTTTTCGAAGTCGACAGTGCGGAACTATTTTGACAGATATGTTTAGCTAATATGCCTAGCAACTTTACTCTATTAGTTGGATTTCATATTCAAATGGCAAGTTCATTTCTATCTCACATCATAAACTCTCAAGCCCTCGGGCTAGGGTCCATGGCACCTCGTGAGAGAGCTAGCTAGAGCACATAAGAGGAGCGCATGAGAAGATGGCCCAATCAGATCACATAATTAGAAAAACAACAAAAAATAAAAGATCCAAACAACATTGTAGCTTTGTGATGTCCCCCGTTCGTGTAGCTTCATGAGGCACCATCCCTTCTTTGATGCAGGGAGTTTACAAGACCAAAATGGTAATAAGACGATAGCAAAGGATGAACAGGAAAGTAGGTTGGGACAAAGGTAGATGCTCCAATGGATTCAAAGAGCAGCATTGTGATGGTGGACATGATGTGATGGGACCCAATGCGACAGCGCAAAGGAGTTCCGACAAATCTAGGAGCTACGATTTTGGAGAGCAGGTCAACGTGGTCTCTACTGGAGGGAGACTTGACAAAAGAAGGCAGAAGATGTCATGACAGATTAGTAGGATACAGGGTGCGTGGATAAGGAAATGTAGGTGTCGGCTTCCAAAGATGATCCGATGTTGGTTAAAATAGTGAATGGTACATCGAAGATGAAAATGATTGCCGAAGGATGCCCAAGGGAGATAGCCAACCAAGGGGATCATCAAAGACTCAAGACCACAAACAGTGGAGTAGATTGTTGTCAGAGGTTCAATTGCCATCACTTTTAGGGACTGCCAAACAGTTGCGCAGGACTAGGTGATCATCTTCATCAAGAGCTCCAACAACCAGTTCAAGATTCCCAGACAACCTGGATGTTGCTGTGATGTTTCTATTGGAGTGCTAGACGTGTCGACGCCGATCAAAGTAGGAGAAGATGTTATGCGGGACAAACCGGCTAGACCGGGCTAAACCGAACGAAAGCGAAGCGAACCGGCGCTAATCGCCGTTAAACGGACCTAAACGAGCCCAAAATGAAGTAAACCGGCCTCGAACCGGTCGAAACAAGCCCGAACCGGGCCCAAAATGGGTCGAACCATGCTGAACCGGTCTAAACCGGCTCAAGATGGTCTGAACCGGCCTGAACCGGGCGCTTCAGGCACTGAACCGGCCTGAACCGGCGTGAACCGGGTCAGAACCCGGTCGAACCGGCTGAACCGCCGGTCTGGAACCTGAACCGGCAACCGGGTGAACCGGCGCCGGCCGCGAGCGTCGGGGGTCGTGGCGCCTTCTCTGTGGCTCTCGGGTGGTCGCGTGGCCGTTTCTTTGACGTCGACCGCCCGTCAACGTGGCGGCATCGCGTCCGTCCCGCGAGGCCGCGACAAAATGCCTCGCCCGCGGGCGAGGGCGAGCGGCTTCCGCGTCGTCTTCGGCAACGCCGTCGTCGCCGTCCCGTCCGGACGGAGCTCGCCTGCTCACGGCGTCCTCGTCGTCGTCGTCCGGCAGGTGCAGGCAGAGCGCGGAGCAGGGGAAGGGAGCCAGGAGATGGCCGCGACGCCCCGACGTTGTCCGGCCGGCGTTGGAAGGTGTTTGCAGAGCTGGGGCGGTCCCGGCGGGCAGGCGGAGTCGACGGGAAGAGGCGAAAGGGAATGGGAGGGAGGATCCGGGAATCACCGGATCCTCTTCCCGCTTCACCGTCTCCTCCTTCCGCTCCTGCTTCGTCTTCTCCCTTCGCCATCCTCGCACGAACGAAGCAGGGAAGGGGGGTTGGGATCCGGCCCGACGTGGCCGTGGTGGAAGGAACCGGAGGAGGATCCGCTGCGGACGCTCCCGGGGATCGCCGGTTGCAGATCTGTCGGTGGAGACGTAGACGGACAGCACCCGAGCAAATCTTGGAATCGCCAGAGTGAGGCCGTCGGGGATGAAGAACCCGAAGGAGGACACAGCCGCGTTGACGTCGTCGATGGGAACCGGGAAGGAGAAGATGAGAAGAAAGGCACGGAGGCCTGAGGATGAGGAGGGAGGGGAATGAATGGCCACCTGCCAGAGGGTTGAGGAAGCACGAGGATATCGCCTGGATGAGGGGTGGAGGAAGAAGATGGGGCAGAGCCCCCTGCTCGGGACACCAAGCCAAAGGCTCCAAAAATTCCACTATTGCTTACTGAACTATGTACATCCGGTCCTCTTTTAAAGAGGGAGAAGAGACCTAATTAAAAAAAACACCCTCTAAGACTTCTATTTACAAACTTGTCCTCGTAGGGACATAAGTAAAAGAAAACCCAAAAAATGTCCCCATCAAGATGACAGATCTCAAACTGAGAAGGGGAAGGAGGACAAATGGTGTGGAGGTCAACAGATGGAGAGAGATGGAGAGAAGCCCTCCTTGGCCAGAAAGTGAAGACAGAAATGTCTCCTTTGGTAGAACAAGTGAAGAAGGACCTACCGGGACGAGGTCCCTACAGGACCGAACAACTACAAAAATTTTCTATTCCATTCCACTGTTTCAGGGGTACATGGTGACACTATTTATAAAGAGAGTCGTTACAATTAAGCCCATCAAAACAAAATATTTACAATCATATCCCCAAGCACTAAAGAACTAAAACTCAAAAAGATACCTATCTAAATTCCCATCAGTATGATAAGTTTGTTTAGATGTCAGAGAAACATGCTGTCAAAAAAGAGCAACAATTTCAACCCTGAAGAGGCATACCTTCACACCTTCATTCTTCAACCTATGTGCAAGCTTCCCTATAAGTAGGAGTGAAGAAAACACAATCAATATCATTGCTTCTCATCCCTGAGAAATTGTAGGCATGCGGACTACAGCTGAAAGACTTACTAATACATCCAAAAATAGAAAAAAAAACTTACAAGAAGGTAAACAAAAAAGAATACAGAATTTAGACCCATTTGTATGGAAGTCTAAATGTAGTTAAATATCAGTACAACCATGATTAGGAATGAAAGATATCATTTAGTGGTGAAGCAAACTTGTTAGTTTGTAATGACAGGTTGACACAATCGGAAAAAGTTAGATTGCAGATACAAACCAAGCGAAGTCGTCTTTCCACCCCCGTTCACCCCAACAACCATTATTACAGCAGGTTTCCTGACAATGTCACAAGTAATTAAATCAAAAAATGAGACAGACATTTGACCATCCCTCCACAAGAACATGTAGTTACAAAACATCTACATTTGCATCAGACGTAATCTGTGAGTGTGTGACTGTATGTGTGTGTGAGAGAGAGAGAAAGAGAACCTAAATCCCAGCTGAAGATCAGTCTTGCCAGTTTTGCTAGTCAACAAATTAAGCACAGCTTTCTTCAGTGCCTCCTGAAAAGTCGAAGCCAGCCAACCTAAGTGCAATTAGCAGGTGCATTAGTTATAAATTCTCCCTAACCATGTTACCAACTATGTGTCTCTGTTTCCTAATATCCTTAAAAATTACCACAAGAAAGCTGTCCAGACAAGCATAGGGCGTTTCTTCCTTTCTCAGAGGCAAAATTAAAATATCTCAATTAATGAAGCGATAATTTACCTTAATCTCACCACCAGACTTCAGATTCCCGGATAGTATGTCATCTCTCAAGCTATCTACAATCTTGGCAGAGATCCTTGGCCCAAAATCAGAAACCAACAAAGCCTGCAAACATTCAACAGAGCAAGTGACTGAATAAGAGAGGTGAGAGTGATTACCATTACTAGTAGTAAGATTGTATTATAGAATGGGTTATATAGAGCAGGTTAGATATATCTGAGCTAGTTAGCTCCTAGCACTGTTTCAGGCCATTTTTTGTGCCCTGTTATGGTTTATTGTACATGCATATGATCAGGTGTATAGTAATTGAAAATTCACATTCCGGGTTTGTCACATGGTATCAGAGCCCTAAGTTAAAGTTGCCAACATCAACCTTCCTCTTTGTCACAAACAGCGATCACTAGCTGGGTTACTCAGGCCTTCAGCACCTCCAACATTGTGTAGACATTTCTCCTCCACCCCATCTTCAGCCATTGCTCATGCAGCACCCCATCCGGACATATTTGAAGGAGGGTTACAGCTCCCATGAGGCAGGCATGCTCGGTTGCAGGAGTGAACCTGTCCTTTAGGGATTTTAACTGGTGGTGTGGTAGAAACTATGAAGGCATGTTGATAGTTCTATCATTTGCCATGTAGCTATAGATAAAGATACATCTGGTCAACTATGAAAGAATACTTATGAAATCATTATAAGGTATTTTTATCTGTTAATCCTTCTATCCAATTGGATCTTTTAAACGTTACTACATTCCTAGCACAATGGGCTTGTATTACTAGATGCTATATCTAGTCTAATAGAGCACAAATCAACTATAGCGAGCTTGACAATGTTCCCCAAGGTGAACTCTCAATTTAGGAGTGCTATGCTTGACTTTGGCATATTTGGTAAGAGCTAGATGAAATGCATGCTTCTAGGCATCTTTGTTGCAATATTCAACAAGAACAACAACATTTATATCACGTCTTATTGTCTTTGTCTTCAGTATGAAGCACTTCGTATGTAGCTTCTTAATCACTCTACCCTTTAGTCTTGGCAATCACTCACTGAACATATTGATAAGGAAACAAGGACCTTGATGACTTCCAATATACCTTCCGAGACTATTCTTGCTACCATCTCACATTCTCATTTCTTGAAGTCCGTTCAATGACATTATTCATTAAGATATCATGGAAAAATCATATAAGAAGAACTCTACAACTCAAATCACTGGAACTTGAGAGACACAAGGGGAACAATTTTGCAATTATTGTTACAACTATGATCGCACTCTTGATCAATGTCCAAAGTTTCAATGTCATCAATGCCAACCTCATCATATTGTTGTTGAAAAGTCAACTTCTTGGGCATTGTCATCTACAACCACATCTGGAACAACTCCTCAAGGAAGTTCATTGTATATTACCAAACTTTTTTGCCAGATACAACAATATAACAACTTCTATAGAATGTTCTTTTATTTTTGAAGCCTCCACCACATATGCCACCATTGGTACAACTTTTGACTGGATTTTAAAACATCACAGCAATTGATGATTCTATTCTTGTCAAATATTCTCATGTTCCATCACACCTTAAGATGTACATAGTAAATGGTACTCTTCATGTCTCTAAGTGTGGCTCCATTACCACAACTTCTAACCCATCTAGTCGCCTAACACTTTCTTTTGTTATTCATGTTTACAACCTTTCTATGAATCTTGCAACTGTGAAGTGCGGGATCCATCTATCAGCCAAACCATTGGAACTAGGCATCGAATAGATGGTCTCTGTTGCTTGAACAAATTGCATCTTCCTCATCCAGCCCTCGACATGTCATCTTCTCCAACTCATTCTACCACTTCTACACATGTATAATTGTTGTTTAGGTCATCCATCTGTAGCTGACCTTAAGTCACTCCTTCAGTTTGGCATCCTAGGTCATTGCAAGTCATTTCATTTACCCCACTCTCATAGTTGTGAACTCGCTAAACTAAACATACTATGTTCATTTTTTCTTCAAGTGAGATTAATTATGCAAAACCCTTTGACTTAGTTCACTCTGATATTTGCAATCTTCCCCTCCATCTTTTTTTGAAGGTGGCAGAATGAACAATTCATTAATTCCAAAAGAAAGTAATTAACAATACATAGAAAAACAAAATGAGAAGAGATGGGGGAGAATGCTAAGACCAACTACCAAGAAGGAAGAAGTCAACAAGACAACTATAGACGAAGGCTCCTCCGAATGAGAAATATCTCCCTAAATGATTTTTTATCCGGATATGAACCAAAATGAAAGAAAGATGCCATTTTCATTCATCATTCTTCTCATGGTTGTCATCCTTATTCTATATATAGATTACATGTGATGTGATCCCAACTGGACCTGGACGCACGGAAGACAAGTCTGAGATGACTTGGTGCCACCCATTCAATCCGATAGATATCGACATCAAAGTTGTATTATTTTAATAATATTAGAGTCTTATGTTTTAGAACTTTAAATTAGAAATAATTAAAGTTAATTAGAAATTTAGATATATACATATAAATTAAGGATAAGGAAGGATATAAACTTAAATATGTTAAGTTTAAGATATGTGTATAGTTAGATAAAAGTAGTAGGGTCCTTATTGTAATTTGGCATTGAGGGTCTATTTAATGACACCCAAGCCCTGTACAAAGATCATGATTTTGAAGAAAAGAAAGGGGTTTTCTTCCCCCTGTGTCCATCTCCTCCTCATGCGGTTCTTCTCCTTCCCCGATTGTTTTTGTCTTCTCCCAACCCTTCTTTCTTTCCCCCTACGGCCTAGTGAGTCTTCATCTGCCTTCTCCTTCTCTCTCTTCTTCTCCTCTTCCCTAAGGCGGTCTAACCTTTCACTCTATCTTCTTCTTCCAATCATGTTGTCTTCATCCTCAACCCTTGATCGCGACACCACCCGCATCAGCCCAGAGCAAGCCTGCACTCACCTCCACAGCACCATCCAGCCATTGCCGAAGTATGCCATCCTGGATCCCATGGCATCTGGCCCTCCTCCTTGTCCCCAAGCTTCACCACCACGGCTTGACTGCATGATGGCCCTGATGTCTCGGACTCCATCACCACCAGCCACACCTAGAGATGGCCTCCACCCGCTGGTGAGCATCCTCAACGCCGATATGCACTCCCCTTTCTTCCCTTTCTTCGCTGGCCTTTTGTGCACACCATCTTCTCCACTCACTTCCTGCCATAGTGCTAGCATAGCTGGACCACCACCCACCTGCACTTTCAACACCGTCATCATCGCCCTGTGCCGCCTCCCTCTCTTTCACCATCAGCTCTCCCTCATCAATGTCCACTGTCATTGTCATTGTTCCCTACCCTCACCATCTTCTCCTCCTTTGTCATCGTCTCACTCCGTTTCTGCCGCAGCTGCCCCTGCCCTCACTGTTGTCTTCTCCTCCTTCTACCGTCGCCGTCCATCCCATGCCATTGCCACAGCCGCATGCTCCATTGCGCCCTACTGTGCCCTGCTGGTGTAATGACAACAAGGATGAAAGAACCCCAACCGGGGTTTTTGTCATGGCCTTCCACACTGCCTCGTGCTCAGGCGTCGACCGAGTGGCCATGAACCCTGCCCTCCTTCCTGTATGTGCACAGTTGCACAGTGCCTCAAGGCACCTCCATGAGCCCAGCCAGGAAGCCCTGCATGCTGCCATGGCTCCTTGCGAACAGGCACAATGCTGGGACCTCCACAACCCTGCTGCAAAGCTGTCCTCATGCAAATGCAGCAGCACCTGCCGCAACCATAGATTACGGAATCGGTGGAATCGGACCGATTCCGACCGATTCCGGAATCGGATCGGTGGTTTCCGATCCGATTCCTGGCGGAAGGACCGATTCCGGGAATAATTCCGCGGAATCGGTATGAATCGACTGGAATCGGTCGGAATCGATCCGATTCCGACCGATTCCTTGTGGAATCGGTCGATCCGACCGATTCCGATGGAAGACCGGTCGAACCGGCCCCGGTTCGATTCCCGGTTCGATTCTGGACCCGGGAATCGAACCGATTCCGGCCACAAAGGGCGGAATCGGCACCGCCGCGGTCGATTCCTTCGATCCCGCGGCGGTAGGGCTCGTCTCGGCGATTCCTCGGCGATTCCGGCATCGATCCGGCGATCCGGGCTCGATCCGGCGATTCAGCGATCCGTCGATCCGGGCGATTCGACACCGGATTCGGCGATTCCGGCGATTGGGCGATTCCGGCGATTCGGCGGATTCGGACCGATTCCTTCAGCCGATTCCGCCCGATCACAACTCCGATCCGCCTTGAATCAACGTCTTCTTCGATCTTTGACCGAGTTTTTGGTAAGATTTCTTCGCCGAACACTTCGTACGTCCATTCTTACCGCGTTTCCAGCGAGTCCGGCGTCGTTAAACCTTGTGATTTCCAGGCCGAATTAGTCGTCCAAGTTTTAAACTATCCGTTTAAGTTCATTTTGCACGGGAAAAATTCCGGATATCCCGTACGTTATTTTGCGACGATTTCCGGCAACTACGTAACCCTTTAAACATACCGAATGGTGTGTTACTTGGGTTAATAGTACGCGAACGGCGTCTAAATCATTTTTTATGTTATCTAATCAATTTTAGTGCATTGTTTACAATTTTTGCAGATATAAGCAATGGCCGATCAAGCGGCACGTGCTTAGACGTGGGTTGGGAACACGGGCGTATAGTGACCTAGTCGGGAAGAGGGTGCGGTACGAAGTGGTGCGGGAAGGAGATGAACGGGGGGGTGTTCTGAAACAACATATTGCCGGAACGGTGGGAATGTAAAGAAATGTGACAAGGTGCCCGAGGAGAAGAGTGAGGAGATGAGAGGATACGTACGCGTGTAGAGCCTCTCGACGGGCATTTCGGATCGAGCGAGAGGGAGGAGTTGCGGGACGAGCTACTCGAGAGGAGGAGGGCTGCGATTTGCCTGCCTCGGGGAAAGGCAAGGGAAGGCGGCGGCTCGGCCCGGAGCCGAGAGAGCGAGGACGAGTCCACGGACTCGGCGAGACGTGCTAGGCACGCTAGCAAGCGTGCATCGGGCGAGGAGGAGGACGGGGAGGAGGGGAGCGGAGGAGGGTGCGGGTCCCGAGAGTTGACCCGGCTTTGGGCCGATCCGCATCGGCTCGCCTACTCGGGACCGAGAGCCGACCCCAGGGAGACGGGGAGCCCTACCGCCGTTCCACTTCCACCGGCACTCGATTTACACCGAGTGACGGTATTTATTTAGGAAACGAGTGCGGGCGGACGGGGATAAGCGAGGCAATGAAAGGGGTGAAGGCTACGAGGAACGGCGTGCAGAGAGCCGTTCGCCACATTGTCGAAGTGGTTTTTACGTACGGTATCACTTTTTAAATTAAATTTGACATTATGCTGTTTCATTTACTAAAACTTAATTTTACCTCGATCCATTTTTTTTAACTTGATGTAGGCATCCCGGCACATGCGGCCACCGGCCCCTACTTCCGGACGATGGTGGATGCGTGGGTGAGGCTGGACCGGGTTTGCGAAGCCGAGGCTGACGCGTATACGGCGGCGGCACGGATGAGGAGGTCGAGGAGTTGAGGGAGTGGATGGACGGGGTTCAAGTTGGTGTGGAAGGAGAGGGGTTGCACGATACGTATGCGATGGGTGGACGGTATCACGAGGAGTATGATAAACTTCTTGGTGTCTTGTTACGAGGGGACTACATTCTTGAAGTCGGTAGATGCTTCCCGGGAAGATTAAAAATGCCGACTTCATTTTTTTCTACGATGGATGGAGTGGTGGAGGAGATGGGGGAGGAGAATGTGGTTCGGGTTGTCCGCGACAACGAACCATCGTATAAGGCGAGTTTGGGAGGAAGTTGATGGAGAAGAGGAAGGACATCTTCTGGGTGCCGTGTGCAGCAGATTCGATAGATCTCATTTTAGAGGATATAGGCAAGGAGGAGGGTGTATCTAGACTTGTGAGGCAGGCGCAGGGCATCAGTTGCTTTATTTATTCGCATCCCCGCCTCTCGCCTATCATGAGATCTCGCGCGGGGAGGGCACGATCTTGTCGGGCCCGGTCCGATGCGATTTGCCACGAACTTCATTGCGGCTGGAGAGTTTGCCGGCACTGATTTGCATTGGTTAGGTTCGCGCGGTCGAGGAGTATTACAACTATATGGTGGACAACTGCGTACGAAAGAAGCGGTTGGAGATTCTTGTCGGTCGAGAAGCGAGATCAACGACAAGAGGTTTTGGGAGAGGATTGCCTACTATTTGGCAATCATTGAGCCAGCAGTAGTTGTCTTGAGGTTGGTAGACTCGGATGACGAGGGGACCGGATGGGCACCGTATGATGCTTGCATGGACCGGGCAAAGCTGAAAATTAAAGAAAAAAAATCCCCGGAGAGGTTACGAAAAGTGGTGGAAAATCATTGATGACCGATGGGACAAGACACTGCACCACGATGTCCGTACTTGCGAGGTAACTTGGTTCTTAAATTATTTTTGATGTATAATTATCTTATATGCGTGTTAAGCTAATAAAATCTTGCGGGATACTTTTTGAACCCCCGCATCCAATATGGAGGACGAGGTGGTGAACGACAACGAGGTGATGCGGGGTACACTTGCGGTTATCCGGCAGTTTGTGCCGATCTCGGCGGGACGGGATAGAGGCGCGGGAATAGAAGTAAGTTAGAGTTCATTAAATACCTTGGACTAGCATTAGCGAGCAAGCTAAATTTTTATTTAAATGTTTCGGATGCGAAGTACGGGATGAGGGTCGGTGTATACTCGGATCGACTTTGAAATATTCGATTGACAAAGTGTCACCGGTATAGTAATAGTTTGATAGGCAATTTCTTTTCTTTTCATACAAGTTATTCTTGATGATGGGCTAATTGTTTTCCTTTTCTCTTCTTGTGTTTTTCTTGCAGTGAGTGGTGGACTCGGGTGAACACCGGGAAGTGGATGGAATCCACTGCGGCCATTGGTATCGGGATTACGAGCCGAGCACCGAGTTCACTCCCACGCAGAGGAAGGCTAGGTACATTGACGTCATGCGTACCAAGGAGGAACGAGGTTGACCTCGGACCGGTGGAGAAGGCGGTCTTTGTCATTAACGTGAGGGCGCGCGTAAAGAACATCGAGGATCGGCGAGAAGATCGGCGAGGAGCGATTTGCACGGTTCGCGGGTGGCCGTACGAGCGAGAGGCATTCCTCGCGCGCCACCCGAGGAGGTGGACGTGGACCCGAGATTTTCCCGGGAGGAGCGTGCACTTGCCTCTGGATAGAGAGGGAAGCCGGGGATCACGCGGTGAGTTTGATCCCGATGACCGTGCGTAGGCGAAGGAGAGTTGGATGGTGTTGAAGCCAGGGAGGATGCTCGGCTGCCTCCGTCTACTACGACTCGAGGCGGGGGCCTTCTTGCCGCCGGCGGCTATGGGGCGGACCACCTGTTGCCCCGGCTCGAAGCTCGGCTCGGTCCCGGCGGCCGCTACGGCGGCCCGATTCGCGATCGGGAGAACGAAAACAGCAGTGTTGCACGGAGAATGGGAGGATTTGCGAAAGTTGAAAAAAAACTTTGGGTTCGGACTTTACGGTAGTTCGAGAGATGGGCTGAAGAGGTAAAGAGAAGGAAGTTAGAGGTCGGGCGTCTGTCGACGGATGACGATGCGCGAGCTCCTTCTCGCTCACTCGTGATGATGACGAAGTGTATACCGGCGACGGCCATCGGCGGCGGTGAGTCACCCCGATTCGCGGTTTCCGAAAGCCGGTATTACACGGCGGATGAGCGAGACACCGCGATCTTATATTATGGAGCCACGGTATCCGGCATTTGGCCGGGTTGACCCGGCGGTGGATTACACCACCAGGCTCCACCGTCCCTCTCCACGTCCCGGTCGTCCCGCGATCCGATCCATCGTACGACCTTGATGGCATGGCATCGGCATTATTTTCATATGGATATGGTCCCGGACGGTATTCGAGGGCGAGCACGCGAGGGAGGAGCGTCGCGGACGGCGGGGAGAGGGGAGGACGACCCACATCTTTATCCTAGATATTGGTAGTAGATTGATATGATGTAATTTTTTTTTTGATGATGTATCAACTCTTTGATATTTGAATAAATGGAATTGGAACATGTACTTAACTTTCAAGTCTTGAGTCTTGATTGGTGTTCATTAGTATTTGTATGATGTGGTTTTGTGGATATCATGCATTGGTGATTTTTTAAAATTTTTCTAACTCATTTCCTATTTTTTTAGAATTTTTTCTGAATTTTTTGAATTTTTTTGACGAAAAAAAAAATCCAAAAAAAAAAACCGATTCCGACCGATTCCGGAATCGATTCCCTTCCCAGGAATCGGCCGATTCCGGCCGATTCTGGGAATCGGAATCGGAATCGGTCCCAACCGATTCCGATTCCGATTCCGATTCCGGAATCCTTGGCCGCAACATGTTCCCCCCACCTGATGCATTCTCCACCAGCTGCCTCCAGCTTCCATGACCCCTCCCACCGGGTTGGGTTAAGTCAGTCAGCCCAGCCACTAGGTCTCAACCAGTTCATCCAGGCTCAGTCTTCCGGGAGCCTGTTCAGTGGCAGTTCAAGTTCATCCAGACTCGGTTCAGATTGGTTCAGCAAATTTCAGCTTGGTTCAAGTCTCGATCTCTCCATTTCAGCCCAATCAGAGCCATGGCAGCTACCTAGTGACCTGTTCGAACCCATCAGCACATTTGGATGGTGGCATCTTCTTCTCCATCCTGCATCACATGGTAATCACTAGTGATGATTCTTCTGCTGTTACCTCTCTCAAAGTTCACTTACATGCATAACTTGATATGAAAGATCAGGGTTCCTTCCATACTTTCTTAGTCTTGAAGTAACTTAATCTTGAGGCTACTTACTACCACAACAAAAGTATAAGGGAATCTCTTTCTGACACATGCACAAAGGATATTCTTGTGGAGTTGCATCTTAAACTCCACTCAATTCATGGTGTTCCTTTAGATGATCCCTCGCGATATCAACAGCTCGTTGGTGCTCTTGTCTATCTCACTATCTCTTGTCCGAACATTGCCTATGGCGTACGTGTTTGAACCAGTATATTAGTACACCCACCTTTGTTTACGTAGAATAGTTATGTATAGTAGGTTAGATACGTCTAAGCTGCTTAGCTCGCTGCCCTGTTTTGCGCTATCCTCCTTGCCCAGTTTTGGACTTACATAATCAGGTGTTCAGTAAATGAATATATACACTTGAAGGACATCACAAGAACGACGAGAGAAAGAAATACTGGTGGGAACCTCTTCGAGCTCGTCTAGGATGCGATCGGTCTCGGCAAGGTTCCAGTAAAGGAGAAGCTCGTCGACGACGGCGAGGTTCTCTCGGGTCTTTGAGAATCCCGAAAAGATCTTCTCCACGTCGCTCTTGGCCTTCTCCTTGATCAGCCTGCCCAGCCTTGTGAAGAACCCCGTCTGTCCGGCAGAGCACTTGAAACATGGGCGAAAAGAGGGTGTGGTGACGGCGGCTACGCTGCCGATGGCCGGCAAGCAGACAAAGGCGGGCAATTTGAGGGAGATAACAGAAGAAGGCGAGAGATAGAAGAGAGTGGACAATGAAGAACTGGAGAATGCCATCCTCCTCTTCTCCGGACTGGGTGCTCGCTCACAGTCCCGCTCTGGCTCTCGAGTCTCGACCTCTTCTATTCCCTGAAGATAGAGCCGTAGAGCCGTAAACGGGTACGCGGATCCAAAAAAAACAGGTGATTCAGGTGGATCCTAACCGAAATAGTTGGATCCGGATTATGTATGATGGTATTGTATCCTTGTATTGCATGGGAATGGGAATAATGAGACCACCGATAGAGGTTTTCTTTCATTGTTCACTTCAACAGTGGTGTCCCCTCAAGCCAGAGGTATAAATGGAACCTAGAAAGGCTGGTGACCAGGTCCGCCCAGCCCAACCTGACCCAAGCAAATTTGAGTTGTGACCCGGATTTAACCCAGACCAATCAGAATAAAATGTGAGTAAATAAAATAATTGTAAAAATATTTAAAAAATTAGACAATTTGACAAAAAAATATTCATTTTTATGTAATTTTTACATTTTATTATTGTTATACATCATCCATGTACTCTCCCTAAAAAATTTGAGAAGAGTACGCAACGTTGAAAGTGTATACATATTCATTATACTATGTACTATCTAGTACAATCATCTTATGATAAGCTCCCTAAGATCTACCATAATTACCATAAGTGGATTTCATTGAAATATCTGATGAGAATCTATAATTAACTTGAGTCATATCATAACCCTCTTGGTGATATTTTTGAAATTAAGAATCTTGAGATGACTAATTGCATGTATTACTCTTCTCCACGTTGTGACCTTGTACTATGATCCTGATCTTACATCTCATGTATATATTGCTCTTGACCCGTGATGTGCATTGTTGTTCGTGCATATATTCCTAGATATGTAAACTTTCTTGAACCAGCAGTGTTCCTATGTCATCAAACTCTCCATTGTCACTACTCTTTGAAGTTGAATCGTCCAACATTTGGTATCGAACACAAATATTTAGCTCCAACATGTCATTTCATCCATTATCAATTGTTTCTTGATCTGCAGTGTTTAATGGATCAATTACAACAAGTTTTCCATTACCAAATGACTTCTTATCTTGGTAAGTAAACTCTCCGACTTTCTACCTTTTGGCCAGCAAAGGAGGAATCCAAAATTCCTCAACTTGGGGACATTGTCCAGCTCTCTTCTATCCCATTCTTGATCTTCTGTGTTGAATTCTGGTTTGCCCAATCATTCTTGATTAAGCTTGTGTTGTATTTTGCTCATTAAATATCTCTTCCAAATCTATGTTTTCTCATTTACGGGGAATGATTGACATGTATGTATTATAAATCAATCATATATGATATGATTCGACATTTATAAAAATATCTCGTTCAACTAAATAGGAAAACCTTTATTACCAGTTCTTATTAGATGTGTACGTCATAATGAAGTTCTTAATCACATGTAATAACGATTGAATCATGATGACATTATAATAACGTGATCAAACATTTATAGATATGTGATCTAAATGTTCTTAATCATAGGAGTCTTGAGATAAGACATTAAGAATACGAATATAGTAGTATATGTGGCATATTCTCATGTAATGAGGAAAACTGATCTCATTGGTCATTAATATGGAGACATTGATACACACATACATGTACTCATTAGTTGAATGGATACACTGAACTAACCAAATTAAAAATCATGAATGGTATCTTACCAAACTATCAATTAAGATTTTCTATCATCATGATTGCATGGTTGGACCTTTGACCTAAGTCACCAAAGATGTCTTGTTGGGAAAATCTTGTGCTTTGACTATTCACTTATAGATCACCAATTAAATAGTCCGGTACAATGATCGATTGGGTACAAGAGAAACTCAATAGAGGTAATTGAGTGAACAACAAGAGATTGTCCACTCTTGGTAAGTGAGAATGAATGTCTTATGCAATAGTACTCTAAATCTCTGGCCAAGGTAGAGAGAATGATTAGAAAAAGATTTTTTTAATTGATTTGATTCCAAGTACAAGATTTTAAGAAGTCAATACACTAATGAGTTAACAGTCGATGTTATACTCCTTTTTGGTTGGAACATTGAATGGACGAGGGTTTATATATGTGTAGTAACTGAAAAATGGAAATACTCAATGGATATAAGATTATCCATATAGCCATTTGGAATTATAGGATGTAGCTTATACCCTTTATGATCGATAAGTTGATTAATTCGTTATCAGATAAAAAATTTAATATAATTAAATAGAATTATTTTATTTTAATTAAATCTCAACAAAATAGGTTATTGGGTCTAGTGTGTCACACACATAAGGACTTGTCCATAAGTACATGAGTAAAGGTGTAATTTATGAAGATTTTGACTTTTTATAAGAAAATAATTTTCATATAAATCCTAATGGTTCTCATCAAACTCTATCAAGCCATAGGTGAGAACCATGTCCTCGACCTCCTCCCTATCTCCTCCTCTCTCTAAAATACATCTAAAGGTGGTGAAGCTCTGTTTGGGAAGCGTTCTCACGCTCAGTGCGAAGGGAGATTCTATTATAGATGAAGTTCATGTGAATACCATTAGAGATTAGGTAGTTGAAGAGTTTGAAGAGTTTGATAAGTTCTACCTATTCCTTTTCAATAAATTAAATGAATCCCTAGTAGGTATATTCGAATATATTTTAATCGGTCTTTGATTTTCATTGTTAGGTTCCAATCGAGACAAGATCAACATGAACTTATAGGAATCATCGCTTCTGTTGCACCATATTTTATTAGATAATTTATTACATTGGTATCAAAACCAGGTTTAAATCTCAATCAAAACCAACGTCGAATTGACGTCATTTTGTGTATTTTATGTGTTCCTGAGTCTGGGCAAACAGCTATTTTTCCAAAGTCATCATAATCTATATAAGAGATAGATTTGAGATTAGTTGGCACTGGTAGAATAGCGTTGAATTTTGGACCTCTGTTGGTTACGAAAAAGGCCTCGAAACAAGATTATTCTGTCATACTCAAATAGTCACCTGGATTTGGAGATTTTTCAAAATTCGAAGGAGGGAATTAAAGCCTTGTGAAAAATTTATATGATGAATAATATGATTATCTAACTTTTCCCATGATTATGTGCTTCTAATGGTGGCAAATGAAGAGGATTTGGAATTTTTTCGGGGGGGGGAGCTTTAGCAGCAAGGGCACATTTCCCTCGTAATTACCATCTTTTGGCAAAATTTTAAAGAATAAGGCTACAAATTTTGAAATCCTTATTGGACAATGATTCTAACTTGTATTTTTTGATATTTTTACCATATATGAAAAGACTATAATTAGTAAAGAGATCTAGTGGTATCTTGTTCATATTCTAATAGTAGTGCCCCTATTCTTAACCAATTTCTTATTGATTGAAATTTTTTTAAAAAATAAGGCTGACTGATTCGGAATCCTCATTTGATGAGGATTCCAATGCATATTTTTGGCAAATATGAAAAATGTTTGAGCCCTGGATAAGGAGACATGAACCCCAAAAATTGTGGCTTCAAACTCCCCATATTGCGACTATTGTAGCATTCTCGATGGGTAGAGAAGGCACAATGGATATGGTTGGTACATGTGTGGGCGCATGTGGAGGTGCCAACCCCCATGGTTGTGGATTGGCACAAGCGAGGGTGCACGTGAGCACACACAAGGGCGGTGATGTGCACCGATGTGTAGTGCAATACATCCATTATTTTTAAATAGTTTAAAATTTATAGACAAATTGGAAAAATTGCCAAAAAAATACTAAAAATATGAAAAATGTGTTTTATGTTTTGTTATATGATATTAAGCTCTATTGACATAGATTCACTCATAGTTAAGTTTTAAAACTATTTTAAAGGCTTAACTTAATTAATTAGTGTCTTAATTAATTATGTAAAATAAAATTTTATAACATAACAATTAGAACATTAATTTATAACTTTTCACAGTGTTGGGAATGCCTAAATGTTTTAAATAGTTTAGATGTCTTTGTTTGATTCATATAAATTGTTTATATGATTTATTCAAGTTATCTATTTCATAAAAATTATGACAAGTATAAAATTTATAAAATTTAAAATTTTACAATTCTAAATTATATTTTTATGATATAAATGTCATATCATATAAATATCATGTATTAAAACTATGTATATGTGATGTTTGATTGTGTGAATGCATGGAAATCATGGACTTAGATGTGATTATCATGTGATGATGTTTAATTCATGTTTATATGTTTAATAAGGCATGCATGCCTCCTCCCCTCTCTAGTCAATTCTAAATCTATATTCTACTTAACTCCATTGATGTACCCCCTTGGTTAAAACCAATGTTTCTTATTAAATTATGTACATTTGCATGTCAACGTACCCTTAAGCTGGCTGTAATGACAAAAAGCCAGTTCGTGGAGGAGAAGAGATCAAAACTACTAGGATAAGTGTTCTTATGAAAGTGGAGACACTTACATTAATGCCATATGCTAGCTCTTTTAGTTGCACACCATTATGCTCATCTATTTAATTTCTTGCATATGTGATATGTGGGTGTGTGCTACTTGTTATGCCTTCTGTATATGATATTTCAAATATATATTATAATTAGCATATATTATTGATGAGACAAAATAAAATTTCTCATAATTTTAATTAGGTCAATAAACTTGAGATAATAAGAATGACTCATGTAACCTTCCATTGTTATGGTTTTCATGAGTTAGTCTTAGATTAGATAGGTTTGTTATGTTTTCCACAAGACTCATTTAACAAGGGATTGGTAATCATGCTCAAGGTATTTGCCAAATTTTGAGGTGAACCATTGGCATGGCCTTGTTGTGTTTCCCACAAGGGCTATGTTAACAGTCCATTCTCATAACATAACAAGCATATTTGACTTAACTAGAGTATATAACTTGTTATGTTTAATACAAGGTTGTAACTCTAAAGCCTAAATGATTAAGAGTTACATGAGTTGTATTTGGAAAAAGTTACCTACCTATTAAGTATTGGATGGCTTATTATGTTTCCCACAAGGTCATCACCATAAGTTTAATAGGGTCCTAATCCCCACTAGGATGTTATCATGATATCCCATCTTTACATAATGATGATTATGCACATTTGCAAAAAATTAGGATGAAAGATCGTATATTAATTTCAAATGAATGTTTGTAATGTTATATTAATGATATTACACCTCAATTATAAAATATGATGATAAACCACCTAGTAAGGCATACTAGATGTCTAGTAGCTTAATGACTCACATTTCTTAACCTGGTTCAGAACTAAGAAAATTATTCTCAAAGTTGACCAAATAACTAAGCTACTTTAGAATTAGGTGCCTCCTAGACTATTTAATGATATGAGAGATGATAATATTTTATCTCATAATATATTATAGAAAATATGCATTGTTTATCTTATACTAAATGTTAGCTTCTATGAGATATAAATTATAGAGGCAACATAGATAGTTAAATGTACGATCTATCATGGCACATGTGTCAACTCCAAAAATTGGTTCCAGATCGGCACCTCAAGAGAAGGTGAAAGATGGAATAGGGGAAAGGAAGTGAATTAAAAAGCACTCGGAAAGAGGTAAAGAGTTCTCACCTCAACCTCACACTCACATTGATCCCTGAACTTTCATCTCACGGCATCGCTCGAGCATCAGAGACGGTTCGGGTCATGTGAGAGGAGAGGAAGAAATAAATGACTTAATGCATGAGAAGATTGAAGAAGTGGTTTCCAGGAGCCACGGGCTCCGCTTTATGTATTGAAAATAGAAAGAAGTTGATTTGACCGTGTGTACCTTAGCGCGGGAGATGATGTGTGAGTTCAATATTCTTCTTCTTCGGCCGGCCGATAAAGAAGAGTCCAACCGGTGCCAGCTTGATTGATCTGTGCAACTTAAAGACAATGAAAACAAGTGAAAGAATAAATTAGACTTGAGTGAAGTGTAGTAACTTAAATAAGAAGATGTGAAATTAGCAATTGAAACCGAACTTACCGGCTTCAGGGTGAGCCTTAACCCCTTTTTTGTGTTTTTAGTTATGTAAAAATGATGTAAACTATACTAAAGATGTTCTAAAAAATAAATTGAATGAAGTAGGTTGAGGAAGCTTATGGAGTGAATCGGCTTGAGTTGAAGCCGAGATGGTTGAAACAAGTCGGTTCGGGTAGCCTTGCACCCTCCTGGCGTGACTTTGGTGCAGAGAATGCTACAGATGATCCCGATGTCAGAATCAAGTGCCGTTTATTTCAAAATAAAGATAACTCACCGAGGGTGGTTGAGATTAAGACAAATTTGCTTGAATCTTATGCTAAATAATTTTAATTTACTTGATAATCCGGATCTTGGACATTGAAGTTCTGGAAACTCCTAGCACAACGTCGATGTAGGACATGCTATGGGCACCACATATATATGAATTGAATGATTATTTTTTGAGATAAAAGATAACTCACCGGGGAACAATTTCTATGAAGGATGTATAGGCTGAATCCATCATTAAATGTACTAAAATTGACTGAGAAGATGATGACTTAAAAGAGAAGACTTTGGATCTGTCTATGCAGTGCCGGTGTTGAAGCCGTAACAAGCCGAGGGAATGTAAGAATTGATATATTTTTGTTGGATATGAAAGATATCTTGATGAATCACACTTCTTATTAAGGAAGTCAGGCCTGAAAATGACTATAAAGATCTGTAGAAGCCGATGATCAGCAGTGCAGCACGTCAGAGCATAGACCAGCTTCTTCTTCACTTTGGGATGATCTCCGAGCACCGGGACGAAGAGAGAATGATTTGGGGAGGTTGGGATGATCTTAGGGGGGCTGGAAGATGAGGATAAGAGTGCTGGAGGATGGGTATGCCCTCCTTAGGTCATTTATATGATTCTCCCTTTACAGGGGATGAGAAACATGTCAAAAAATAGCAAGTTTTAATACATCCAACTATAGGTTAGATTTCCTCCATTTAATGTTTCTAATTTTTATCCTGAGGCATCTAGAAACTTACCCAAATGATTGAGAGGGATTGGAAACCGTGGATCACCTTCCCCATGTTCAAAATATGTCTCCACTTGAAGAGGAAACAATTCTGGTCTAAAAATAGCAAGTTTTGATGTATACGACAACAAGTTGGATTGCTATCATTTGATGATGCTAATTTCGATCATGAAGCTTCCAGATACTATACCAAGTAATATGGAGGAGGAAAAATGAAGGTAGGGTCATGAATTGGTCAGATATGTGCCCAATGGGCTGGGCTTGCATGCAATTGGGCTTGATCGGTGCTGCGTGCGGACAGAACTGCATGTCTGACTTCTAAAAAGCGCTACAGACAAATGGGAGATCAGAATTGAATGTCGTTTGTTGCATTGAAAAGAGGACTCATAGATAAATATTATTGATGTTGAATACCTTTTCATTGGACGTCCACATAATCCTGTGAAAAATTTTCAAGTAGAGGATATTCTAGGAAAAGCATAATCTGGCACACCACCAAGAGTCTCTTATTCGGCAAACACGGATTTGATTAGAGATCCATAACTCTTCCTTAGATTTCTAGTGAATTACTTGGATCATCCAAAAGGATCATTCAACTTGATTTTGATGATCTAAAAGAGATGTTGCCAATGGAATAAGAGTTTAAGCCCCAAATAAGGCCAAATTTGCGTGTCTACAACATGGTGATGAGCTAATTAAAGACAAGTTAAAACAATATATCTTCGATATTTCTTGTTGATGAGATCAATAGAAAGAAGTAAGATCATTAGTTAGAAATAGAAAAACATAGTTAAAAGTCAAATAATATGGTCAAGATAATAAAACCTAAATATGACAGAATTCTTCTACTATCATGATGGTGGTAAATGGAAAAGAAAATGCAAAGTGTGTTGTACACATAGCAAAGGTGGAGCTTGATAAGCTTCATACATCTAAGTCATTGATATTATTATAAGTGTGTTGTACACATAGCAAGCATTCATTTACTTGTCATATATATACACTTAATACTATTAGATATTATATGTTCATATCATAGTATTAGTTACAAGACATACATCTTACAATATAACATACTAGATGTGTATATTTTCTGTAAGATACTAAATGTCCATATTTTTATAAGATACTATAGATGCATCTCTTAATATAAGATAATAGATATGCATCTTTACAAAGAGTTGCAAATGATGATAAGTAAATGAATGCTTAATAAAGAAGATTTTAACTTACATATGAAATGGTGCAAAAGTTATATCATTACTAGTGGGAGATACAAATGTTTAATAGCCTTCTGGATATATTCTAAAGATTAAGATTACTATTACATCCTTTTACAAGAACATTTTCTACATTTCTTACTTAAATAAATGATGATTTATTCTTAGGTATGAAAATGATAGATGTTCTAAGACATTGAATGGCAAAGTGCTTGCCAGTGGAAGCTTAATAAATTGTTTAATCATATTAGATATGTTACCTTCCATGACGTGTAAATACTTCTCTTAATAGAAATATAGGTTGATATAAATCAATCTACTTTAGATTAATGCAGGTATGGGTTAATGAGTTGTTAAATCTCATATATTTAAGTGTATATCAGCCCATGTTTATTAATGCTAAAGAAGAATATTTCTACTTCATTATTTTCAAAGATGATATCTCTAGGTATGAATATATGTACTTTATGAAGTATAATTATAAGACCTTTGAGAAATTATTAGAAATTAAGAATGAAATAGAAATGCTAATAGAAAGAGTTTTAGAACTCTTTGATAAGATCAACGAGAGGAATACTTAAATACATAATTCACACATAATTTGAAAGATAACATAATCTAATTTTAATGGATACATCTTTACACATCTTTGCTTAATTAAGTAGGTAAAATGAGAATGCATATTGTGTGGGACATAATACAAACAGTGACAACCTTTGTAAAATTTTCGTTGTCTATTTAGGGATAAGTACTCGATATAACCACTTTATCTTAAAATAGTTTTCGCTAAGTCAATTCTAACTATTCCATATAGGATATGAAAAAAGAGTTAAAAGCATGACTTTAAGCAAGTTAAAGTTTTGTACTATTCGGCCCTGATGATTTTGTATAACTATAACTAATTAAAGTATAAGACTATAAAATGTTAGCTTGTGGGATATCTTAAGAAAACTTATAAATATTTAAATACACCACTCTTATGGAGAAGGTTATATGTTGCTCGGCTCACCACATTTCTAAAGGAAGAGTTCCTACATAAGAAAGATGGTCAGAGCAAGATAGAACTAGAGAAGGTTCCAATCCACAACCTAAGGACACTTCAAAGATACTAGCTAATAATTATACACATGCAATTCATAGGTCATTACGTATGGCCATTAAACCTAAGAGATATGTGGGACATATCTTTGATGATAGAAAAGAGGTATAAGATAAAAACTATATTGATCTTAAGATCTATAAAAAAGTAATATAAGATATTGGTTTTAAAATGGGAAGTGAAAATAAAATTTGATATAAACTCTATCTATTCTAATCAAGTTTAGAATTTGATTGATCCACTTGAGGATATAGTCTTCATAATGTATAAATGGATCACTTAATGATAGATTAGAGCAGATTGGAAGGTACATGTCTTCAAAACAAGGATGGTCGAAAAATATATCATCTAAGTCAAATGTTGACTATGACGAAACCTTTTTACTTATGCCATGGATTAATCCATTTGAATTTTGATTGTTACACACTATGACTATAAGATAGGTAAATTACATGTTAGATAGTATTTTTGATTAGTGATTTTTGGAATCAATGTATATGATACAACCTCAAGGAATCAAGTTTTAATACCATTTAAATAGAGTGTGTATGTTGTTAAGGTCCATTAATGAACTGAAATAAAATTTTTCATAGATGATATAAAAGGTTTAATGAGATTAAATATTATGACTTTGTTAAGAACGAAGAGAAGTCATGTGTAAGAAGATAAGTGGGAGTGCTATTACATTTCTAACTTTTGATATGGACAACTTACTACTCATTAAAAATGTTGTAAATATATTATCATCAATGAGACTAGCTATCAAATTAATCATCCAATCTTTATATGGGTATTTAGATCTATGGGGATAGATCTGAAATGATGCTTGGCTTGACTCAGTAGATATACATAGTCACCATAATCAAAGGGTTTGAAATGGAAAATTCTAAGATAGCTTTCTTACTTATGTAGTATAGAGTTAGTCTCTTTAAAAGGATGTCTTTATAGACTTATTGAGAGATAAAGAGAGCATATGAGTAGTCCATATGCTTTAGCCATAAGATCTATCATGTATGTGATGCTATGTACATGACTTGTGTGATTAATGCTCCAAGTGTTATGAGCATTCATCAGGTTGATCCGTTTGAGAGTCACTAGATAGTTAATGCCCTGTTTGGTTGGAGTTTCATATTTGGTACTATATTAGTATTAATATTGATACTTTCAAAACTTGGAGTATTAATATCAAAATTAATACAAGTTGACACTTATATTGCATAACATCTTTTGTTTGTACTACAAATTTCAAAATTAATACAATTAACTAAACACCTCTTAATGATTCCTATCAATATCAATTTTAAAATTGATAGTGACAGAAGTGCCTAATAGTGTTACCAAATAAGGCATAAGAGATATATCCTTAAGTACTTAAGAAGTACTAAGGATGTATATCTAAATAATGGAGGATAGAACTTAAAGCTTTGTAGTTTTACAAACACAAACTTCTAATTCAATAAATTTGATAACAAGTTAATATAATGGTGGTGTGGTGAGTTAGAAGAGTTCCTTGCAAGAGAACACTGTAAATTCTACAACTAATGTAAAGTAGATTACATAATGGCTACACATTGCTTGAGGAGTAGACTAGATGAAGTTGTTCATTTAAGATATAAGATTATCCCAACTTTCTTTGAAAGTTTACCATTGTTTTACAAAATAATGGGGTAGAGCTGATGTCTCATTAAAAGTTTAAAACTTCCATGGCTATACCATAAAAGCAGAGAGATTGCAGCTCGTCAAGATATAATTAAAGGATAAGTATTTTTTGCTAATAACATTGTAGATCCACTAACTGAAGTGTAACTCAAAGACTGCTTGAGCGTCACCTCGAGTTGATGAAGATTAGCCAAAAGGGTGATTGACTTTCGTACAAGTGAGAGATTGATAGAAATGTATGTCCTATAAGCTAATCATATATGATATGAGTCGACATTTCTATAAATATCTAGTTCAATTAAATAGGCAAATCTTCATTACTAGCTCTTACTAGTGTGTACATCGTAATGAATTTATTGATCACATACAATGATGATTGAATCATAATGAGATCATGATAATGAGATCAATTATTTAAAGGTATGTGATCTAAATGTTCTTATTCATAAGATCGTTAAGATGAGATATCAAGGATATAAATAGACTAGTGTATGTGATGTCTTCTTTTGTGATGACGTCATTGGTCATTAGTGTAGGACACTAAGATACACACATAGTTACTCATTAGTAGAATGAGTTCACTAAACAGACCAAATTAGAAACCCTAAATGGTATATTACTAAACTATCCATCAAGGTTTCTTATCATAATGGTTGTCCGTTGGACCTTTAACTTGACTCATCAAAGATTCCTTGTCGAGTGAATCTTATGCTTTAACCATTGACTTATAGATCATCGATTATATAGTTTAATACAATGATGGATTAGGTACAAGAGATACTTAATAGAAGTAATTGAGTTGATAGCAGTAGATCATCCACTCTCAGTAAGTGAGAGTGAATGTCATATCGAATAGTATTCTAAATCATTGTCCAAGGTAGAAAGAATAATTTGGAATTAGTTTTTCAATTGATCTGATTTTGAGTACAGATCCTATAAAGTTGGTATACTAAGGAGTTGATAGTCAACGCCGTACTCTTTCTGACTAGGACATTGAATGGACGAGGATTTATATCTATGTGGTAATAGATTGTGTAAATGCTCAATGAAGATATGATTATTTACATAGTCGTTTGGGTCATAGGATGTGACTTGTACCTTCATGAACAGTAGGTCGATTAATCAATTAATGGATAATAGATTTAATATAATTAAATATAATTATTTTATTTTTATTAGGTATCAACTAAATAAGCTATTGGGTCTAGTGTGTCACACACATAGGGATTTATCCATAAGTATAAGGGTAAGGGCTTAATTTATAAAGATTTTAGGTTTTTATGACAAATTTCACTTTTTTTATAAATACTAATAGTTCTAGGCAAACCTTATTAAGGAAAAGGTGAGAACTACAACCTCAACCTCGTTCCTACCTATTTCTCTCTTTGAAAGATAGCCATGGGTAATAGAATTGCATTTGGGAAGAGTTCTCGAGCTCAGTGTGATGGGAGAACCTGATGTTGATGAAATTTGTGTGAATATTGCTAGAGTTTGGATACTTGAACAGTTTGAAGAGCTTAATAAGTTCTTCCTCTTAAGAGATTAAATGAATCCCTAGTAGGTATATTCAAACCCATTTTAATCAATTTTCAATTTTCGACGTTCAATTTCAGTCGAAAAAAGATATACATGAACTCATAGAAATCATTACTTCTGCTACACCATATTTTATTGGATGATTCCTCATAGTGATCAACTGACTCTACCATCTCATTGCTTCATTCCTCCACTTATGTTCTTTTTATTGATTGTTCTTCATCCCTTACAAGTTCTTCAGCTTTAACCTTATGTTATAATGACAATATATTAATTATTCCAACCTTCCTGATGTTAGTCTATTCTTCTATTTTGTGTAGATTATGCTGAACATCGACCCATTCCTTTCACATCTTATAAACCTATGTGGTTTTCCTTAGAACTCTTATCAAAATGTTGGCTAGGTCCTCATACCTCATTGTCTTCCCCTGGTTCATCCACCAGTCAACTATATGAGATTATTATTTGTTTGAACTTAAGTATGATACGCCATTATCTAAATTAGAAAAACGAATGATACATATCATGATTTAAGAGCATAATTGTCAACATGAAATTATTGTATCATTTCTTTAGTTTATAAGACTAAGTATTAAATATCAATATCATTTGATATTGATGTAAGTTATTAGGGAATATTAGCCTACCATTATCCAAACCTTCCGCAAGATGAGTACTCTAAACCAGCAAGCACTTTTGTCTAGTTCTATATATGTGAACTCCATATTTGGAAGGTTGAGAAATTTCTTCTCGAATGGTGTCCTTGTACCATTTTGATACTCTCTTTGCTAGTTCCATAGATTGCAAATGTCTATGGAATTGTGCTCTTATCTTGGGCAGAGTTCATGTGCATAGGAGAATGTTGTCCTTCATCTCAACAAGGTGATGCTTCAACCGGTATACACCGCCATACATGATCTTACAATACATGTATTGGACTTTTCTTTCCTCCATGCTAATGAAGTTGTAACGAAGCCAACCTAGATTGTTTCGGGCCATGCTAGAGGCTTTAGTGCCATGACTTAGAGAAGACATATCGAAACAAAATTTAAAAAATAAAGATAAAACTTAGAAAAATAAGGTTAGTAACATAATCAAATGAAAAATGGGCCTCAAAATGAAGTGAGAATTCAAGAACTTTGAAGCACTTTAGAGAGAGATAGAGATATCACTTTGATCTTTTAAGAGAGAGTTCTTAGAGTGAGAAAATATAAGAGAAGGAGGAGGGAAGGTGTTGGGATCTTAGGAGGCCTCTTGATGGTCTTATATATGACCCAAGGGACCTACAATGGCTAGCGGCTAGCCATCAATGACCCAACCCAACCTAGTTGAGTTGGGGCACAACTAGGTCCTTGAGTTACCTGACCCCTAGCACAGATTCAGTTAGAACAGGGGCATAGGGTTGTGATCAGACTAGTTAGCTTGAAAACCAACCGGATCGGGCTCAAGTCACAACTTGAGTCCCAATCAAATGTGATAGAAATGTATGCCCTACAAGCCAGTCATATATGATATGATTCGATGTTTCTAGATATATCTTATTCAATTAATAAGGCAAATCTTCATTATAAACTCTTATTAGATGCGAATATCATAATGAAGTCCTTGATCAAATGCAATGATGATTAAATCATGATGAGATCATAATAATGAGATTGATCATCTAGAGATAATTGATCTAAATGTTCTTAGTCATAGCATACTTGAGACGAGATATCAAGATTCCGGATAGACTAGTGTATGTGATGTCTTCTTATGTGATGAGGATGACTGATCTCATTGATCATTAGTGTGGAGACACCAAGATACACATACAGTGCTCATTAGTTGAATGAGTTCACTGAAATGACCGAATTATAAATTCTGAATGGTATCTTACCGAACTGTCAATCAGGGTTTTCTATTATCACGGTTGCATAGTTGAACCTTTGACTTCAATCGCCAAAGATATCTTGTTGGGTGGAACTTGTGCTTTGACTATTGACTTATGGATCACCATTTAGATGGTCCAGTATAGCGATGGATCGGGTACAAGGAAAATCTAATGGAGGTAATTGAGCAGACAACAAGGGATCGTCCACTCTCGATAAGTGAGAGTGAATGTCCTATGGGATAGTACTCTAAATCGCTGGCCAGGGTAGATAGGATAATTGGAAAAGGAGTTTTCTAATTGATCCAATTTTGAGTATAGAATCCTATAGAGTCAGTACACTAAAGAGTTGACAGTCGATGCCGTACTCCTTTCCGATCAGGACATTGGATGGATGAGGGTTTATATCCATGTGGTAACTAATGATGGAAAGGCTCAATGGAGATGAGATTATCCCCATAGCCATTTGAGATCATAGGATGTGGCTTGTACCCTTCATGATTAGTAGACCGATTAATCTGTTATCGGATAACAAATTAAATTAAATTAAATTAAATTAAATTGTTCTATTTTATTTAGGTCTCAACAAAATAGGCTATTGGGCCTAGTGGGTCACACACAAAAAGACTTATCCACAAGTACAGGGCAAGGGCGTAATTTATAGAGATTTTGAGTTTTTATCAAAAATTCCGAAATTCTCTATAAATACTAATAGTTTCAGCCAAACCCTATCAAGTCAAGGGTGAAAACCATATCCCTAGCCTCCTTCCTACCTCTTCCTCTCTCTAGAAGTGTTCATGATCGCTGAAGCTCCGTTCGGAAAGAGTTCTCGAGGCCGGCGCGAAGGAAGAACTGTTGTAGATAAAGTTCGTGTGGATACTGCTGGAGACCGGACATTTGAAAGGTTTGAAGAGCTTAAGAATCTCATCTCCTTCATCTCCCTGGGATTATATGAATACCTATCAGGTATATTCGAACCCGATTTGATCAGTTTTTTATTTTTGTCGTTTGTTTTTGATTGAGACAGATTATAAAAGAACTCATAGGAATCATCACTTCCGTTGCACCAAATTTTTATGGACAATTCCTTAAAAAATATTCCATGAAAGAAATCAAATATTTGAAAATTCCTACTCAAATCCACTAAAATTTAATGTATTTGAAAATTTTTATAAGATAATTAAAATTGGATATTCTAATAACTTATTGAAATTAGTAGATTTTGTTTCCATTTATTCTATTTTGGTAAAAAACTAGTATATAAATACAATAAAATTAAAAAATTTATAAAATGTAATATATAAAATGATAAAATTTTAAAAATAAAAAATTTAAAAATTAAATTAAATTTTAGTAATTATATGTAAATTATAAACTTAATTTTTAATAAAAACTATTATATGATATGTATTTTAAAAATATTTAATTTTATTCTGTTTCTAATAATGGAACCAAAATGGATACGAAATATGAACATAATGATTATGAAATTATCAAATTACAATCAAGACACTTTAACTTTTATCGGAATTGAAATTGAATAGTGACGATTCCTTAAGTGAATCCGACTTATTTATAGCCTAGCCTCAAACCCAATTATGATACTCAGTGGACCTTGCTATCTATCTTTCTTATATGTTATCCGTTAATAATATTAAACATCTCTATCGATATTAACTTTGCAATTGATATTGATACAAATCAATATAGGTTGTTTTATTGTTATTATTAATTTAAAAAATTATAATTCAAACAAAACATAGAATTGCAATAAAAGTGTCAAGCTTTATCAATTTCGGTATTGATACTCTACCCTTTAATATCAAGTTAGAAATTGATGTTGTAACATTTTTAATACAAGAATCAACATTTGGTGAGAGTATTATATTCTATATTGTTTTAGTTTTAACATTGACATTAGATACATCAACATTGAAAATTTTCCTATCAAATATCAAGAGTGTAACATTGTTATAAGCAAGGAAGGTGGGGTCGGGAGTCGGGACCGGGTCGGTTTGGCCCCAAACCGACCCGAGTCGGCTGGGGTTGCGACCCGGGTCGGGACGGGGTCGGCTCGGGTCGCAAAAAATAATAAAAAAAATTAAAAATGGGGTCGGAGTCTTGGGGGCGCGACTGGGTCGGTCAACCCCAAAACCGACCGGGTCGGATTCGGGTCGTAACCCGACGAACCATGGTTATAAGAGCTTAATACCATAACCAAACAACACCTTAATCATCACGAAAAGACTTTGTTAAATATTTGATAGGTTGAAATGAGAGAAACATCAAACTTTATACCAATATTAACATTTGCACTATAAACAATATATTCATAAATTGTAACACTAGTGCTCACTTATATCAAATTTCTTATTTATAATATATCATTTAGAAATCTCAATATTAAATTGATATAATATCATTGTTAATACATACTCTATTCAAACACAATGCAAATTTCTATTTAGTATAATATTAAAATGATACATTTCATTTCACTAGTTTTAAAATATTAAATGTTAATAATAAAATTAATACATAGGAAAACTTATATTTCAAATGATGATTTATGTCAATATTAATTTAAATTTAATAATGATAAAATTATGCAATATTGTTACCAAAGATATCACACGATAAAGCGAGAATGAGGTCAAAGAGATGTTCAGTTATGAAAGAAGAGATTTTCGACAAATGAGCCCTACAATGGCACCTCAAGGTGTTTGCAATCGATTTTAGTGTTTGATCGAGCAAGGATGATATCATTTTAGATTATTATTTAGATTCATGAGTTTGACAAACATGAATTTGATTCAAACATGAGTAATGACATGGGAAAATTGATTAGAGTTGCATAATACATGTAATCAAGCATGTTTCACCACACTATTTACCTATACTTGATGGTAGTGTGTCACTCTCCGGATTTAAACATGCACCACGAAATAATCTATTGATGCAACTTAAAAAATTAACCCCTTAAATACATCAGTTTGAAAAAACTGAAGAAAAATTAAGTCCCAATTCATAAATTCACTCATTCTAATAAAAGCATATTGCTAATGCTACAATCTAATCAAAACTATATACCATCTAAGACATAAGGATCATCCAATTACTTTCTTGAAAATCGACCTGATTACCTGATAAATTAATAAGAGGATTAGAATAAGTACGACGACTCAGTAGACCCTTCATCATCTGCCAAATCGGATAGTCAAATGACCATACATGATAAATAAATACCTACACCTATTGTATAGAAGTATAGAACTAAACAATATATTAAATATATGACTTAACAGCATGTTTTAAACATCAACCAACACCTATGCACACCTAAAAATGACTTGAAATGATAAGATAAACATATGCATGATCACCTACTAGATATTCTCTATGATGATAATACTATAAATAAGACACATCATACATATACCATACAACACAATATGATAAATGACAATTTAAAACACATCACTAGACCACCTTTACAATACCATACAATAAATACATGTATCCTTCAATGAAGAATCTCATTCATAACAGTATATGAATGTGTCGTATTACCATCTCAACTAACTAACATCAAATCTACCATATATAGTAGTACCATAAAAATAAACAAAATCTCATAATACATAACTTAGGATGATCATAAATTTTGAGATCGAAAGATATATTAGGCAATGTTAATCTTTTATTGTTCTTAAATCATGACTAACTAATTTAACATAACTCAATTTTTCATTTATATTTATAAATATAAAAATATATTTTAATAATAAAAGCTCAATTTATCTTGCAACCTAACACGTCGCAAGCCTTGTAGCATGCTCAAAACTAAATTAGAACTTGATTATTTCAATGTCTATGTTGAATTTATGCAGCCGCTGCGCAGTATAACCATCCAATCGCGTACAGAGAGACGCACCATTAAATTTGTTTCGATTTTAAGTCATGTTATCTAAATTTGAACTAAACTAAACAAGGGTGACAATTCAATCTGATTCATTTCGATTTGACAATTTTGTCTTTTTAATACACACCCGGAATAGTATATATCTCAATCAACTCTATTAGCTAGTTCAAGCAAGTTAAATAAAAACACTATTTAAATTGCCATAAAATCGCTCATGGTTTTCTAAGTGCGCCTTACTTAACAGACACGGGAAAAGACGATTCAGAAATATGATATTCCAAGGGTTTTCTTGAAGAAAAAAAACATTGCTCCCTGCTTCTTTATAATAGTTTTCGTGAACGTTCTAGAACCCAGCCCAGCGTCACCAGCTTCCTGGCTCCTTCTCCGCCCGTCTGTTCCACAGTTATCGTCCTTACACCGCAAGCCGGTAGTGCGCGGTTGAGGACGGATCTGATTTTTGGACGACGGCTGCTCTGGCCATGGCTCCTCTTCCGCCGCCGGAGCCGGCGGCAGAGTCGGGGTCAGCGCCGACCCCGTCGGAAGCGCCCCGGTCCCTGCCGACGCCGTTTCTGATGAAAACGTACCAGCTGGTGGATGACCCCGCCGTGGACGATGTCATCTCATGGAACGAGGATGGATCCACCTTCGTCGTCTGGCGCCCCGCCGAGTTCGCTCGCGACCTTCTTCCCAAATACTTCAAGCACAACAACTTCTCCAGTTTCGTCCGTCAGCTAAACACCTATGTGAGTAAAGCGGCCTCCGCCACGATCTATCTTCTCCGCCTGTGATCTCTGATTGGGATATCTGTTGTTGGTTTAGGCATTTCGCAAGGTCGTGACTGATAGATGGGAGTTCGCTAACGATTGCTTCAAGAGGGGCGAGAAGCACCTCCTCTGCGACATCCATCGCCGCAAGGTCCAGCCGGCGGCTGCTACCATCCCCACTGCTATCCCCGTCGCCTCTCCGGCCGGCAAGATTGCTTCTCCGAGCAACTCTGCTGACGATCAAATCTCATCTCCCGGAGCCGGCCCGTCGATCTCTGGGGCCGGCAACGGCGGTGGCCCGGCCGAACTCGTGGAGGAGAACAACCGGCTGAGAAAGGAGAATGAACGGCTTAACCAGGAACTTTCGCAAATCCGGGGCCTCTGCGACAACATCGCCTTCCTCGTGTCCAAATACACCGACAACCTTCAGCCGCCCAAACTCAGCAGCGGGGAGGCTGGGAAGCCACCGCCGTCCTCCCTGCTCGACCTCATGCCGCCGGTAACCAGCTGCTCTCCTGATCGCCCGGAAGACGGGGTAAAATCGACGGATAAGGCACGGATCCGCAACCCGCGGCTCTTCGGCGTGGCCATCGGGCTGAAGCGATCAAGGAGCACCGACGCAGAGGACTCCCTTCCCGAGACGCAGCCCCTGAAAGCCATGGATGTGAAGGCGGAGCCGATGGAAACGGCCGTCGCCGGAGGTGCTGACCGGAATCGCCAGCCGCACCGGCATCACAACCGCCATAGCCCCTGGCGGCTCCACGACGCCCGCCGACCGAACCAGAGAGTCTGCAACTAAGCCGCCCGGTCCGCTGCCTGCAAACGCCATACGCCACTCCGGGATCGGGATGCTTCTCGATGGTTCCCAAACCGACCGTGAAATTCCGATCGTGCCCTATTCTTAATCGCGCCGTCCTACGTTTGTCTGCATCCGGTCACAGGCTCGCTATCGGCTGGGTCCGACCCGACCGGCCCATGTACACCGCCTCTTTTAGTGTTAAAAGGGAATGATAAGTAGGACAGGGTGTAAACGGGGTGTAATCTGAATTATATATTCAGACATTTTATCTTGATTATGTGGTTTTGATAAAAATTGACAGATTTAAATTTTATTTTTGTATCTATCCAAATTGAAATCGTATATTCCGATAATTTATCCAAACTGAAATCAGTTTTCTCTTATTTAATTTCTATAAAAAATGAGTATAGATAAATAATATTAACTAAAATTAAATTAAGTAAAATATAAAATACAATATATAAATTAAAATAAAATTTTATGAAAATTATATTGAATTTATTAATTATGTATAGGTTTTTTAATTTATTTTTTTAATAAAATTATATTTTAATATGTATTCGAGTATGATTTTGATAACATAATTAATTGCAATTGAGTGATTCTGAAATTAATGAATCACATAATCGAAATCAGAATCAAATATCTTTTAACTTTAGTCAGAATTGGATATTGACGTTTTTGTAACGAAATTTGACCCGATCATAGCCTTAATAACCTTAATAAGAAGGGAAAGGAACGTTCTAGATTCAACACAAAATATAAAATCAATTTAATGATCTAATTATGTTTAATTTGAGTTGAGCAGATTAAATATTTATTTTATTTTTTAAAACATGTTAACAAGTGTATTTTTTCATGTAAAATTATATATTTAGAGAGTTCTTAATTATAGTAAATTTAATCATATATATTATTTATTAAATGTTAATAATATATGAATTAGATCAATGAAATAAAATCATTCATGGGCATATCTTAGTAAAATCTGGTTTGAATTGAATCATACCAAATTATTTCAGTTTGACTTGGTTTGATTCTAGAGATATGTTCACTTTGGTTTGATTTAGAAGATATTCTTAACAATCAAACTGAACCAAATCATGAACACCAGTAAACGCCTTTTAAGTAAACAGACAATTAACACTCGTTTGAGTCGGATACAGATACACATCAATGTCTATCTCCTAGATTTGGAAAATGACATAGTTATTATCAGATTTGTAATTTCAATCAACTATTATTTAATTATTAATTTAAATATTATATAAGTATAAAAAATTAAAATTAAAAACTATAACTTATATTCATAAATGTGTTATACTGACATATATTAGACAATACTTCAACATATTTTCAAGTAAAACACTTTTTAAACATACAACTATATGTATTTGTCTTATATTATGAAGATTTATACGGAGATTGTCTTAAACAAGGTTGTCTTCCGTTTTATTTAACAACTAGATAACATTAATATTCTAAACATATTCAGACAAATAATTAATAAATAAATATTACTTGAAAAAGTTGATACAAGTTATATCCGATTGGTGATGTTCATATCAAGGAAAGTCAGGTCAGGACTCAATTCGGGGTTGGTTGGCCTCAAATCTAATCTGATCAAACTAAGTTGTGACCTGGTTCAATATTGTTAAATTTATTATTTTAAAAAAAAAATTAAAGGTTACATGAAAAATAATTGGAAAATAGGAAACACTATCCAAAATTTCTAAAAATTTGGGAATATTATTAAAAAAATTTATTTAACTTTCACTCAAATATTTTATTGTATTGTTACTATACATATTGTATGTACTCTTCCCTTGATATTGTGAAAGAATATGAAACATTAAATATAAATGCAAATTGATTATACTCATCGTTACCTCGTATAATCATCTTAAAAAAGATATAAAAAGATCCACTATCGCTACGTTGGCACCAAAATTTTCTATTCATCTTGTTCAACTCTGATTTAAGTAAAGTCAAAGTTTAACTCAGATTCAATAAAACAGGGACCAAGTGGTATAAATAAACTCTGAAAATACCTCGGCATGGTTTAAGGGGCACCAAATGGCCAAAATAATGAGTTCACTACATAGTCCTGATCGAGAGCTTCGTAACAGTATCCAAAATATAGAAAATGAACATCAGATGGCCAAAACGATGTTGCCCTACCTTTGTCTGCATCTGGTCACAAGCTCACTGTCCGCTGGGCCTGACCCAACCGGCCCATGTACACATGACCCAATTATATTGAGCTAGTTTTTGTTGTAGCCACCACCTCCTCTTTTAGCGTTGAAAGGGAATGATAAGTAGGACAGGGTGTAAAGGGGGTGTAATCTCAATTATATATTTATCTATTTTAATTTGATTATGTGGTTTTGATAAAAATTGACAAATTTAATTTTTATTTTTTATCTAACATATATTTCGATAGTTTATCCAAATTGAATTCAATTTTCTCTTATTTAATTTCTATAAAAATGAGAATAGATAAATACTATTAATTATAATAAATTTAAATATGATATATAAGTTAAAATATAATAAAAATAAATTTTTAAAAAATTAAATTAAATTTTGATAATTATGTATAAATTTTTAAATTTATTTCTTAATAAAATTATATTTAAATATGTATTCGAATATGATTTTGATAATACAATCAATTGAAATTGAATGATTCTAAAATTAAGGAATCACAATTATAATCGAACTCAGAATCAAATCTCTTTTAACTTTAATCAGAATTGTATATTGACATTTTTGTTACAAAATTTGACCCGATCATAACCTTAATAACCTTAATAAAAAGAGATAGGAATGTTTTAGATTTAACACAAAATGTAAAATCAATTTAATAATTAGGTTTAATTTGAGTTGAGCAGATTAAATATTTATTTTATTTTTTAAAACAAGTTAACAAGTGTATTTTTACATGTAAAAATATATACTTAGAGAGTTCTTAATTATAGTAAGAGGTTGGTTGACATGCATTTTAGAGATAGATCCATCAACTTGCCAATTCTGATCCAGGTTGTAATGCTCCTCAAACGAGGCCAAGATGGGGCTAACACATTCATTCCCAGGTGTGGCCATGGGTGCATGCATAGGTAATGGGTTTTAAACAATCCCTAAGTTGGGGTTCTGATATTGTTGTTACTACACAAGTGCATGCTGCTACTGAGGTTGGTTCCTTGCAGATTTAATGTACTCGCCCATTTGATACTAGCCAATACTGCCTTGTTCATGAAGGTCAAGAATGTAAATCTTGAACTGGAAATAGTTCTCCACAATGGACCCTAGATATTTGTGGTATAGGCAATACCACTCTGTGTTGGCATTGTGCGGCCACTTAAGCTTTTCCCTCAGCAATACAACCTATCCCTTCACCATGAGAGCATTAAACATGTTTGTAAGAGAGTATCGTAGTTGTGGGTAATGGTTTCTTTTAGTCCATGTTCTTTGGGATTCGTAAGCCATTGGAGGGGGTGTTCAATTGTAAGTGGCTAGTTGTCATGATAGTATGGAAATTAAAGCTTGCACAGCTAATTGTTGAGGCTATTGGGGAACTAAAGCTTGTGCAGTTGTTTGTTAAGGTTGTTGGTTCTACACTTGAGATGGGCGGGCTTGAATTAGTGTTAGGGTTGAGGTCGAGGGTGAGGAGGATTTCCAAATTGTTGATTATGTTAAGGGATCTTGAACTGATATTGATTGTTGTTAGGCAGGTTTCCTATAATGTTAACGTTTATGTTGGTATGGTGACGGTGACTTTCTTGATAACTCGAGGTATAGGATCAAATAGGTTTATGATGGAGGAATACCTAAGTTATGTTTAGACATACCGTGCCCTATCATAGAGCTCACACATGGTGGTGGGGTGATGTAATGCCAACACATTTTTTAAAGATGGAGTGACATTGGTGATGATAATATTTACTTGTTCTGGTTCTGAAATTTCATCGGTGAGTTTCTCTACCATGACCCTCCACCTATCAGCATATCTTATGAAATCTTCATCATTTCTCATTTTTTCTACTATGAGGTCTGTGACGGAATGAGTAGAGATGACCCGATCTTGGTACTAATAGAAATGTATGCCCTATAAGTCAATCATATGTGAAATGATTTTACATTTCTTGTAATATCTTATTAAGTATAAATAGTATAATCTCCATTACTTGCACTATCTAGATTTGTCTATCGTAATGAAGTCCTAGGTTGTATGCAATGATGATTGAATCATGATGAGATCATGATAATGAGATCATTCATCTAGAAGTATGTACTCTAAATGTTCCTAGTCGTAGGATTCTCGAGACGGGACATCAATGATCCGGTAAGATTAGTGTATATGATATTTTCTCATATGATGAAAATGACCGATCTCATTGGTCATCAGTGTGGGGACACTGAGATACATGTACAGGTTCTCATTAAAGGAATGAGTTCATTGAATTGATTATTATAGAATTCCAGAATGGTATCTTACCGAACTGTCGATCAGGGTATTCTATCATCATGGTTGCACGGTTGGATCTTTGACCTGAGTTGCCAAAGATGTCTTGCCAAGCGTACCATGTACTTTGACTATTGACTTATGGATCACTTAGTATTGTGGCCCTGTATAATTAATGGATTGGGTATATGGGAAACCTGGTGGAGACAATTGAGCGGACAATAGAGGATTGTCCACTCTCGGTAGGAGAGAGAGAATGTCATATGGATAGTACTCTAAATCCTTGGCCAAGGTAGATAGGATAATTAGAAAAGAGTTTTTTAATTGATCTAATTATGAGTACAAGATTCCATAGTATAGATATATTTAGGAGTTGACAGTCAATGCCATACTCCTATCCGATCGGGACATTGGATGGACGAAGTTTTATAACCGTGTGGTAACCGATGATGTAAAGGCTCTTTGGACAGGATTTCATCCCCGAAACTGTTTGAGATCATATGATGTGACTTGTACCCTTTATGATCGATAGGTCGTTAAATCTATTATGAGATAATAGATTTAATTTAAAAGAAGTTGTTCTTTTAATTAGGCATCAACCAAATGAGCTATTGAGCCTAGTAGGTCACACACATAAGGGCTAATCCATAAGTTTGGAGGCAAGGGTGTAAAAGAGCATGAGCCCCATAAGCCAAAGCTGCAAAATTCGTCTCTATCTCTCTTTTTCACGTTTTCTGACGCTGGAGGTCGTCGAGAGTCGATGGGATTTCATCCGAGGTGAGTCGGAAGGTCCAACAGGAAGGAGAACCAGACTATGAAGGCTGCTCGTGTGGATACGACTAGAGGTCGCACACTTGAGTGACTGAACGAGCGTGAGAACACTCGATCTTCTCCGATCTCTAGGGATTATTTGAATCCCATAAAGGTACATGCTCAAAACTATTTCGAATATGATTTTGGCAACGTCGTTCGGTTTCGATCGAGACCAAGACAATGATATACAAGGAATCGATAATTTTTCGTTGCGCCAATCTGATTAGACCGATTCCTAACAGGTACCTCTACAAGAATTCAACTTTAATGATATCAAAATTACTCACATCTGAAGGGTCAAGGAGTAGAATCATTCCAGTGACAAGCCTTCCAATGATCTTCTAAATAAGAAAGCAAGGGTCTTTGGTTATTTTGCCACATGACGAACTCGTTAAAGAAATCATTGACACGAATGAAAGGGTTACTAGTTCCATTGAATCACCGGTAAATGGGCATTTTAGAAAGAGGCAAGTGGAGAGTTAGAAAAGAAGGAAGAGAGATTTTAGGGATTCCTTTCGTGTTGATCAAACGTCCAAGCTCCTTGTATTGCTCATCCATTTGATTAATCTTATTGATCATCACTTGATCAATGGATGGTACCTGGACAAGAGGAGGGGGAGTTGGTTCTTGGTGCACTAATGTAAGGATTGGATAAGCCGAGGCAACTGGATAAAAAGAATAGGTTGGTGGAGGAATCATCGGATGGGTAGGATTAAGATGATCAGAAGAGTAAACTAGTGACCTAAAAGGTGTGGCAATGTTATGATCCGAATGATTTAGAATGGCTGTCGGGTGAGGGGAATTTGGGGTCATGGGCCTTGTAAGGAATCATCCATAAAAAATTGGTGTAGTGGAAGCGACGATTCCTATGGATTCTTTTATAATCTGTCTCAATCAGAACCGAACAAAAAAAACCAAAAATTGATCAAATAAAGTTCAAATATACTGGATAGGGATTCATCTTATCCCATGGAGAGAAAGGAGATGAGCTTCTCAAGCTTTTCAAACAATTCAAGTGTTCGATCTCTAGTAGTATCCACACGAACTTCATCCACAACAGGTTCTCCATCGCCCATGGACGCCTACTAGAGAAAGAAGAAGGTAGGGAAGTGGCTGAGGACGTGGTTAACACACTTGGCTTGATGGGGTTTGGCTGAAACCCCATTAGTATTTATAGAGAAATTTAGAATTTTTCATAAAAACCCAAGATCTCCATAAATTACGCCCTTACCTCTGTACTTGTGAATAAGTCCTTTTATGTGTGACCCACTAGGCCCAATAGTCTATTTAGTTGAGACCTAAATAAAATCGAACAATTCTATTTAATCTAATTAAATTCATTATCCGATAATAGATTAATTGACCTACCAATCATGATGGGTACAAGCCACATCCTATGATCCCAAATGGCTATGGGGAAAATCTCATCTTTATTGAGACTTTCCATCATCAGTTACTGCATAGATATAAACCCTCGTCCATTTAATATCCCGGTCGAAAAGGAGTACGGCATCGACTGTCAACTCCTTAATGTATCGACTCTATAGGGTCCTATACTCAGAATTAGATCAATTGAAAAATTCTTTTTCCAATTATCATATCTACTCTGGCCAGGGATTTAAAGTACTATCTCATAAGACATTCACTCTTACTTACCGAGAGTGGACAATCCCTTGTTGTCCTCTCAATTACCTCCATCAAGTTTTTCTTATACCTGATCCATCGCTATACTGGACTATCTAAATGGTGATTCATAAGTCAATGGTCAAAACACAAGTTTCACCCAACAAGGTATCTTTGGCAACTCAGGTCAAAGGTCCAACCATGCAATCGTAATGATAGAAAACCCTGGTTGACAGTTTGGTAAGATACCATTTAGGATTTCTGATTCGGTCAGTTCAGTGAACTCATTCAACTAATGAGCACCTGTATGTGTATCTTAGTGTCTCCACACTAATGACCAATGAGATCAATCATCTTCATCACATGAGAAGGCATCACATACACTAATCTATCTTGATCCTTGATGTCCTGTCTCAAGTATCCTATGACTAGGAACATTTAGATCAATTACTTCTAGAGATCAATCTCATTATCATGATCTCATCATGATTTAATCATCATTGTATTTGATCAAGGACTTCATTATGATATTCACATCTAATAAGAGCTTATAATGAAAATTTACCTAATTAATTGAATGAGATATATCTAGAAATATCGAATAATATCATATATTATTGGCTTGTAGGACGTACATTTCTATCAGGCCTGACATAGGAGTGACTATGTGCTAACACATTGGGTTGACCGGTTGCTAACAGGGGCATAAATATGGAGGCCACCCTTGGTTGGAGCATGGTCAACTGATGATTTGCCTTTTAGGATAGCCTCGATGGCTCGAAGTTGAGCGAGGTTGGCATGAAATAATTCCTCCCAAAGAGAATTTCGGTGTGGTGAGGGGGAGACTTAACTAGGTTCGGGTAGGGCTTTCAGTTCATTGACGGCATAGAAGACATTGGGGTGAAGTGATGGCTCATTATACGTCTCGTAGTAAGCTTGATCATACTCTACCTGCTCATATTGTTGGTCGCCATGCCGATGACACCTCCCAATCTTAAGGTCATACATATTAAAGAAAAGGGTGACAAGTGACAACACCAAGTTCTTTTAATTCCCCTTTTACTAATTTTTTTTTTGTACTTTGGATTTTGGAATTTTGTTTGGCAAGGAAGTTATAAGACAAGTTAACCTCAAGCCATTTTTATTTTTTAGTTTTTTGGAGTGATTTTGTGATTTTTGTTTGGTTTTGAGTTTTTGAGAGTAAACAAGTAAATTAAGAACTCAAACACAGTTTTCTTCTGATTAATTTTGGGTGCTTTATGATTTTTTTTAGAATTTTGAGTTTTTCAAGTAATAACAAAGGTTTGAAATGATTAATGTAAATTTTTTTGTTCCAACCTTAAATTAATGGCTTCTTAAGAGCAATGTTGTCCACTCATCAAATGGACAGGACTTTATGCTCTCACAACACTGAGCAAACTAACGTTGACATTTTCTCACAACAATTAGGTGATGGGATACTTCAGGTTTTAGGATAAAACGTACTACCTCGCCCGATTGGTGAAGAGAGAATTCTTCATGTCTAGGGACTGATGGAGGTCTTGGCTGAGAGAATCCTCAGAAGAGAGATTAGAATCCACAACAAAGGGTGTGTGGATAAGGAATGGATTTGGGAGGAGAGTGAGCCTCCCATCTCAAATGACCTTATGAGCTAGGCGAATCTAATACCCAATGCAAATCTAATGTGAGAAAGAGCAAGGATGAAGAACATGAAAGAAAAGAACTCAAGAAAAAGAACAACAAAAAAGACTAAAAAACATGACCAGTTAAGCTAATATGATGCACAAATAGAGCAAGATAGATTGAAACACCATGTAGCAATATAGCAAGTGAATGAGTAAGCAAGTTAAGAGAAACAATGCTAAAAATAACCCTATGGGATTCTAGATGCCTTGGCAAAAGGGTCATCTGGTGTCCCAGGATAGGAGGCGTCTAAGGTCTAGAAGGAAGCAACGTTAGGAAGGGCAGTGGAGGGAGTGGACAAGTTAACTAGAAGATGTCCAAACTCAAAGAATGTCATACATCCTAGCTGTGGGAATGTTAGGGAGAATAGAAAGATACTCGAACTAAAAAGATGAAGAATAATATCTTACAAATGGTAAATTCGAAAAGACAATAATGAAGAACTTCACTTGGTAAAGGAAGGAGCAAACAAGCTTTTCTCAAGCACAAGCTATCCCACTATAGTCTCCAAAAGTTTGTGGGTGCGCATTGGGATGGTCAATCGATCTATCACTACTTATGCCTCCTGGCCTTGTTTCGGAGAGCCTTCAATCAGGTGTGTGTATGTGTGGTCTCTAGGAACTGAAAGCTCCAAAAGGAAAAGAGATTATCAATGTATTAGAGGGGTGAGATTGACCATGTGTACCTTGGTAACGAGTGAATTATGGACTTTCGACTTCCTCCTCTTTAGCCGACCGAGGAGAAGAAGCTTGAGAAATACTTGTTTGTTCCTGCAAAATGAGTGAAGACACAAAGAAACATGAAAAAAAGTTAGAAATAGACAAAGTGTAGCATATTCTTCAAAATAGAAATAAAACCACAAAAGGAAAATGACTAACCTGCTTAGGACAATCTCCTAACCCTTAATAAATAGTTTTATGATGCAAAACATGAAGTAAACATGGTATGCATGTTGATATCTATTATAATGATAATGCAAAAAGAACAAATATGCCAAAATAAATGATGGAATGAAGGGAAGGGAGGTTTGTAAACAAGTCTGGCACACTTGGGACCCTGACATCTCGATAGCTAGCGTGTCTAATGTCCCATAGGCAATGATGTTTGACATCCTAGATGATATGCCATTTCCTGCTCCTAGAGCTAATTCAAAACCTTCGGAGGCTCCTAACATCGCAAGAGAGAGAGTCTAGCATCATTTAGGTGGGGATGTCTGACCTCCCAACTGGAGAGCCATTTGTTGCTTCAAAAGTTAATTCTCTTCTAGCTGATGCTCTTTGATCTTTCCAATCAATGCCAACATGCTAAGCTTTGACGAGGAGGTTCTTCGTGAACTTCTTAGAATGTAGAGACTTTCAAGAGCTTGGGGGATGGGGGATGTGATTGGGCCATGGAAAATGGGTGTTTCGATGTGGTTGATGGAGTTCTTGAGGGGATTAAGGTGGTAAGCTTCTTGAAAACACTCTTGGCAAAGAATGTTGATGCTTTGGAGCCACTCTTAGACCATTCCATAGCTTCTTCAAGATAAGCTTTTAGCAACTTGGAACCTTGAAAACGTTGTTAAAGGGTCTCCTTTTATAGACACAAGGCAAGGGCATTTCAGGCATCAATTGACATTGTCAAATGGTACCTGATGTATTGGTAGCTAGGATGTTAGACGTCTCGGGTATGGGGATGTCTACTAGTCAATTAATGCCCTTAAATGCACCGTGAATAAAAAGCAAGCACTGTGAACCAAAAGTTCGTGCGTGCGCGACAACCACTGCTATAGTTCCTGATGTCCTAGCTGACAGGACATTTCCTTACTATTCATCATTTAATGCAGTCAAATATGCACCGGCTAGGGGTCACTTCAATTAGTCCACAAGCTATAGTACCTAACATCCCAACTGATAGGACATTTCTGTACTTGACCAGCAATGAATGCTCACCTATTGCGGTCAGAGCTATCGGCTTTGTGCGTGAACACGTAACGTCCTGAGGGTTAAGTCGTCTATTGTTCTGCATGTCATGATGTCAAACATCCTAAGTTTTGGGATGCCATATGTTCTACCTTTGGGGACGCTAGTCATTCTTGCAAGCCAATTTGACTTGTCTTTTTTGGAAATTGATTTGTTTATCAAGAGAATTAGACATTCTATAAGAAAATATGAATCTTAGCCCTTTTGATTGTGCCTAATTTTACGTGTCTGCACCAGGTGGAGGCAATTGAGTGGACAACAAGGGATCATTCACTCTCGGCAAGAGAGAGAGAGAATGCCTGTGAGATAATACTATAAATCATTGAACAAGGTAGAAAGGATAATTAGAAAATGAGTTTTCCAATTAAACTAATTCCGAATATAGGATCCTAGAGTGTCGCTATACAAAGAGATTGATAGTTGATGTCGTTTCCTTATCTGACCAAGGCATTTGATGAATGAAAGTATATTTCGTACATTAATTGATAATGGAAATGCTCAACAGAGATGCGATTATTTCTCAAAGGTATTTATGAACATGGGAGCAGGCTTGTACCCTTCATAATCAAAAAGTTGTTTAATCTATTATTAGATAATAGATTTAATTTACAATGAATTGTTATTTTAATTGGGCTTCAACCAAATGAACTATTGAGTACACTAGGTTACACACAAAGAACTTATTCTTAAGTATAGGGCATAGACATAATTTATAGAAAGTATAGGTTTTTGTTAACAAATTTAATTTGTCTATAAATAGTGATGAATTAAACCAAACCCTATCAAGCTAATGGGGTGTTTGGTTGCATGATAATGAGCATTTTTATTTTTATTTTTAAAAATTGTAGTAAAAGTTTATTTTAAAAGTGTTTGGCATGTGTTACAATTTTTTATCTTAAAAATTTTTTCACCCTCCTCCACGTGATGGAGAAAAAAAGAGGTAGTGAGCATTTTTTTTTTCAAAAGGGCACAACCAATGCACATGGTCCACAAGCCTAACCCATGTGCTACATAAGTGACTTTTCATTTATGCACCAAACACCTTACCATCATTTCTAAAAATGATAATGTTTTTGCCAAACATTATATTTTTATAGTTTTTAATTTTAAAATTTGTCAAGTTTCAATGTGTGATATCATTTTTTATCATGAAACCATATAAAAAAATAAAATGCAACCAAACACCCCATTAGGTTAGAATTTTATCCTTAGGCATCTCTCTTCTTCCTCCTCCCTCTAGAGAACATCCTCTCTTGGTGGAGCACTAGTCAAGAAGAGTTCTCAAGTTTAATGCAATAGAGAATCTTTCGTTAGAGAAAGTTCGTGATGATACCACTAGAAACTATGTACTTAGATAGCTTAGAGATCAAGGAAACGTTTAATCTTTATTAGGTATGAGGGATTTATTAAATCCCAATAACGTATTTTTAATTTTGTTTGAATTTGGTTTTCGAATACGTTATTCGGTTCTAATCAAGACTATGACCATGAAATCTAAGAAATCGAAAACTTTAATATCTATAGTATGATTCCTTACAAAATATCCTTTATAAATTATGAATATCATTTATACTACCCTTATAGGCAATGGTATATGCTTGATAGCATGTTGTATTCATAATGGAAGAGTTCTTTTTAAGGAAGACAGTGGGAGCAAGGTAGAACTGAAAGATGTTTCAATTCCATAACCCTAAGGACACTTCTATTAAGGTACTATCCAAGATATACACACCAAAGACTTATGAAGAAGCAATTTAATGCCCTGTTTGGTTAGAATTTCATTTTTGGTACTATATCAATATTGATATTAATATTTTTAAATGTTAGAGTATCAATATCAAAATTAATACAAGTTGACACTTGTATTACATAATGTGCTTTGTTTGTACTACAAATTTTAAAATTGATACAATTAGCCAAACACCTCTTAATGGTTCCTATCAATATCAATTTTAAAATTGATAGTGATAGAGGTACTTAATAGTGTTACCAAACAGGGTGTAAGATATTGATTTCAAAATAGGAGGTAATAAAATCTAAAAATGACTTTATTTGTTCCAACCAAGTTGAGAACTTCGTAGATCCGCTTTAGAGTAGAGTATATATTATGTGTAAATAGATCTATGAAAGAAATATTTGAGTGGATTGAAAGGTAGAGACCTTTAAGGCAAGTATAGTTGAAAAGGATAACATTTAAGTCAAACAATTAAATATGATAAGATCTTTTACTTGTTGTCAGTTAAATCCATTCAATTTTGATTGTTGCACACTATGACTAAGTGATATGCCAATTATGTGTTTAAATGATATTTTTCAATGGTAATCTTGAGGAAGAGATGTATATGATAGAATTTTGGAGAGTTAGGTCCCAAGAACATCCAAATAGAGTATGTAAGATGTTGAGTCCAATTATGGATGGAAATAAGTTTCACATACTTAATAAATAATTTGATAAATTAAATCTTATATTTTCATTAAGAATGAAGATGAGTCTTATGTGTACAAGAAAACAGGTGTAAGTGCTGCCAATTATCCCACTACTTGAACAACTTGGCCACATCTATGATTGTTCGACTACAATCGTGCAATTGTTTATGAGTTGAAAAACTAAATTGTCAAGTCTGGTAGACTCTTCTTACTTATTTTTATTTATATGACTTGATAAATTATTTTGATACGTGTATATATAATAGATGCTTTAATTTAAATTATTTTGTATTGTACATATATTTTTAGACATGTTCCATGAGATGACTCGATGATAGGTTGACAAAGAAGAAAAATCCCTACGTTTGGTTATACAATGTACTTGTGGTAAAAATATGTAAATATAGACAATTGTTGTATGCATTAGTTGAAAGATTGTCATGTGTAATTGGATTGTATATTTGGATAACTTAGTATATCGATTAAATTATGTCTCCAAATTATAGTTGTATGCATTAGTTGAAAGTAACCAACGTGACTAACCTTCGCTTAGGCAGTATCCCTAAATGCTAGTTGGGGTGAGCGACTAAACCAAATATAACAAAAAAAAAGGTTAGCAACGAGACATATATATATATATAAATGCCTCTATTGTTATTAGTGTTAAACTTAAAATTATCATAATATGTTTCACTAATAATATTAATTTTAAATTTATAATACAAACAAACATGAATTATTAAACAAGTATTCACTTATATCTTGTTTGTACGGTAGATTTCTAAATTGATATTAATTTTATAATAAATAATAACAAAGGTGTTTAATATTGCTATTAAATAGGGTGTACGTCTGACATGTTCTTGTTTACAAATCCATCAAATTACACAACTCGGATAACATGATTGGGAGTTCGGAAGGCTATCATGTGTTCCCAGGCAACAAGTTTCCTTAAGCATAATTACAAAATGCCATCAATAACACAACTAATATATGTAGATATATATTACAATTTATATCTTGTTTGAACTATAGATTTAAAACTTTGTATCAATAATCAAAGACCGATCGTTTTATATCAATATTAATTTCAAAAATAAATAATAGCAAAGATGTTTAATATTGCTGTCAAATAGAGTGCACGTCATTGTTCAACTAATTTAGTACTTGTTCGAGTTAACATGGCTAGGATTAGGGGTGTTCATAGTTTTGTTTTGTTTAGTTTTTGAGTATTTTTTTTAAACTAAATCAAACCAAACTATCTCCCAAACCAAATCAAACCAAACCAAATTAATTCAGTTTGGTTTGGTTTGGTTCGGTTCAAACCATATTATATTAAGGTACAGTAGATATATCAATATATAATTTTATTTTGTTTGTTTTAAATCATATTCTATTAAAATCTTGTGTATATGTTTATAGATTACATTAATTTTACCTTAAAAACACTTAAAACAAATTTATTGTTATAAGAAAAGATACATAAATACTATCTTATATATAACTTAAACTAAAATATTTAATCTAATTCGGGTTATTCGGTTTAGCGGTTTGGTTTGGTTTGAAGGACTCTAGGAACCAAACCAAACCGATCGGTAGTTCAAACCAAACCAAACTTCTGATTTGGTTTGGTTTTTCGGGTCGAACCAAATAGTGAACAGCCCTAGCTAGGATAACATAATTTGGAGCTCGTAAGGTTATTATGTGTTCCCAGGTAACATGTTCCTTAAGCATAATTATAACATGGCCATTAAATTTATAAGCTTGGTTTGATCAGGGGTTTTTAGGCGCCGTATGATCGCTGAGCAAATCTTTGATTCTGTCGGACTTTTAACAAATTAACTTGCTTGATGATACATCTGATTTAACATCTCACCGTCACTCTTCTGAACAAAGTTCAGACCAATTTAGACGTAGAATTTCACTTTTTTGTTTTTTTTTTCTAATCAGATGTTGTGTCGCTGAAAACTGCGGTCGTACTTCCTCACATGTTGTATGCAAAACACACATCACAACATAGTTAGTTCTCATGCCTTCCGCCTCTTGATTTTGGGTGATCTGACCGGAGGCGCATCTCCCGACTGTCGAAAGGGTAGCTGGCGGAGGGGTACTCTCGCAAATCGGGAGGAACACTCGCGAAGTTCTTCGCGACAATCTACTCCCCGACTCTCGCCCAAGGACTCGGGGAGGACCACTTCTCTTCCTTCAGCTCTGTTTCAAGGGAAGCTCATTCTCTTCGCTCGAAGGTTTCCTTTCTTTGTTAATTGTGGTTTGTAGCCCTAGCACCAAGTCATTGGTATAGTGTTGCGTGGTTTAAGTTCGAAGCTGTTGCTTTGAAGAAACTCTCACGGAGGTCAGTAGTGAGAGACCATTGACAACTCCAGTGGCAGCCAAACCGGTACGTTCGCTAGCATTGCTTGAAGCCATGGATTCTGACGACTCTTCCATACATTCTTCCCAGAAAGAATACCTAATCCTGCAGCATTTTAAATCCCTTCTTGTCACCAAAGAAAAACCACAGTCTGTTCCTTTAAGTCCTAGATTTCTCTCCCAGGATGAAAAATGGCGTTCAAACACCATTTTGAAAGTGCTATCTCAGCAACATACCAGGCCGGCAGGTGTTAAAGAATGGATACGCAAAATGTGAAATCCAGCTCCGCCATGGCATTTACTAGACTATCCCAACGACAACTTTCTCCTTTCTTTAACCAGGGTGGATGATGCAGACAAAATTTTGAGAAGAACGCCTTGGTTTATCAATGGGGATCTTGTTCTAGTTGAAAGAGGTAAACCCAATACCCAACCAACAGAGTACATACTAGCCAAAACAGACATTTGGGTCAGGATTTATGACCTTCCACCAGAGTTTCTTAATTGGAACATGGTTGTTGATTTAGCCAAACAGATTGGGGAGCCACTTGATCCACCATCTGAAATTGTAGATAATTGGAGTATGTACGCCAGGATTAAGGTTAGTATTGATGTCACTAAGCCACTGATCATGCAAGTGTCAATTCTTTATCCAGACGGTGGTGCAAAAACATTTGACGTAGTCTATGAGAGAATTACAAAATTTTGCTATTACTGTGGTATTCTAGGGCATGAGTACAAAACCTGTAAGCAACTTGAAGCTATTCATTCTTTTATTGACAATGAACCTTGTTTGTTGCTAAGGGCGAAAATGAAAAACTTGATTTGTTACAACTATGGAGACTAGATCACCCCTGATGGTAGAGCCTCATCTCCCCATGACACCACTAATCCTAATTCACCCCTACACCCTACTGTCGACTCCATAAACGGGTTTCGGATCGGCACCTCAAGAGAAGGTGAAAGATGGAATAGGGGAAAAAGGGGAGTGAGTCGGAAAACACTCGGAAAGCAGTAAAGAGTCCTCACCTCAACCCCACACTCACATTGATCCCCGAACTTTCATCTCACGGCGTCGCTCGAGTACCGGAGATGGTTCGGGTCATGTGGGAGGAGAGGGAGGAATGAATTAACTTAGAACATGATAGGAGAAATTGTGGTCGACAGGAGCAGCGAGCTCCGCTTTATGGAATAAAAGACAAGATTAAGCTGAATTGACCGTGTGTACCTTAGCGTGAGAGATTGTGATGTGAGTTCAACCTTCTTCTTCTTCGGCCGGCCGATGAAGAAGAGTCCAACCGGTGCTAGCTTGATCAATCTGTGCAAGTTAAGACAATAAAACAAGTGAAATAAACCAATTAGAACTATGGGAAGTGTAGAAACTATAGGAGAGGAGATGAAAGAAAGAAGCAATTGGAATAGAACTCACCGGATTGGGGCGAGCCCTAACCCATTTTTTGTGTTTTTTTAATTATGTAAAAATGATGAAAATAAAGTAAAATATGTTTTAAAACAGTAAATGAACTGAAGGAAACGAGTTAAGAAGGACTTATGAAGTGTGTGGCTTAAGTTGAAGCCAAGTTGGTTGAAGAAGGACAGTTCGGGTGGCTTTGCACCTTTCTGGCGCGACTTTGGTGCAGAAAATGCTACGGACGACCCTGATTTCAGAATTAAGTTCTGTTTGTTTCTATGGATAGAGAACTTGGAGATGAAGATATCTTCTGTATATGACTTCTCTGGAATATGCATGTAGAAGTCTGTAAAAATTCTGAAACTGGACAGATGTGGAAAACATAACTTGGATGCGCGCCCTCAGTGCAGCATTCGCCACGAACAGACGGCAAGTCAGAATTGAGTTCCGTCAGTTTAAGATGAAAGAGCACGAAGAGAGGAACAACTCCTATGTTGAAGACTTTTGCATCAGAAGTTCTAGATTTTTTGCAGAAGCCGATGAAGTCGGTTGATGCAGAACACACGGATCGGGCTTCTCCTTCACCTCGGGATCGATCTTTCGACGTCGGGACGGCCTTGGGAGAGAGCCTGGATGACCTTAGGACAAGCTATGCACTGGGGATTAACCTTGGGTCATTGAGAATGACCCTCAATTTATAGGGGAGGGAAACCGGTATAAAATATGGAAACTGGACCGATCGCACCCCCGCTCTTCAAAGGAGACGAGGGCGCGCAGGGCGCGTCCTCCACCTGAGGGTGCGCCCTCACCTTGGGGATGCGGTCTGCATGCCCCCTAGTTTCAAAGAAACCGGGGGCGCGGTACGCGTCTCACTGCTAAAAATCGATGGAATCTTCCGGAAATTGCTAAAAAATTGACTTGAAAAACGTAACACGCCCCCGAACCGGGGGCGCAGTACAAATAATCGAAAATCATCGACGGTAACCTTCCAAAAATCTGGTTTAAAGGTGTAAATCGGGGCAATTTTTGATTTTTGGAAACTGACCGCACCCCCACGTTTCAAAGGAAGCGGGGGTGCATAGGGCGTGCCCCAGATTGAGGGCGCGCAGAGTGCGCCCTCCCCTTTCAAGGGTAGCGAGGGCACGGTACACTCTCTCTCCTGCGCGCGTGTTCCGCGAGCTGTAACTTACAAATGGGATGGTCCGATTCGGCTCTCGTTTGTTGCGTTGGAAAGAGGGCTTTCAACCGCACCTCCTCAAGTCGGTAAACTAGCCGGCATGACTCCCGAGATGTTCACGTGGGGCTTTCTACCGGTTCACCCTCTCGCGGAAAGCCAAAACCCGTGGCGAAGATCCGAAAGACCACGGTTCCGGTCGAGGAATCTCGGGCCAACACGGGATTGTAGACACGCCAAATTCGTCTAATTTAGAGCATAAAACTCATGTGTTATAGGGTAACATGTGCGATTGACCTTATAATGATGCCGGGTCTTTAAAAGTTGATTTGGAGCTTCACCGAACGAAATCGGATGTTTTCCGAAGTTTTCCACAAAAGCTGTAATTTCCGAACGAAAGCCACACGTAAATCGTGTAAACACCGAAGTTGTCCGAATGACCAATGCCTAATGATCATGCATTGAAGGTTATGGTCATATTCACACCCCGGACAAGTTTTGTTGCATACCGTGCCTTTCCGGTTTGCCGTCGAAGTCATTTTGACCTGTATTGGATCTTCTGTTCACTGCCCTAACTTCCAGACAAAATTCTGAATTTTTGTAGGATGTCATGGCTGATACGATGCTATAGAAAACTTCTTCGGCCTGTTATCTTTCCAACGCAACAAACGGCGTCGAATTCCGAGTTCGGGAGTGTTCGCAATGGCTTCTGGAAGAAGGACGCGCAAAAGACAGTCCCATGCGCCCGGGTCCCTGGTCACATGCGCCCGGAACCCAGGGCACGTTCCCATGCGCCCTACTAGTGAGGCACGTGACCTCGTGCCCTCACTTGAGGGCACATGTGCCCTACCCTTGAGGCACGTGGGAACTAGTTTTTCACTGGGACTCTACCACTGAACCGATTGACCGGATAAGGTCGAAATTTTCGGGAACAGTGCCATTCGCCCCCACTGGGAGGCACATGCGCCCCTCAGTGGGGCGCATGCGCCCTGCACTAGGGCTCATGCGACCTGGGGTAGGGCGCAAGGAGCCCTATTTTTTAGTCTTGATCGCGCCGTTCGTTCTCCTATAAATAAACTCTGATTCTGGTCGTTCCAAAGGCATGAGCACGACCCCCTAGGCATCTCAAGACGTCCAGCCTCCCTCCTGCATTGATTTTGTGATTTTTAGAGAGATAATTTAGAGTTTTTAGAGAGAGAAAAGTCGGTTCAAGAGAGAGGAAGGTTGTTCTACAGGTGATCAGCTAGGTCTCTCTTCTTCGGCCTCTACAGCAGCGTGTGGTTGTCTGATTCCAGACCTCTCTTCATAAAAGTTCTTCCTCTCCAAGTATTCTTCAGTTTGCAATCGACGGAACTCGATTCTGAGGTCGGGACTGGTTGTGACGAGCGCAGAAGAAAAGTCGCGCCTGGCAGATCCTGGACTGCTGCTTGGCTTTTTCGACAACCAAGATTTGGCCATATCTTTCTCTATTCAACTCAGAATATTTATGTTCTTTTTCGTATCTCTTCATTTCGTGATTCTCCATCCTTCTATCATTTTTTTACATTTCTTTCATTATTTTTAGTCTATTTATCCGAAAATAGAAAAAGAGGGGTTAGAGATAACCCGAATCCGGTCAGTTTCTAGTCAGTTGTGTGTTTCATGTTATTCTCTTTATATATACTCCACTTTGTCTACTTCTAATTGTCTATTTCACTTTTTTGTTTGTCTAGTTGCACAAAAAATCAAGCACCCACACGTTGAGGACTCTTCTTCATCGGCCGGCCGAAGAAGGAGAAGGTTTAACCCACATTCTTCACGCTAAGGTACACACGGTCATTTTAATTTCATAAATCGGAACCCGCGGTTCCTGGAGACCACATGTCTTTCTTCTCATACTCCTCCCACATGACCCGAACCGTCTCTTTGGTGATCGAGTGACGCCAAGGGATGAAAGTTCGGGGATCAATGTGAGTGTGGGACCGAGGTGAGAGTTGCTTTTCATGTTTTATTCTTTCTTTCTCATCCCCTCTTGAGGTGACGATCTGGATTCACGGACTTCCCTGAAAAGGAGAAGGCCCCGTCGAATTTTCAGAGTCGATAGGGTTCACTTAAAATGATGACTGGACAAGTTTGGTACGGTCGGAGGATCCGAAATCATCGAAAAATCTGAGATTAACCCGGTAAACATGAATCGAAACTCAGAAAAGTCGTAAAACCTTAAAATTGACCGAAATGGCCATATGGCCCCCGGTTGATGAAATATACAGCTAGGATCGACCCGGATGACCCGAAAAGACCCGGTGATGACTGGAAAGGCCTAACGTGTGGTCCATGATAGCCGTGTCAATACATATCGAAAAAGCCATAACGAAAGCCGTCATTGACCGATGACTACCGAAATGACTTCTTGGAAACCCTGAATGTTACGGAGCATATGCGGGATTCCTGAGACCTTCAATTAAGGCCCATTCAAGGTCGATCATTGAGCAGGATTCGTGTTTTCACGGTTCACGCGCGGCTCTCGCTTGAAGGTTACGACATCATTCCGGAAATCATCGGTCCATTCCCAACTCACAAGGGGCTCCACCAATGTCCTTAGCTCATGTCCACGAGGTAATCCAGATCAGATAACGGTTAAATAAAGAATATCTCTTATGGAATAAGAGTCTGGGGCTCCGAATCAGGCCAATTCAGCGTGTCTACACCTACCACTACTTCTTCTTCCCTCACTCCTTCTACCCCTGTCTCTATTGCTCATACAACTCCCCCCAGCAGATGCATTTACTTACCTACCATGATTTTGCACCTTCCGCTGCACTACCACAATCTCATGGCATTCCTTTTGTATCACCGTTAATCCACCTTGACCCCCAACCAAACATCTTTTTACCACTTTCTACTATTAGTTCGTGTGATATCAATCCTAGGCAGAACCCACATACCCCAAAACGTTGCATCGGCAAATTGGCCCCTAAATATCACTCTCCTAAAGCCAAAGCTCACAAAAAATGTCAGGGTTCTAACCTAAATTTTGCCTTACCATCAAATTCCATACTCCTTAGGCAACTTTTTATGGATGTTGACACCAAGATACCTTCTACTGAACTCTCGGCTGAGGCGGCCAGCCTTCAAGTGCCGCCAGGGAACCAATGAATATCTTGGCTTGGAATTGTAGGGGTGTGAATGGGACCTCTACAATTTCCTACCTAGATAGATTAACCCATTCAACTTCTCCTTCTATTGCCTTTGTCTCTGAAACCAAATCTTTGGAAAATCGCTCCACTAATTTCTTCTTAACCAGAAACATTTCTAACTACCATATTGTCAACCCTATTGGCCGACAGGGGGGTCTTTGGCTTTGGTGGCAAGATCATATTCACTTGGAAATTGTAGCATCTGCTGAAAATTGGATTGCCTCTATTATAAGTGAACAGAATACCGGACTACACTGGCTTCTCATTACAATTTATGCCCCAATCATCCATAATGATAGATTGATATTGTGGTCAGATATTACTAAGCTCAAGGATCAGATGAAGCTCCCAACATGCTTAATTGGAGATTGGAACTGTCTCATTACTGATTCAGATAAACAGGGGGACAGATGCATCAACCGGTCACATACACGGGGCTTTCAACATTTCATCTCGGGCAACGGTCTGGTTGAGATTCAGCATATTGGTCCTACTTACATTTGGACTAACAAGAGGAAACATCCTTTCAATATAAGAGAAAAATTGGACAGAGCCTTTGCTACTACTGATTGGCTTAATTACTTTCACACTACTTCATCTTTTACTTTACCATCAGGACCCAGTGATCATATGCCCATCTATATCAAGGTTCAGGCTTCTCAGAAAAAATACAAGCGGAGCTTTAAACTAGAAGCTGTATGGATCAACCAACCTTCCTTTAGATGCCTCATTGAGCGAATTTGGACTGGATCGCCTCCTCTGTCCACTAACTATAAACATAAAACATTGTATCTCAGGCAGAAGATTCTTCATCGGAAGCACAATAACTTTGGTAATATTCAACTTCACATCTGCAAGTTAGAACAAAAGCTTTCAAATCTTCAACAACAACAACCTACAGAGGAGACTATTAACGAAGAGATTTGTACGTCTTCTAAACTGCAGCAACTTTATGAATTTGAAGCTTGCTATTGGAAACAATGCTCAAAACTGCACTGGTTTACCTTGGGTGACAAGTGTACAAGCTTTTTTCACACTCATGTCAACCTGAGAAGAAGAAAAAATAGAATTACCAGAATTTTGAAAGACGATGGCACTTGGATTACTAACCTTGAAGATATCAAATGTACATTTATTTCTTACTTCCATAACCTTTATTATGAAACCCATCATAGTTCTCATACCCTCCCATCTTTCACCTATTCTAGACAGCTATCTCTTGACCAGAAATTATTTCTAACTTACCCCCCGTCCTTGGAAGACATCCGACTTTCCTTATTCTCTATGGCTCCTAACAAATCCCCTGGTCCTGATGGCTTCCCGCCCACCTTCTACCAAGCCTTTTGGGACACTTGCAAGGCTGACTTGCTCAACCTTACGCAAACAACATTTCAAAATGCCACCCTACCTGAAGGTATTAACCACACACATATCACCCTCATACCTAAAGTTGATTAGCCCACCTCCCCCTGCATTTTCGCCCTATTAGCCTATGTAACACCTCCTTAAAAATTATTATAAAAACTCTAGCTAACCGTGTGAAACATCTAATGCCTTCCTTGATATCTATGAACCAATGTGCATACATTCAAGGGAGGCTTCCTTGTGACAACAACATTATAGTCAATGAAGCTTTTAACCACTTTCGGAAGATGAGAGGCAAACTTGGTGCTTTTATCATGAAGGTTGATATTTCTAAGGCATTTGATCACATAAAATGGTCTTATTTGGCTTACACTCTTCGCCAATTTGATTTTCCAGCATCCATTATAGATCTTATTATGAAGTGTACTACTTCTGTGACATACTCAATTAACATTAATGGTGAGGCCACAGATTTATTAAACCCACTAGAGGGATTAGACAAGGTTGCCCTCTATCCCCGTACCTCTATATTCTCTGTGCTGAGAGTCTTACAGCTATCATAAACAATATGGTTCTCCAAAAGTGAATAGAAGGCATCCGCCTTAGCAAAGGGGGTCCTCGATTAACCCATTTGATGTATGCAGATGACCTTATAATATTTGGCAAAGCTACCCACTCGGAAATGGCAAGTTATTTATCCTCTTTCAAGCTTTATGAGACTCTTTCATGACAAGCTATTAATTTCAACAAATCTAGTATTCACTTCAGCAAAAATACCTCTACTTTAGTTTGGGAACAGCTTAGCCATATGGCTAATCTCAAATATATGCAAAATGCTGAAAAGTATCTTGGTATACCCTCTACAGGAAACAAGCTCACAACAAATCTATCTCACTACATTGAAGAAAAGTGTGCTAGTAGACTTGCAGGTTGGAAGAGTAAATTGCTTAGTACAGCTGGCAGAACTGCTTTGATTAAATCCACCATTTCGGCTATTCCCATCCATATTATGACCGTTCAAAGCTTACCCTCCTCAGTTTTGCACCGATTGGATCGCTATCAAAATGACTTCTGGTGGGGGCATGATCAAACTAAGAGGAAAATTCATCTTCTACAATGGGATCAGATAAAGTTATACAAAGAACAAGGAGGACTTGGCATTAGGGATCCACACATCTTAAACAAAGCTCTTCATATGAAATTGGCCTGGAGGTTGGCGCATTGCACAGATCAACTTTAGGCTAAAGTTCTCAAGCATAAATACTTTAAGAGTTGTGACATTTGGCATGCCTCTCTTCCTAGTGCTCCATCCCAAACTTGGAAGAATATTATGACAGGTATCAAACTTATCAAGCTAGGCTGTTTCTGGAAGATAGGTAATGGAAAAAGTATCAACATATGAAACCAAAATTGGATAGCTGATCACCCAAGTCCCCCGTGGATCAAACCGGGTGTTACTTCGACTCATCTTATGGTTAGTGACCTGATTAATAATGGCAAATGGGATGAAGCTTACATTTCTAATACTTTTCAACCTTACTCTGCCACTGCAATACTGCGTACCCCCCTCCCTATTAATTTTGACATGAATGATCATATTATTTGGCCATTCACTCATGACGGCAAATTGATCACCAAATTAGCCTATCGTTTTCTTCAAAATAGAGCTATTCCTCCCTCTTCTTCTGATCACTCAATCTGGAAGCGCATTTGGCACCCTCAAGTTACCTCTGTGTTACCCCACAAAGTAGTTATCTTCTTGTGGAAATGCTTACGTGGAGCAATTCCTACCAATGCTATAATATCTCGCAGATGTAAATCTATATCAAGCTACTGCACCTTATGTAATTCAGAGGAGGAAACTATTGAGCATTTGCTCTTACAGTGTCCATGGGCAAGATCCACTTGGCACGGATCATCCCTAGGGCTGTCCCATGCTGCTACTAATGAAAGCATTAGAGAATTTATCACTAATCTTTTAAACACAACATTTTCTGCAGGAGCACAAAAGCATGGTATCATTGCTATAGGAGCTACTACTCTTTGGCATATCTGGAAGAGCCGATGCAAATACATCTTTGAAGGAAAAATCCTTGTCCCCTTCGAGCCATCCGTCAAGCCAAAGCGGATTCTACCTTCTGGATTTCTTCTGCTAATCCTCCGAAGACTTCTAAAAGACTGCCTTGGCAACCCCCTGGTAAATCAATGGAAGCTCAATGTCGATGCTGCTTCAAATTCTAGAGATCATGCTGGTGCTACAAGCATAGTGGCTAGAGATCATGATGGGAACTATTTATTTTGCCGTGCCAGCATTCACAGAATATCAGATCCTTTGGTGCTGGAAGCTTTGGCTATGCTTAATGCATTTCAGTCTGCAGCAGTGATGTAGCACTCCTGTGTCATCGAGACTGACTCAAAATCGGTCTTTAATGCTGTCATCTCAGACAACAATGTGCATTGGAAAATCAAGGACATAATCCAAGATGTTAGACGTATCTTACACTCATCTTCAATTTTGCCGAATTTTGCTCCTAGAGAGGTAAATCAGGTCGCTCATTGTCTTGCACGTCAAGCTCTTCTTCAAAATCAGGATATAGTGTGTCATGATCCATTTCCACCAGCTTGTATATATCATGCTTGGTGTACTGATCTTTTGGGTATGAAATGATATTTATTATGTTGACCAAAAAAAACATAGTTAGTTATCTAAAAATTTATTAGATTTTTTAAATATTAAAATTTAATTTTTTACTTCAAACTCATTTTCTACGTTTTGTAAATATTTAGTTAATAAATAAATTTAATTAATTCGTCATAAAGATTGGAGAAAAAATAATAAAGATTTTATGTTTAACAGAAAATATTAGAGAATAAATTAATATTTTAATTAATTTTTAAAATCAAAATTTAGCCAATTCTTAAAATAATTGTGCGCGTGAAAATTACATTTTAAATCATGGACTACCCTCGAAGCGAAGTCGACTGCAGGGACTCCTTCGTAAAAACGACGTAATCACCGCTCCGCTAAACCCTCTCTCACCCTGCGGCGTCGACGGTGCTCGGCCGCGGCAGCAAGGAAAAGATGGCCGCTTGTAGCCGAAGAGGTCTCACCTCCGCCTTTGCCCACATATCCCGCCGTCTCACGCCCCCTTCCGCGCATCTCCTTCCTCGTCTCGACCTTGACGGTAATGACGACCGAGATGCCTGCTCTCCTTGGCCTTCTCCCTGCGGGCATGCCTTGCAATCCACCTTCTCTCGTCGTATCCTCCCCGGGTACGCCGCTGGATTTGCCTCTGTCGTGGGGTATCGCGGATCCCTGGATCTCTCCCTTCCCTTCGGAGTCCGCAGCTATTCGTCCAACACTGGGGGTTCCGACGGCGTGGCGTACGTGAAAGACGTTGCTAAAGTCTTCACAGATAAAGGTGTTGATGTCGTCGACGTGATGGGTGAAAATGGCATGAGCGCGGTGCCAGCTGTGGTTAGCGAGGTAGCAGCGGCTGCGGCCGATTCTGCAATTCCGGTTAGCGAGGTAGCAGCGGCTGCGGCCGATTCTGCTCTTCCGGTTAGCGAGGTAGCCGTGGCTGCGGCCGATTCTGCTCTTCCGGTGGCGGCTCTTCAACACCTGATCGATGCTGTTCACTCGTTCACTGGTTTGAATTGGTTGGCTAGAACCCTATTTTCTTTAGGGCTACTTGAGTAAGTTGCGTGCTTTCCTTTGAATGATGACGTGGCTGAAGTGTTCTTTTTTGGGATTAGGTGGGCTGCCATTGCTCTGACGACTCTGTTGATCCGGATGGCGACCGTTCCGCTGCTGATTAACGGGATGAAGGCCTCGACGAAGCTCAGTGTATGTTGCACGTCTGTGAATGATGGGATCAAACAGCTCTTATGTTCATGCGAATTGGTTCTCTTCACTGTTTTGTGTATTTATTTTATGAATACTTATTGTTGACCTTCACTCTGTGATATAACAGTCTTTACCCTATGTTTACGTGATTGCAGGAATCGCATTTTTTGATGAGGTGTGGACCTTTGACTTTATATTGTTAGGCGGGCTGCATCTAGCTAGAATCATCTTTTTTGCTAGTTCACTGATTTTTTTTCTATTTGTTTTGTGATATTTTTAATTTTCATTCTATTTATTGTGTTTTCTGGGACAAAGTCAAGGAATTTCAGATCTGGATTGACATTTGATAGTTGGATTGGTCAAGTCCAATCACGATCTGGATCAAGATTGGGTCAGTTGGCTCCGCTGGTCCAGTACATGTTCTTCTTTTTCCTCTATTCTCCTTTTCCTTCGAAGGAAATCCGATCCTGGATCAGTTCTTCCAAAAATTATAAAATACAAAAAATATTTTGGACAGATTCACGGTGGAGGAGCAGTTGGATCTGGTGGGATTGCCTCTGGGAGGCAGTAGAGGGTGACCGTTGCCACCTTTGCGCCTTCCCTGATCTTTTAGTCTTACCTGGACTATATAGGACGAGATTCACCAACTTATGTTGGCGGATTCCTGGGTGTCAGGTCCTTGGACCAGATTTGGGTCTTAAGTTGGTGGATCCTGTTGTATCAGGTCCTCTAGACCTGAAATGAGTCTTCTTCCTTGCCTGTTTAGTGTGGGAAATGGCCAAGGGTGGTGGCAGCCACTCCACCCACGCTTGGCAGGGATTCAGTGATAATAGGTGCCAGCCATACTCGATGGGTGGAACCAATTTGATTGCTTGCTATGGCATATGTGCAGATTATGCACAACAAGCATTACTGGATAAGAGTATACATTCTAGTGTATGACTTACAGTAGCAATCATTATCAGCAATGTACCTGCCATAGATGGAAGAATAGGCTGGATCGGATTGGAATTGGCCGATTCCGGAATCGAATCGGTCTATTCTGATCTAATTCCTTATTGAAGGACCGATTCTGGGGGAAATTCCCCGGAAATCAAATGGAATCGGCTGAATCGGTCGGAATCGATCTGATTTTGACCGATTCAGCTTGGAATTGGTCGATTCGACTAATTCCACCAGAAGCCGAAAGTTTCGGTCCGGTTTGATTCCCGGTCCGATGGTCCAATTCCGGACCGGGAATTGAACCAATTCTGGCTCTTTTAGGGCCAGAATCGACCCCTTCCAGCCATTCGCACGCCCCCTCCGATCCAGCGCTCGATCCAGCGGCGATTCTAGGGAGGAATCGATTGATCCAGTGGAGAATTGCTTGATCCTAACTGCAGAGGGCAATTCTTAGGTGATTCCTGCAAGAAGAGCAGCAGAAGCCTGAGAATGAAGAGCCTGAGAATGAAGGCCAATATCCATGGATTGCAGAATCGGCCGATCCAGATCGGGATCGGCCGATTCTTGGATATGATCGGACCCCTCCGATCCAATTCCTGGCAGAACTGCCGATCCGGATAGAAGATCGGTCTAGATTGGTGTTTGTAGGTTGAATCGGTGCCGGAATCGACCGATTCGGTCGATTCTGGATCGATTCTGGCAATTCCCTCGTCGGAATCGGCCCACAGACTGCCGTGGTGGCCCTCTTATCGGGCAGGGAAGATGAAGCTACCGGGTTCATCAGGACTCGGTAGCGACAGATCTGGTGACTTAGGGTTTAGGGTTAAGTCACCGGATCCACCATGTTAAGCATATCGGGTTCATGGGACCTGATACGCAAACCGGTAGGGTTTATACCCTACCGGTTAAGTCACCGGATCCTGGCCTTACCGGGTCCATTGGTCCCGGTAATCGGGCAGGGAAGATGTCATGACGGCGGCTTGCCGCCGTGGCGGTGATTCCGGGCCACTTTTAGGCCCGAAATCACCCCAAAATGAATCCGATCTACCTTCTTATTTAGTTATTTTTTGTGTTTTAGGATTTTTTAAGGGTCGATTCAGATCAATTTTTCTTCTGGCGAATCTGCCTGGATCGGACCGATCCGATTCGATCCGGATCGGATCGGTCCCCACTGATCCAGGGACCAATTCTGATCCTGCGATCCTTGCCAATATTAGGGATATTGGTGATGATGTAATGTATATTTTCCATCTTATTATTTGAACATGTTATATGTTGTTATACTTTTGCATCTTATATGTTATTATATTACATCTTATTCTTATCTAAGAACTAAGGCAAAAGGTTCTATACATCGTTACAGAATCGGTCGATTTTGATCTGATTCTACCGATTCCGTCATCCATGATATGTAGATGCATGGTAAAAGTTACATTTGTTTTTTTAAGAATTTTTATAAGTCATTTCTTATTTTTATGATTTTTTTTTTCAGAAAATTTGGGATTTTTCTGAAGAAAGGAACAAAAAAATGATCCGGATTGATCTGGCTTCCCAAGAATCGGCCGATTCCGACCAATTCCTGGCAACCGATTCCAATTCCGATTCCGATTCCTCCATCCTTGGTACCTGCTGAGGTTATTATTGATTTTGTAGGCAAAATTTGTCTTGTTGATTGGTACTTATCTTCTTGAACGTCAGGGGTTGAGGTGTAAGCGCTGGTAGAAGTGCCAGAGAAGTTGCTTCTTCTAATTGTCGTCCCTATGACATTTAGATTACTCCCTTGGAGATGGTTCTGGGGGATGGTAGCTGACATGTTGGATCAAAGGAATTTGCTGCTGATTGCGTAAACTCACCAGGAAGGCCCTGAATTGGCAACACAAGGACTCTCCTTTATTGTCAAATCTGCTAGTAGAAGGCTGCACTTGAGAGGTTTTGAGTTTTTCATGTTGCAGTTTGTTTGGTCGCTGTTGTTCCCTCTCAAGATCAGGTTATTTTTCTAAAAAATTTGCAAGGGAAGGCTTCCTACCACTTTATATCTATTGAAGTTGTTTCCTGTCAAGGCAAGATATTGTATTTTCTATGGATCAAAGAGGGAGGATATTGATCACCTCTTTCTCCGGTATGGTGTTATTCACTTTTTCTAGCTCTTTTTGTATAAGAGCTGGTGAATTTTGTGGGTGGAGCTGTAGAATGTGAAAGCTTTGTTACAACAATGGCCTAAAGTAAATCCTTGGAATGATGAACCCACCATGCAGATGCCTTCTTTGTGAGCCATGCTATGGTTTATGCTGAGATTCGGGACTTTGAGGATTTCTAGGAGTAGTTTTAAAACCCTTCTCACATCCTCTTTCTGATGGCTTCCTTCGTGAAGGATTGATATTTTGTGCACTTCGGATCCTATCTGGACCGGGGGTGTTTTATGGGGAAACTGTTCAGTTGAAAGTCTTTGTGTTTGTAGAGGTTAGTTGTTGAGGTTATTTGGCCATTACTACCTTGGTTGTGATTTTGATGGTCTTCTCTTGTCCATAACCTCCTTCTCCCTCTTCTTTTTCTTGGTTTGCTTATGTACTTCTTGAATGAATGATTTGTGACCTTGCTCACCTTCAAAAAAAGGGCCTTATATTGATTTTCTTTGGCAATAGCATGATCTTCTGATCCAATTTGGGGTATGCCATATTGAATTCGGGGAAGGGTGTTTCAAGGATTTTGAAGTGGGGGCCGGACCAGGTTGATCCAATTTGTGCCTGGGAGTTATCAGGCAGAGGAAGGTCGGGCCCAATTGGGACCCGTTGTGGTCAAGACTTACCAACCGGTCTGGTGGTGGTGAACCACATGTGGTTTTTGTTGAACCAGCAGCTTTATGTTAGTCAGTTGAAGTAGGTGAGGCTGACTGGTTGGTTCTTGTCATTGGGTCAAATTGGTGCCAAAGCTTGGCTGCAGATTCAGCCTTCTCTTCAACCTGACAGGCGTGCAGATGTTTTTGTTCCCATGTGGATGCGTGAAGGTGATGGTGGGACTGCTAATGTTGCAATTGGCCAGGGTCAGATGCAGAGTTCAGCATAGGAGGAAGAAGAGAATCTTGTTTTGACATTGGGCAATCCAGTGGACCATCAGGTCCTTTTCTGGCATGACAGTTTCTTTTCTGGAGAATGGAGCAAGTGCTGTCATTTCTAAAGGTAGTGGCTGCTCAAACCAACTGGCTTTAGCAATTGTGCAGGTTTGCACAAGTTGTCATAAGAAGGCATTGATGGGATGGTGGAGATCTTGTTGCATAGTGACATTCCACATAAGGGAGGTTGTCAGAATTTGTCTAGTAGTCAGGGAGATCGTGATTCGTAATTTCTTTTCAGAAATGAGGAAGGATCTTGATCTGATTGAAGGTCCAATATAAGTGAGGAGGTCACTGCAGTCCAAGGTTGGTTTGAGGCAAGGATTGCCGTCTTGGATCTCGGTTTCATCTCGGAAGGGTGAAAGAGGAGGTCTCGTGAGATTCTCGGAAAAATCTCGAGAGATCGGATCTTGGATTTCATTTGTGTAGGGTATGCCTTACTCAATGATTGTCATTTTGCATCTAGATTTTATCTCATGAAGACTGAACAAAAGAGATGTCTGAAAGATCTTGAGAGATTGTATCTTGAAAATACTAATCAATGTACATGTTTAAGTGTAAAATGTCATATAATCTTTTCAAAAAAGACAATGAAACTCATATTAAACATTAAAATAAGTTATTGAAGAATTAAAATGTAATACAAAGAGGATGAATTATTGTTAACATAGACATACAAGGGATCTTATATGAGATTAAAGCTTCTTCTTGAACAATATGGGTAGGAAATTGATGACAACTTGGGTCAATTGTACATATATAGTCATAAAATATTAAATTATAAAATTCTATCAAACAATAATGTCTAGATGAATTTTTGTATGGATTTCATAATAAAATTAAAAATATATGAAACAAACTTATCAAGGCCATTTAACAAGTTAGTGGTAGTAATAGGTGGAGAATATCAAGGTACCAATGGCAATATATGAATATTCTCATTTCGGCAATCTCGTTTCTCGGACATGTGGAGAGAAAGAGATTCTCGGGAGATCGCATTCCATGGTCTGAGGTAACTTAAATTTCTGATGGGTAATAGCATCACAGTGGAGTTGAGCAGAAAGGAAAAGGAGGGAAGGAAGTCATTCGGTGTAAATGTCTAAGCTAATATGCTGGAATTGTAGGGGCTTGCATGAGGAAGACAAGATTAGGAAAATTAGGTGTTTGATTTCAACTCTGAAGCTGATGTGCTCACTCTTTAGGAAACTAAATCTGACTTTACCAGTCAAGAAGATATGGATGGGCTGAAAGTGGTTGGTTTAGTGGTTTCTCCTTTTCTTAAGTGATGGGCAGAAGTGGAGGCATCGTAGTAATGTGAAATGAAAGTTCATTGTTTGCTACTATTTTTCACAGCAGTAGACATGCACTTGCCTTGAACTTTAGATGCAAAGGTAGTGGGAAGTCTTGGAGCCTTATCAGTGTGTATGGTCCTCAACTCCATTCCGATAAGGAGAGATTGTTCAATGAACCGTCTGCCATTATTTCTTCACATGATTCTGAGTTGTGGTGCATATGTGGAGACTTCATTGTAATGAGAAAACTAGGGGAAACATGGATTGCGGAATCTTGGATCGGATTGGCCCCCGATGATCCATTCTTTGTTTAAAGGGTTGATCCGAGACTGATTCCCAGAGGAATCACCCGGATCTATTCGGTGTGGAACCTCATTTTTCATCATTAAAATTCTTTAGTTTGACTTAGCATTGACCACTATGAAAATAGATGATATTTCATAGGAGTGCTAGCTAATTTGGGTGATATGCATAAAATATGTATTGAGGTTGTTTGAGTTCTTTGAACATTTATTTTTGACCTCTCCCCATCGGATGGTGGGAAGATCCGATGTTAACTATCTTGAGTAACGGCGCGAATACTCTTGATTAACCGTCATAGCAATTCATGAACAGAAGGCATACATCCATACAATAAACACATGGATGCAACAGCCCCATAGACTTGATGGAATCCAAAACTTAGTGTTTTGAACTTGGTTTGATTTGGTTTGGATTTATTCGAGTTGTTTCAATTAGGTTTGTTGTTAAGACTTGTTTTAGATTGATTTTTTTTTATGTTGAGGATTTTCAATTGGGTTTTGAAATGTAATGGATGTTCAGATTTTTTTATTTAATTTTTGATTTGATGGGTTTTGGGATTCAACTTTTATATTTGGGGATTTTTAGGATTTGAATTGATTAAAACTTGGTGTCTTTACGTTGAGTGATTTGGTCTCAATTTGATTTGAATTTATTTTACAAATTTGATTCATGATGTGTTTTAGTTTTGAATTAAAACTTGACGTCTTTGATTTGAATTTTGCTTGAGCCAAATTGTGATTTTGTTTGGGATTCATTTCATTTGAATTTGTCATTTTTTAGTTAGGACCTAACATTTTTTGATTAAGGACCTGTTCTAAATTTGATTGATTTTTTTATGTTTTGGGTTTAATTTGAGTTGACTTGGTCATTTTGATTTGAGATTTTTTGTTTTTTTGGGAATTCAATTTAATTCTAGATTGATTTTGTATTTGGCTTTAAGTCGGATGAGTTTGATTTATATTTATTTGAATTTTTTTTGACTTGTTCTTATTCTGTTTTCATCGGAGGTTTGTTGTTCTAGGATATGGACTTAGTGAATTGGTACGGTAGGTTTGGGTCTCGAACTGTGGACTTAAAGAATTTGGTGTTTGGGCTATGGACTTGGTGGATTTGAACTTGAAACATTGACTTATTGTTTTGGAATTTTGAATTTAATTTGTTTTTTTTTACTCTTAGATTTGGGCTTTCAGATTTAGGTTTCTTTGGGTAATGTGGTTTTGATTCGTTTCATTTTTATCTTATTCTTTTATTTATATTTTTTATTGTAGGCTTGTTGTTTCTTTTGATATCATGGGTCCGGTTGTTATTTTTGTTGTGTTGTTTTCTTTTTGTTTGAGGCTTCTTTTTGTTCTGTTTTTGTTCCTCTTTTTGTTTTCATTTTTTTAACACATTTTTTATGTTTTAAAATGGATGAATTTCGTTTATGGTGTCTTTTTTATTTATTTTATTGATTTATGATCATCTGATCCGTTTTGAGACATTTCAGTTTTATTGAGTTCTTTTGTGGTTTGTTGGTCTTAATTTTGTTTATTTGTTTCTCAATAGTTTTAAATTTGGAAAATTCATGTTATAATTCCCTGAAAAATTATGTTGGATTTGAGAATTTCTTTTTTTACTTGGGTTAGATTAACCTTTTGAGATTTTAATGTTTTGGGTTTTGTTGAATTTATTCAATCATTAATTGTTTTTTTGGTTTGAAAAAATTATTTAGGTGTTTTATTTATCTGAAATTTATTTTGGAGTTGGAAAATTTCCTTTTTACTTTGTTGGACCTATTTAAGGTATTTTCGAAAGTTTTTGTTTCTTTCTGTGTTTTTTAGGTTAATTTGATTATTTTAGTTTTTTGTTTGAAATAAACTTCACTTTTGTGATGTATTGATTATCTGAAAATTCTTTTGGAGTTGGAAAAATTATGTTTGACCAGATTTTTGTCATTTTCATATTTGTATTTGATTATCATTTTTTCTCACTTTTTTATTTGCATTTTTTAATGCGTATGGGCCTCAAGAGTTCCCAATAACAATAATTATGCATAATTTGAAATTTTCATTCATTGGCAAATTCGTATACAAATTACATGTGTGGGGACATAAAATGTTGTTTCCCATTGATGAATTTTTCTTTGTCCTTGATGGACATATGATGATCGTTCCTTGGCATATTTCTCTCATTTTTAATTTAAGGAAAAATTTTGGCATGATTTCCCCTTAAATTGATGAGATGTACCTCCCTTATTAAGTGGAGTTTGATACTCCCTTTTTCGGGGGAAGGATTGGTAGTAGATGAGAGTTTGCCCATTTCCCTGTCCGGATTGAACACCTCCAGGAGCATGCCCCAGATGGGTCCATCCAATGAGGTGCCTATGGAGGTAGGCTATCCTCTTAAGTGTTTTTTTTATTTTCAGATTTAAGTAAATTCTTTTAAGGCCCATTGGGCTATGTTGAGCAAATTGGGTCCCGGCAGTCAGATTGCCTTCATTGGGCCTTGAAGGCCTGTTTGGACTTCTTTGGGCCGTGATGACCTATTCAGTGCTTAGGCAACCTGTTTGATTTCTATTGGCCCTGGCAGCCTGTGGGAATTTTGACAAAAGGGGGCCCTGTTGGCCTATCCCAAATCAGCACGTCTTCTGGTGATTTATTCTCTACTCAATTCTTTTAAGCCCTGTCGGCTTCAACATCTTCTAATAACCAGGGCCCTGGTGGCAAGCTCCTCTTGAGACCCAAGGTGACTAGAAGCAAATGGTCATCCCCTTAGTCTCCTCCATCAATTTCTCCTGGCTGGCAGGCAGGAGCATCATCAAAAGCTCTCCTCGATAGGGGCAACAACATCTGATGGGAGCATTAACATTAGAGGGACAACAGCATCTTGAGAAGCCCTTGGCTTCTTCTCCTTCACCTTGGACAGGTGGTGATTGCAGTAACATAGGCAGCACTTCCCTCTCCGTGGCAACAGGATGGGCATTGGTCATTTCCATCCTCTCCTCCTTAGGCAGCAGGTGATGACAGCATGGGGAGGAAATCAGTGAAATGGTCAGCAACATGGGATGAAGTGCAGTAGCAGCAGTCGTCCTCTTGCCCCCCACATCTTCTTTACTTCTGTGTGCAGCAACATAGGAGCAGGAGGACAGCATCAACAGCTTGGTTGGCAGCAGCAGGATGCCTTTCTTTTACGGCCCCATCTTTGTCTTCTTCCATGCATAAGACAGTGGAGATAGAGGAGGAGAAAAGGAGGAGGCAGCGACAGGAGGGGTTTTTCTAAAGATGTTGAGGGGCAGCCAGAGCCTGGTTTAGGGGTTGTTTAGGATCTGTTTGGGCAGATTTTTGGGTCTGGTTGGGGGGACTGAACAAAGGCTTGCTTGAGAGATGTTTTGGGGGTCTGCATTGGATCTGATTAGGAGATGGTAAAGGAACTGTTTTGGGGATACTCTGATGACCTGTTTTGCAGAATTTTGAAGGGGTACAGGACAGCCCAGGGAGGTGTTGTCTTGACCTGTTTGGATGAGACTAGGGGTAGAGAAGGAGAGGGTTTTGAGAGGGGAAGAAGGGGAAGGACAGAAGCAAAAATGATGGGGACAAAATTTAGGAGTCATTAAATTTTGATTTAAAAGTCGGTTTATGTTTGTAAATAGTTTTTTTGATAGGGTCTTTTTTATAAATAATGAGACCTCTCTTTATAAGAGGCACTCTCATAATTTTTCAAAGCATTGAATAGAAGGAATTTTTGGAACGCCTTGGGCGTTGGTTCTCCCGTGTGAGGGCTTCGGCCCGTCTCCTTTTTCTCACCTTCATCTCTTCCCCCCCACCCCGGCCATTGAGGGCCGTATGTTTCTTCTTCATCTCCGGGAAGAGATCTCGACGTCTCTCCTTCCACCTATGGCAGTAAGGCCGGCTCCCATCTTCCCCACCCTGGTCACAATGACCATTTCTTCTTCCCCCCTTCTCGGTTCACCTCCGCTGGGTACCGACAGACCCACATCTGACGTAGATCTGAAGCTCTGGCGTGTTGATGGCATTGGAGGAGATGGTTGCGGCGATCCCTGGAACCTCCCACTCCCGTGGGCCTTCATCGTCGCCTCCTCTCGGATTCTTCCCCTGACGCAATAGCATTGCCTCTCCATCCGACGCTGACGATGGACGAGACAGGGAGAAGAAGAAGGGGACGAGAGGAGAGAGAGCTGCAGCAGGTGGAGACTCGGTGATCTCGAACCTCTTCCCTGTTCCAGAAGCTTCCTCCAGTGCGGCGAACTCCTTCCCCGAGACAACAACGAACAGACGAAGGAGAAAGGGGAAGAAGATGATGCCAGAGGCTCCGAGACCCTTGCCATCGCCTGTGCTCGCCGGCGTGTACTCCCTGCCCCTGCCTCTACCCCGCCAACCCCGAGCGCACCAGCCGAAGATGACGAATGCGACGGAGAGCACCGCGGGTTTTGTCGAGACCCGGCTGTCTGCCTCCTCACGCACGCGGTGATGCTGCCACGTCGACGGGCAGGCTACGGCGCGGAGGCGGCCACGCACCCCGTCCCCGGCCCCTCGCGCGACCACGAACCCCACCGGGGTCACTCGCTCGCTCGCGAGCATGCGCAGGCCGGTCCGCGGCCTAGACCGGCTGCCAGAGCCGGTTCAACTAGGTTCGGACCCGATTCAAACCGGTTTAGTCCGGTTCTGGCACTGAACCGGCCGGTTCAGGTCGGGTCATGCCGGTTTGAGCCTGTTTCGATCGGTTCAAACCCGATTTGTCTCATTTTGGGTTCGTTTTAGATCGTTTAGCGGTGATTAGCGTCGGTCCGTTCTATTTTCGGTCTGTTTAGTCTGGTATCGCCGGTTTGTCCCGCATCAGTTTAGTATCAGAGCCTGGGATTGACTCGTTCTCACGAGTCAAGTCTTGGGAGCTTGTTTCCGACCGTAAGTAAATAAAACGGCTTGAAGTCGAGGTCGAGTTTCTTCCAGGTCGAAGAGAATGATGGGACAAAATTTAGGAGTCATTAAATTTTGATTTAAAAGTCGGTCTATGTTTGTAAATAGTTTTTTTGATAGGGTCTTTTTTATAAATAGTGAGACCTCTCTTTATAAGAGGCACTCCCGTAATATTTCAAAGCATTGAATAGAAGGAATTTTTGGAATGCCTTGGGCGCTGGTTCTCCCATGTGAGGGCTTCGGTCCGTCTCCTTTTTCTCACCTTCGTCTCTTCACCCCCACTCCGGCCATTGAGGGCCGTCAGTTTCTTCTTCACCTCCGGGAAGAGATCTCGGCATCTCTCCTTCCACCACCGGCAGTAAGTGATGGGGACCGGTACGAACCGGATCGTCCGTTTGTTCGGAGGTAGCGTCTTCCGGGTCCTCAGGAAACTACGTAGTTATTTCTTTTATCTTGTAGTGTTAGGATTTTATTTTTATGCATTTTATTTGAATAGTTAGAGTCCTTTGAGTCTTTCTTTTTTATTTTAGTCATTTAGAGGACATATATGTAATTAGGGTTTTTAGAGGTCCATCTTGTAATGTCCAGCTCTATTTAAAGAGCCCAAGTCTTTGAATGAAGGATAGAGATGGATGTTTGAAGAAAGGAAGAAGCTCTTCCCGTTTTCCTCCTTTCCCCTCCGACGACGGCGTCGTTCCTCCACCTCCGGGTGCTCCCGGTTCTCCCCTCCCCTTCTCGGTGTTCCTCTTCACCTCCGGAGCCAGGTCCGGTCCCTCTTCTTCCCCTATCCCGTCGGTTTTCCAACCTGCGTCGACATCTCCGTCGACGCTGCCCTAGGTCCGTCCGGTCCGGACCTCCCACTCCAGCCCCTCACCTCCCTCGACCCCTACAGCAGCCCCTTCACCCCTCCACGGACCCCTTCTCCTGCTGGAACCCCCCTACAACAGACACCCCTCATTCTGGTCCGTCCGCACTGCTCGCTCCCAAAACCAAGCACCCCGCCCTAGGCAACTCTTCTCCTCCCCCACAAACATCCCCGCCGAATCCATTGGCCCTCACGGAACCCTCGCGACACACCAACCCCCCCCGCACCGCCCGTTCCCCCTCGCGTTGAACACCTCTTCCGGAAGACTCGACGAAGGCGAAGACGGAGAGGAAAGAAGAAGGAGACAGAGGCGACGACGTTGGCGGCCGAGCCTCTCGACCTTCTCCTCCTCCGACGACAAGAACGGCGACGCGGCGGCGCCGGCGCGCTTCCAACGCCTCCGCCTCCCACCCGACGCGGCCGCCGCGACGACGCCCGCGGGAGCCCTCGCCCGCGCGAGGTCGACGACGAGCCTCCCCTCTCGATCGGGATACGCGGCGGCCAAGCGGCCGGCCGCGTCTCCCACCCCGCCGCCAACCGCGGGCGGCCACGAGCCCCAGCCCTTTAAGTTCGATTGGCCGCCGACCGGCCCGACCGCCGGTTCGCCTCCGCTCGGCTGGCCTGCGCGCTGGCCCGCTAGGCGGTTCGCCCGTCGACCGGCCAGCCCGTCGGTTCAACGCCCAGACTCGAGTCGGCCGCCGGTTCAGGGCCGGTTCGACGCTGCAGGGCCGGTTCGAACCGGTTCAGCCGGTTCGCACCCATCCAGAGCCGGTTTAGTAGGTTCGGCCTTCCCCGGACCCGGTTCGAGCCGGTTCGGCATTCGGCCCTTTCAAGGCCGGTTCGTGGCCGTTTTCGGGACCGTTCAGCACTTGCGGCCCGGTTCAACGGCCGTGGGGTCCGCTCGTGGATTTGAAGCCCACGGGCAGCGTTTCCCGCTTCCGTTTGAAACGGTTCAGCTTGGTTCGATCCGGTTCAGCACCCCATCAGCTCGGTACATCCTCCCCGGGCCCGCCGACGTGCGCGTGAATGGGGGCACCTCCTCTCCCGTCCCGCATTAGTTTGGTATAAGAGCCGGCGCCGACTTGTTTCCACGAGTCGGGATCCTTACATTGCGCGGGACATCGACATTTCAGCTTCGACATCACATTACCGGTGGAGGTGCACACCGCGCATTTCGTCCAAACTCTTCACGCCGGCGTCATCTCGCAGTCTCTTTTCGAGTTGATCGCTCCAGATTATTGGGTGGTTGAGGATGGTCGAGCTTACATCCAGTTTGCTCGTATTGTCAGAGGCCGACTTAGACTATGGACAGTGCGGTATGTGGAAGATGCCTGGTGCGAGATAGTTCCCTACAGACACTGTCTCATCCTGGGTTCAGAGTGGTTAGCTGATCGGCAGGCAGATTTGGACACACTCGCTCGAGCTTGCACTTGCGGCCCCGAGGTACGAACCGAGAGAGCCGATCTCGCATCGGCAACACTTATACCCGTGGTGCATGCTCGAAGAGCGCCTTGACACGCTTATCGAGATAGTTTACGAGGCTAGTCGCAGCTTGCCGCGAGTACGAAGCAAGAAGGCACCGTAGATGCCGAGGCAGACGAGCCATCGAAGTTGGGGCCGGCGAGCACTGATGCATGTTTGAGGCGACGACAGAGCAACGACACCTTGTCGAGGCTGAGACCGATCGAGCCATCCTGACCGAGTTGACAGCACAGGTTATGGAGCTGCTGACAGAGTTGACCACCGACGTTGTACTAGAGACGCCCGCTCGGAGGATCCGCGTACGATTGACTCGACAGAGGTACCTAGACTGGAGAGCTTGACAAAGACCTTTCGACACCGTCCGGTCACCTTCTCGCGGTTACACCTTCGGAGCTTCCCGGTCTCACTTTGTTCTCACCCGGGTCGAACTACCGCCGTCCTTCATTTTAGTAGTAGCCATGTTGATCGTACGGCACTACAAAACTCGAGGACGGGTTTTTCGCAACCGGGGGAGAATAATGGGGACCGGTACGGACCGGATCGTCCGTTTGTTCGGAGGTAGCGTCTTCCGGGTCCTCAGGAAACTACGTAGTTATTTCTTTTATCTCGTAGTGTTAGGATTTTTTTATGCATTTTATTTGAATAGTTAGAGTCCTTTGAGTCTTTCTTTTTTATATTAGTCCTTTAGAGGACATATATGTAATTAGGGTTTTTAGAGGTCCATCTTGTAATGTCCAGCTCTATTTAAAGAGCCCAAGTCTTTGAATGAAGGATAGAGATGGATGTTTGAAGAAAGGAAGAAGCTCTTCCCGTTTTCCTTTTTTCCCCTCCGACGACGGCGTCGTTCCTCCACCTCCGGGTGCTCCCGGTTCTCCCCTCCCCTTCCCGATGTTCCTCCTCACCTCCGGAGCCAGGTCCGGTGCCTCTTCTTCCCCTATCCCGTCGGTTTTCCAACCTGCACCGACATCTCCGTCGACGTTGCCCTAGGTCCGTCCGGTCCGGACCTCCCACTCCAGCCCCTCACCTCCCTCGACCCCTACAGCAGCCCCTTCACCCCTCCACGGACCCGCTTCCCCCGCCGGGAACCCCCCTACGACAGACACCCCTCATTCGGTCCGTCGCACCGCTCGCGCTCTTAAACCAAGCACCCCGCCCTAGGCAACTCTTCTCCGCCCCCGCGGAAACATCCCCGCCGAATCCATCGTGGCCCCTCACGAACCCTCCCAACCCACCAACTCCCCCCCTTTTCGCCGTTCCCCCTCCCTGCGGTTGAACACCTCTTCCGGAAGACTCGGCGAAGGCGAAGACGGAGAGGAAAGAAGAAGAAGGAGACGGAGGCGACGACGTTGGCGGCCGAGCCTCTCCGACCTTCCCCTCCCCTCCGACGACGACAGCGGCGGGCGCCCGTGCCGCTTCCAACGCCTCCGCCTCCCACCCGACGCATCCACCGCGGACGCCGCGCCCGCGGGAGCCTCGCCGCGCGAGGTCGACGACAAGCCTCCCCCCCTCCTCGATCGGGATGCGCGGCAGCCAAGCCGCGGCCGCGTCTCCCGCCCCGCCGGCCAACCGCGGGCGGCCACGAGCCCCCCCCTTTAAGTTCGATTGGCCACGCGACCGGCCCGCCCGCCGGTTCGCCTCCGCCCGGCCGGGCCGCGCGCCGGCCCGCTAGGCGGGTGGCCGCCGACCGGCCAGCCCGTCGGTTCGGCGCCCGGACTTGAGCCGGCCGCCGGTTCGGGGCCGGTTCGACGCTCCAGGGCCGGTTCGGACGATTCAGCCCGGTTCACCCATCCAGGAGCCGGTTCAGGGCCGGTTCAGCCTTCCTGTACCCGGTTCAGACCGGTTCAAGGCCGGTTCAGCCCTTCTAAGGCCGGTTCAGGGCCGTTTTGGACCGGTTCAGCACCTGTGGGCCCGGTTCAACGGCCGTGGGGTCCAGTTCGGTGGATTTCAAGCCCAGTTCGGCAGTTTCCAGCTCCGTTTGAAACGGTTCAGCTTGGTTCGATCCGGTTCAGCACCCCATCAGCTCGGTACATCCTCCTCGGGCCCGCCGACGTGCGCGGGAATGGCGGCACCTGATGCGGGACGAACCGGCTAATCCGGGCTAAACCGAACGAAAAGCGAAATAAACCGGCGCTAACTGCCGCTAAAACACCTAAACGAACCCAAAATAGGCCCAAATTGACCCGAACCGCTCAAGACAGGACCGAGCCGGGCCCACAACACCCTGAACCGGCTCAAAATGCCCTGAACCGGGCTGAACCGGCCGGGTCGAACCGACCGGCTGAACCGGTCGTGACCGGCCGGTCGAACCGGCCGGACCGGCCGGCCACCGGGCCGCGGGCCGGCTGGCCGCGAGCCGCGCGGGCCGCGCGCGGCGTCGCCCGCGCTCGCGAGCGCGAGCGTACTCGCAGGGGGTCGTGGCGCGCAGCGAACTCCGCCGGGTGACGATGGCCGTCTCCACGCCGTCTGTCCGTCGCCGTGGCGCCATCGCGCCGTCCGCGGGGTAGCAAGCGCGGGAGGGGCGAGGGCGCGCTTCACCCGCCCGCGTCGTTCTCGCCCCGTTCGGATGACGCCGCGCGTAGGCGGGTGCGAGGGTGGCGTGCGGACGGCGGAGAGCGGGGGAGGGAACCGGACGCCCGCGCCGCCGCCATCGCCTTCCCCCCTCTTCGTCTTCTTCTTCGTGCTGTCCGGTGGAGGGATATCCCGCGAAGGTAGATCCTGAGGAGCCGCGTGGGAGGAGGGCGGCCGCAGGGGGAAGTGTGGGAGAGCTTCACCTGGGATCGCCGGGAGAGCTTCCCTCCGTCACCGCCTCTTACTTCTCTCTTCGTCGCATCGTCGCATCCGCGGAGGGAGGAAGAACCGCCGCCCTCGTCGAGGAAAGGAGACCACCGGAGGAGGAGGGACAGGGGGACGTCGGCTGGTGAAGGTTCTTTGTCGATGTCGAACCGAGAAGGGGAAGAGAGGGAACGGCACAGAGGCGGGAGGATGAGGAGGAGGAGAGATCGGCGCACCTCGCCGTGCTTGGAAGATGGAAGGGAGACCGGGAGCCCTTCCCGGAGGTGAAGAGAAGGCCGGCGTCACTGCCGGGGGTGGGGAGGAACTGGGGCCGCAGCCCCCTACGCGGGAGGAACCAGACCCGAGAGGGTTTCCAAAAATTTACTATCGATTGATTCCTTCGTATGTACATGGGTCCTCTTTTAAAGAGGGAGGAGATGACTAATTAAAAGAAAAGACCATCTAATTTTCTATTTACAGACTTGTCCTCGTAGGGACACAAATAAAAGAAAAGATCAAAGATTACCAAAATATGTCCCCATCATTCTCTCCGACCGGGAGGAAACTCGACCTCGAGATTCAATCCGATTTATTTATATACGGTCGGAAACGCCCAAGACTCGGCTCGTGAGAACGAGCCGAAACCGCTCTGATACCAAACTGATGCGGGACGAACCGGCTAATCCGGGCTAAACCGAACGAAAAGCGAAATAAACCGGCGCTAACCGCCGCTAAAACACCTAAACGAACCCAAAATAGGCCCAAATTGACCCGAACCGCTCAAGACAGGACCGAGCCGGGCCCACAACACCCTGAACCGGCTCAAAATGCCCTGAACCGGCCTGAACCGGCCGGGTCGGACCGACCGGCTCGAACCGGTCAGGCCGGGTCGAACCGACCGCCCGGTCCGGCCGGCGGCCACCGGGCCGCGAGCCGCGCGGGCCGCGCGGCGTCGCCCGCGCCGCGAGCGCGAGCGTGCAGGGGGGGTCGCCGCGCAGGCGAACCCGCCTGGGTGACGTGGCCGTCTCCACGCCGTCGGTGTCCGTCGCCGTGGCGCCATCGCAGCGGCCGTCCGCGAGGTAGCAAGCCGCGACAAAAGGGGGCGAGGCGCGCTTCACCCGCCCGCGTCGTTCTCGCCCCGTTCGGATGACGCCGCGCGTGGACGGCAGGTGCAGGTGGCGTGCGGACGGCGGACACCTCCGACCGCGTCGATCTCCACCCCTCCGTCCATCCCCACCTCCGGCGATCCCCGGAGTACCTCCACCCCCATCCCGGTGTTGTAAACCCTCCCTCGGAGCCCTATCAGACGGAGAAGAAGGAGGAGGAGGAGGAAGAGCCGCGTCTGCGGCTCTGTCCGTGCGCGCGGCCCCGCTAGGGCTCCGGTGCGGCTCCCTCCACTCCGGCGTCCTAAGGAGGCGAGAGGAAGGCGAAGACGGCGCCGACGGCGCCTTTGGAGGCTCCCTACCCCTCCCCCCACGGCGATGGTGGCGTCCGGCGCCGTACGCGGCATCCGGCCCCTCTTCTGCGCACCGGAGGCCGGTGACCATCGACGGCCACCCTCTTCCCTCCTCCCGCGACGGCCTCCTCCGGCGACGACGGCCCTTCCGGCTGCCTTCTTCCCCTCCGACGACGGCGTCGGCTATGGCGACTCTTCCTCCCGCAGGCGGTGCCCCCGGGGCCGCGGCCGCATTCGCGGACGGCCCTCGCGAGCTCGCGAGGTCGACGACGACGCCCCCCCCCGAGGGGCCGCGGCGGCCGGCGCCGGCCGCCGCGTCTCCCCGCCCCCGCGGCCAACCGCGCGGGGCCACGACCCCCCCCCCCCGGCTAAGTCACACGGGCGAACCGGGCGCCGGTTCGCCCCTTCGCCCGGCCGGCTCGCGCTTGCTCGAACCGCACCGGTTCGTCCCAGACGCCGGGCCGGCCGCCGGTTGGCCGGTTCAAGGCCGGTTCGGCCCGGTTCGACGGTCCGAGAGACCGGTTGAAACCGGCCGGTTCACCATATTTTGGGCCGGTTCGGGCCGGTTCGCAACTTTTCGGGGCCGGTTCGGTGCCCGTTTTGAGGTTTCGGGCACGATTCGACATATTTTGGGCCCGTTTTGACCGGTTTAAGTCCGGTTTTTGCTTTATTTCATGCATTTTAGGTCTTTTGCGCCCTGCGAAGGCTCGGCGCGGCCGCCGCGCCGCGCCGGTTCGTCCCGTCTCGTCCCGCATCAAATGGTATCAGAGCCTGGGATCGGCCCATCCTCATGAGCCGACTCCTGGGATGCGTCCGATGAAGTGCAGAGCTTGGTGGAACGTGACGGCAACATTTGAAGACATAAAAACTCGAGGACGAGTTTTCTCCGTAGAGAGAATGATGGGGACCCGGTCCGGTCCTTTTTGGGGTTTATTTACGTTTACGTCCATTTGGACATGTTTGTAAATATTTGAGTTTTATTTGTGGTCTTTTATTTTTATTTGGGTCCTCAAGAGGACATGTATGTAATTAGACATTTATGATGTCTTATTTGTAATGGGCTCCTCTATTTAAGAGGGCTCACTTGTTGGAATGGAGAGAGAGTTTTATTGTCCAATTTTGGAACCACCCAGGGGCTGCCCCGCCGGGGCGCCGCCCCTTCCTCTTCACCCCCTCCACGACGATGGAGGTCGTCCGGCTCCACCTCCGGTGAGGACCGGTTTCTTCGCGACCCTCCGCATGGGTGCCTTCTCCTTCTCCTCCGTCCCGTGACCTCCGAGCCATTCCTTCCCCTTCCCCTTCACCGGTTCGAGTTGAAGCCCTATCGACACCGTTCACCCCCGTTTACGTCCGTTTCGACACCTCCGACCGCGTCGATCTCCACCCCTCCGTCCACCCGCACCTCCGGCAATCCCCGGAGTACCTCCACCCCATCCCGGTGTTGTAAACCCTCCCTCGGAGCCCTATCGAGGGCAGAAGAAGGAGGAGGAGGAGGAAGAGCCGCGTACGCGGCTCTGTCCGTGCGCGCGGCCCCGGCCCCAGGGGTTCGGTGCGGCTCCCTCCACTCCGGCGTCCCTGGAGGCGAGAGGAAGGCGAGCCGGCGCCGACGGCGCCTTTGGAGGCTCCTACCCCTCCGTGGCGCGATGGCGGCGTCCCGGCCGTACGCGGCGTCCGGCCCTCTCTCGCGCGGAGGCCGGTGACCATCGACGGCCACCCTCTTCCCTCCTCCCGCGACGGCCTCCTCCGGCGACGACGGCCCTTCCGCTGCCTTCTTCCCTCCGACGATGGCGACGGCGGGCGGCCGGCCTACGGCGACTCTTCCTCCCAGCGGGCGGTGCCACCGCGGCCGCATCCCGCGCCGGCCCTCGCGAGCTCGCGAGGGTCGGACGACGGCGCCCCCCCCCCCCCGAGGGGGGCGCGGCGGCCGGCTCGCCGGGCCGCGTCTCCGCCCGCCCCCCGCGGCCAACCGCGCCACGACCCCCCCCCCGGGGGTACGCGGCGGCCGGGCGAGCCGGCCGTGTCTCCCGCCCCCGCGGCCAACCGCGCGGGGCCGCGACCCCCGTTGGTCGCGCGGGCGAGCCGTGGCGCCGGTTCGCCCCTTCGCCGGCCGGCCTGCACTTTGCTCGAACCGGCACCGGTTCGGCCCCAGACCGGGCCAGGCCGCCGGTTCAGCCCGGATCAAGGCCGGTTCGGCCTGGTTCGACGGGCCAGAGAGCCGTTCAAGGCCTAAACCGGCCGGTTCACCATATTTTGGGCCGGTTCAGCAACTTTTGGGGCCGGTTCAGGCCCGTTTTGAGGGTTTCGGGCACGATTCGACATATTTTGGGCCCGTTTTGACCGGTTTAAGTCTGGTTTTGCTTTATTTCTTGCATTTTAGGTCTTTTGCGCCTCTTGAAGGCTCGCTGCAGCGCCGCGCCGCCGGTCCGTCCCGCCTCGTCCCGCATCAGCACCTCCTCTCCCGTCCCGCAACAGTAAGGCTGGCTCCCATCTTCCCTACCCCGGTCACAAGGACCGTTTCTTCTTTCCCGCCTCTCGGTTCACCTCCGCTGGGTACCGGCAGACCCACGTCCGACGTAGATCTGAAGCTCCGGCGTGTTGATGGCATTGGAGGAGATGGTTGCGGCGATCCTCGGAACCTCCCACTCCCGCGGGCCTTCATCGTCGCCTCCTCTCGGATTCCTTCCGTGACGCAACAACATTGCCTCTCCATCCGACACCGACGATGGACGAGACAGGGAGAAGAAGAAGGGGACGAGAGGAGAGAGAGCTGTAGCAGGTGGAGACTCGGTGATCCCCGAACCTCTACCCTGTTCCGGAAGCTTCCTCCAGCGCGGCGGACTCCTTCTTCCCCGAGACAACAACGAATAGACGAAGGAGAAAGGGGAAGAAGACGATGCCGGAGGCTCCGAGACCCTCGCCATCGCCTGCGCTCGCCGGCGTGTACTCCCTGCCCCTGCCCCTGTTCCGCCAGCCTCGCACGCACCAGCCGAAGACAACGAACGCGAAGGAGAGCACCGCGGGTTTTGTCGGGACCCGGCTGCCCGCCTCCTTACGCACGCGGCGATGCTGCCACATCGACGGGCGGGCTACGGCGCGGAGGTGGCCACGCACCCCGTCCCCGACCCCTCCTCGCGTGACCACGAACCCCACCGGGGTAACTCGCTCTCTTGCGAGCATGCGCAGGCCGGTCCGCGGCCTAGACCGGCCGCCAGAGCCAGTTCGACTGGGTTCGGACCCGATTCAGACCTGTTTAGTCCGGTTCTGGCACTTAACCGTCCGGTTCAGGCCAGGTCATGTCGGTTTGAGCCTGTTTCGACCGGTTCAAACCCGATCTGTCTCATTTTGGGTTCGTTTTAGGTCGTTTAGCGACGATTAGCACCGGTCTGTTCTATTTTCGGTCTGTTTAGTCTGGTCTAGCCGGTTTGTCCCACATCAAAAGCTCCTTTCTATTTCTTACCTTTTCCTTTTTTTTCGTTTCTTTTTTTTGCACAGTAGTAGGATAGGACTGTGGGGACCCCTTGGCCTCCTTTTCTTCTTCTTCTTTAGCATTCCTTTGATCTCCCATTGGGTGGTGCGTAGTGGTAGATCCCTGGCCAGTACTCCCTCCCCCCCTTCTTTCTTTTTTTGCCACCGGGATGCTCCCTCCCCATTTTGTTGCCTTTTTCTTCTGTTGGTGTTGTGGCAACAGGAAGGACCATAGCCCTTTTTCTTCTTGGCATAGCAACAACAATAGGGGGGAGGGGGTGCTTTCTTCTTCTTTTGTCCCTCTTGGCATAGCAGCAACAGAGGGCAGGAGCTCTCTTCTCCTCTTGGCGTAACAGCAGCAGGGAAGAAGGCTTCTGTTGGCAGCATGTTGATGTCATTGTGGGGAGGCACATGGGATTAGTTGGTAGCAGGGTGCATTATGGGCTTCAGTGATCTCTTGTCCTTCTCCTATGGATGTTTGCAGTAGAGGCAGCAGGGAGACTTGGCAGACATGGGGGAGAGGGAGATGGCAGCGGCTAGAAACTCTTCTTTGGAAGTTCTTTTCTTTTTCTGTTTTTTTGTTTTGCCAACCGTCCTCTTTTTTCGAAGAGAAGCAGCCACCCTATTTACTTTTCCATCTGGTTACATGCAACAACAATAAATGGGGAAGAGAGAGGAATAGTCAAACGTGGGGCTACATGGGAAGGAAGTGGGGATGTGGGCATGATAGTTTCTTACTTGGACTGTGTGCACGTTAAATGGGGCAGCTGGCCCTTTTGACCTAATCTTTATCGCAAGGAGATAGATCCAACAGTGGATATTTGATCATTTTAATCCAATGGTAAGGATTGATCATTTGATCAACCAATCCTAGCCATTGATTATAAGTGGGATCCATTACTAGTATGGACCTAATAAGCCAAGATCCATAACTTAAGTGACAAACAGATCTTGGCCATTCATCTTGGATCTATCAAGTTGATTAAGAACACATCTTGTCCGTCAAATGTTTGCACCATCCTCATCATCTTTATGGCCCAATCCAACAATGGAAAATAATTCTCGCTTGAAATTATTTAATTTCATCAAATGTGACCGGATAATATTCTAGATGCGCTCAGATAAGATTTGTAATTATAAATATATATTATATAATTAAATTTTATAAGGTTCTCTCCTAACTCTCTTTTATCTTCCTCTCTCTCTCTTTCTCTCAATTTATCAAGATTAATTCATCCTGAAAAAACATATGCCCACACATTCATAATTATATATACAAAATCATATTTACATGTATGTGCACATAAACATACACATACAAATATAATTATATTGATGTATACATGTTTGCATGTATACATAAATATATAGTATTAACATCTAATTATATATATGATTGTACATATGTATATATATTTCTATACACATGACATATGTATAAACATCTAATTATGCCGTCTTGGCTGTCTAGGTGACGCCTAAGCAAGCACCTCGTTGCCTAAGCGGAATTGGCACTTTTCAATATCTTGGGCACCTTGTCGCCTTGACAACTATGTTTTTCTAATAGTGAATGCTAGACAATTAAAGAAAAATATTCTTCCAAAATAAATGTTATTAAAATGGGAATGTTAAGATAGATGAATGGTCATACTATATTCGATAGAAAAAATATGAATATATTAGAGAAAATGTGAGAGTAGCAACAATTGTAGATATATTGAAAGATAAAAGATTGCAAATTTGCAATGATTTGGGTATATTATATTTAGTTGTAATGAGACTAGTTATAAAAATAAAAAATATTAAAATGATAAAAAACAAAAAAAGACGTGATAGACCTAAGTTACCTTGGAGGATGGTAATTCAATATGATTTGGATGATTTAATTATCTCTAAAGAAATAAGTCAAAATCGACATGAGTGGGGAAAGATAATCTATATGTCCGACCTTAAATACTTTGGGATTAAGGCTTGAGTTGAGGCTAGAATCTTGGAAAAAGATTTTACATCCCAATTAGCACCTGACAGGGTAAAATCGTTTATCTTGACAGCCCGCCTTTTTGGGAATGGGCACCACACGAGTACCCTTAATCCCATGGATTGCAGAATCGGCTGATCTGGATCGGGATCGGCCGATTCTTAGATCGGATCGGTACCTACCGATCCGATTCCGGACCAAATTAGCGATCCAGTCGGGAGTCCCGGCTGGATCGGCCGGAATCGGTCGGATTGGTCGATCCCGGACCGATCCACCCGGATCGATCCCGGAATCGGTCGATTCGGACCGATTCTTCAGAAAACCGGAAGACCCAGAGTCGGATCGATTCCGGGAACGATCTGAGACTGTTTTAAGGTCCGATCACCCCCAAATTGGGGGAGATCGGACCGATTCTCCCCCCAACTCGCCTCTTCTTGCTTCCTCTCCTTCCCCCCAAGCCCCCTTGGAGATCTAGGGCTTAGTTCACCGGCGATCCAGCTTTTGGAGGGCCGATCTAGCCTTGACAAGGGACCGATCCACCCTACAGCAGGTTTGTAAGAGGGGGGGGGGACCTTTGATCCCCTTTTCCCCCCCGCCCCCCGGGCCCAGGCCCTCCTTCGGTCTTTCCTCCCTTTCCCCTCCCCCGATCCTTGAACCTGCGCTGCAGGTTTGGGATCCCCCATTGGGGGATTATTTCACCCCCAATGGGTGTGGAATTGCACCCCTGAAGGGGTGCTAATCACCCCTTCGGGGGTGAAGGGGTGACTGTTCGGACAGTCCCCCCCATAAGGTGGGGGGGGTTGGGAATTAAATCCCCCATTGGGGGGGGATTATTTCACCCCTTCGGGGGTGTTTGGACAGCACCCCCCCAATGAGGGTTGAATTGCACCCCCTGCCCAAGGCTGGGGGTGGATTTCCTTGGTCTAATATTGTGTATTATTTAATTTTGATTTATGTGTTGTAGATAAGATGTCGGATGAGGAGCATGGCACCGGCCCCGCGGAATTTCGTGACATTGGATGGCAACATGGCCATCTTCTTGATTTAGAGAAGAAGAGGGTTAGATGCAAGTGGTGCTAAAAAGATATGAATGGAGGTGTGTATCGGTTAAAGCAACATATAGCTAGGACGGGTGGCAATGTAAAGAAGTGTGATAAAGTTCCGGCTGAGCTTAGGGAGGAGATGGGAGGTTATTTAACTGGAAGGGCATCACAGAGGGATGTGAGAATTGGTCAGAGACAAGACCTACATGACGAGTTGCTAGGTCGGAGAGACGCCGATCTTATGGCCGGAAAGAGTAAGAAAGGGAAAGGACCAGCACATGAAAGGGTCCAAGTTGATTCTTCATCTTCATCAGATGAGGAAGAGGCTCAGGTTAGGAGAGCCGTACATGAGAGTAGGGCTCAGGCCCGTGAGGATGAGGAACGAAGACGAGGAGCAGGAGGTTCGGCTGCCAGACGATCTGATGTGGGGGCGGGCACACGCCCTGTTCGAGAGCCTGAAATCCGGAGGACACATTCTGTTCGACCGATGCCGACGGGAGACACTGCCATGTATAGGGAGAGTGGCAGAGGTCAGAGGGGTATAAAACAAGCATTTTTTCTGAGTTCTATGTATTTTTATTGATTTTTTGGCGATTTTTACAGATTTTTTCACAAAGCCAAAAAAAAACCCGATCCAGACCGATTCTGGACCGGTTCTGGATCGGTCTGGCTCCAAGAGAATCGGCCTGGATCGGACTGATCCGATCCAATCCGGATCGGATCGGACCCCACCGATCCAGGGTCCGATCCCGATCCCGCGATCCTTGCCTAATCCTGCCTCCTTAACCTCTTCTATTGAAACAAATGCTTGTATAACCAAGTCCTTAGCTGAAATTCTAGAGAATCTGTCTGAATTCAGAGGGGGTTACCACTGTTTCTCCTAGGTCGCAGTAAAAATTGAGAATGCCTTGCTTTATCTTGGTGTCCTCTTGAAGTAGATGGTTGTTAATCCGGATTTATATCCAAATGTATTTTTCCTTTGCTCATTTCATGGATGAACCTGGTATTTTATCCTCTTCTGTTAGCCAATGATGTTTGGAGTTCTATTGCTACGCGATCTCCTGTTTAAGCAAATTTGATATTCATGTTTTGTTTTGGCGAGAGGTAGGTAGCACCTTTATATCTTGGATGTTGAATACTTTCTGATCAATCAGGTACAAAATGACTTCTATATCCAGAATGTTGGGTGCTTTCTGTAGATGATACATCTTCTCAGTATAGCTTTGCTCCACTTGGTGCATCACTGCTATAGGTGGTGGATAATGCTAAAAAGGGTAGTGATTTCTTTAATCATTGTATGTATGTTGATGTTCACAATCTCTCTACACACAACAGGTTGGAATCTGTCGATCTTGTTGCAAGTCCAACTGGGTTGGGCTGGCTCAGGGTAAAGTCTGGTTCTATCAGTTAATTTTACTTTCAGAAGGATTGCCCCAGATCAAGTGATCTTGATCTAGATTGACCGATTGTGACCAATTTGGCACAATCCCAATCGAAATCGTTGGTCAGACTGAGCTTCCCCTAAGAATTGGGTCAGATATGCTGATCCTGATCTGGGATTGGCCAAGCAAACCATGTATTTCATTCAGTTCTAGTTTCTCAATCTAAATGTTTTTCTCCTTCCTCAGGGATGTGATGAATTTCATTTTTCCGCTTAAGGTTGTCTGTTTTATTCATTAGCTCCTTGACTCTATGTGCCAAGTTAAGAGTTTTGCCTGATTTTTTTACGTGTCTCAGCCACTAGAATGTTTTAAGAAGCTTGCAAGCAGGATTGCCATTCATTGGTATGACAAATCACCATTCTTTCACCATTTTCAAAATGCCTTCCTCTTTAGATCATGATCTCTCAAATCTGAAAATTGTGTCCATTGTTGGACGTGAACCCTGTGCATAGTTGTCAAGGCGACAAGGCGCCCAAGGCGTTGGAGGGTACGAAATAAGCTTAGGCGACTAGGCGGCCGCTTAGGCGTCGCCTAAGCGGTCAAGGCGGTAGGATATATATGTAATTATATATATACATAATTACATATATATGTGTGTGTATATAGATATATATGTATATATCTACTCTAAATGTGGGTGGAAAAAACAGATTCATAGAAGTAACAATAATACAACAATTTAAAGACTTATAAGAATTAATTAAATTGACATATAACAAGAATACAATTTTCATAAAAGTTTAAAATGCATTACCAAATGATATGTAATTGTAGTATTTGAATTTCTTCCTCTAAAAATCTGCAAAATAAAGTTGACAACACAACACGTACGAGTGCGATATGCGAAAAAATCCACATCGTGACACGTGGTCACAATCGCAACATAACAAAATAGTAGAAATACGAAAATACTCAAGACATGAAGAACAAGTACAAAAGCAAAGTAATCAACTAAAGTAGTTAAAAAACAAATAAGCACTCGAGAGTTTTAAACCATCGCACCACATCCACTCGCAACGTGATGATATATCGAATCTTAAAACTAAAAATAGCATTCTCTAAAGCCAACTCTTGTGCGTTAAGCATCCTCGTTTGCATTGCCACCGTCTTCTTCATTTGTCTCTTCCTACGCATCTTCGTCTTCATCATTATCATCTACGTCATCATCGTCTCTATGTTCATCACTATTATTATCTTCATCTCTTGTCGTCATAGATTGGCCACTTGATTCTCCCGACAACTCTTAGTGCTCTTCTCTCGAAGCTCATGGCATTTTCAACATCGGTCCGTATGAGGTCTTCGCCTTCATGAACGAATCATCACTTTGTTTCCCGTCCACTCATTTCCCCAATCTAAACTTTCCAAAGAGATAGGATCATATCTTTCCGGATGCTTTTTCATTTCCAAGAACCTTTCACGAAGGCGGCGGTTATATTGCACATAAACTAAGTCATTCAACCTTTTATGCTCTAATCGATTTCTCTTCTTAGTATGAAATTGAAAGACAACAAAAATAAAACATACAAATGTAAGTAAAATATGAACGTAACAAATTAAGGTATCATGTTTCAAAATTCAGAATTATAAATACTTACAAATTCAAATGTGCTCGATTCCGTTCACAACCGGATGAGCTACAACATAGACCGAGAATTCTCAATGCAAGCATCTTTAGTTCGGGTGTTTCTCCACCATGTGCATCCACTAATGCTTATATTGACGAAAACATATACTAAGAAGTAAACTATCTTGTCATATTTAACAAAATGTTAACATGAAAAATAGAAAAAAATGACTTACTTGGAAGTTTCTTATCCCGTGACCTCATAGCGAATGAGATGCCAAAGGTGCCTTTACAAGTAATGTACCTTCCAACTTGTTCATCAATCTTATCTTGCATTTTTTATACGGCACCATCATTTCCACGCATGTATAAAATGCGGTTTCATACTTTCCAATGAAGAGGGATCTTTTGATTGAGCATTAAAATAGAATTTGGGATTGAAAAGAAGCCACTAAATGTAAGGACGTTGCATTTGTATCTCTACCTTCGGCGATCCACAATCTTTATTATGGGAGCATACTTTGATTCTTTTCCTATAAAATTTTCAATAATTTTTTGTTTTGCAAGTTCCATCTGCGGCATTCAAGTAACCCATAGCTTCGGTTTCTCGTCCCGTCAACAAGTCTTAAAACTTGCGAGATTGGTTGACATGCTCTCAAAATCTCTTCAACAAAATGCCAAAACTTTACTTGAAAAACAATAGAAGACAATATTTTCCCGTGTTTGTTTTTGACCCGTACACTCTTATGTAACGATTATCTGAAGTAAACAATCTTCTCAATCCTCTTTTAATCACATCATCATGTAATCTTTCCAAAGTAAGAAATGATGTAGCAAATCTTGTCACTCCACATCTTACTAGTTCCTTTACTTTTGTTTCTTTTCTCATGAAATCTAGCAAACGTGAATGATTATACATGTATGTAGTCAATTTCTTGGCTTTAGAAATGGTATAAGCATAAGCTTTTATCTTACTAATGTCTTCTAACATTAAATCAAGGCAATGGTAACGCAAGGTGTCCAAAATAATTGTTTTCTTTTCTCCGTCAACAATCTTCCAAACTGCAACATTGTAAGATGCATTGTGTGACAATTTGTACCACATTTTGTTCGATTTTATCAATTACGTTGTCGAGAAGTTCGTACGTAAGGATGGCATCTTCTTGCGGTCGAAACATCGAGAGACTCCGTAAAGTAAGTCCCTTTTGGACAATTTACTAAGAAGTTAACTAACTTTCTCTTGTCTTTTATCGGTCCATCCATCTCATGATACTACAACCGTAAAGTTTCCCAATATTTTTCATATGTAGCATGTAACTCCTTTGTGCGTTCAACCAATTTTTTCAACGAAGGCACCCTCGACGTGTGATAGCTTGGAGGTGTCGCAGATCCAACCCTCGTTGCTTGTTCGCACATAACATGAAAACTTCTCGATTTTGCGGCATTAAATGAGATACTGTATGAAAACCAAGTGGCCGCATCAAGGTCAAATTTTAATTGTTCTTCCTTGTTGAATTTACTCCCCCTTAGTACTTTGATATTGCTTGCCACTTCTTCATCTACATCTGAAATCTTCTGAGATAATTTGGTAAACATATCCATTGGTCCTTTCTTCTTGCTTTTATCAACGATTAGATCTTTCACGATTTTCTTCGTTGAAGAAGAATTTTTTGTTGATACATTTTTTGATTTTGTGCGTATTCTTCGTCACCTTCTTCATCGGAACATTCAACAATCAAATCTATACTGAAGATGACACCTTTCTCTTCTTGTTTTTGTTCGGCCATGCTAGCATCTCATCGGCTATTTCTTTAGTAGTTTTTGGACATTTTTTTACATCACTAAATCCACCGATCAAATGCTTTCTTTACATCTTTTATTCCGCCATTCGTAACCAATCCACAAAGTTCGCATTGGATTTTATTTTTGTCGTGCTCGTCGACGCCAATAAGCATACTTCTACTTTGGATCACTAGACTTAGCTTTGTTCTTTATCTCCATTTGATTAATCGAGCCACTAGCGGAGCCGGAGGCCATTTCCACAACTATCGCGAATCACACTACAAATAATAACAACCGATCGAAAAGGGTACATGGTACGTACCTCGAAAGAATAAAAAACAAACTATAAATGACATCTATGTTATATGTAGAAGCTAAACAAATGTTCGAAGAAACAAAAACAACGACGTTGGAAACCATCGACATATCGGAGACATTCAAACATGTATTATTTTCGACTTTTAATCAAAGGTAATGTCTAAACAGATTTTAAACATCTTGGTAAACATTTAAACAATGATATCTTAAATGAAAAAAAGGAGAAGAAGAAAAAAAATCAAGTTTACAGCTTTTTACACGCGAGAGAGGGTAATTTGTTTGGGACTTGGGAGGACGCACGCTTCTTAAGACAAAGGGGAAGCCGCCCGCGGAGGAAGAAGAACCCATCGGGTTGTCGCCGTCGGCCCCGCATGGAGGCCGGTCGGAGGCGGGGCTGCAAGGTTCTTCCGTGTCCGCCGTCCCGGCGTCGCGTACGGGTCCGCGGTGAAGGGTTTCGGCGCCCTCGCGATCGGGAGCCACGGCCAGCCGAGGCTTATTTGAAACGGGCCAACCGGTTTGCCTTAAGCCCGGTCTCGAGTTGAAAAAAGCCGGCCGGTTCAAATTAAAAGAACCGGCCAACGGTTCGCCGGCTCTTCTGGTCCAGGCGGCTGGGCGCCCGCCTTAGCGCTGAGGCGTACGCCTGGCTCGCCAAGGCGGCCAAGGCGTACGCCTTATTGAGGGGAAACAAGGCGCCGGCGAAAAGCGTGCCTTGTAAACCGCCTTGCCGCCTAAGCGGCGCCTAAGCGCCGGTTAGGCGGCCGCCTTGACAACAGTGACCCTGTGTTAATCACAACAGGGTGTTTGTCTGAAATGATCTTTGGGAGGCACTTATCTTTACATCCCCCAAATTAACTATGCATTGCCACTCATCACATATGAAGACTATCTATTCTTGACTTGTCTAGCCTATTAGCCCATCTAAACGTCCTATTGTACATCACAATTTCAGTCAGATTACATTATTAACCCAACCACTAGATAACTGCATCTCATTACACCATCCATACTTGTTGGATCTCTTATAGGTTATCTGACCATATTGAAATCACCCAAGGCCAGAAACACAATGAATGACATTGCTTCACAATACTCGTTTGGAGATGCCTTAATGGGGATCCGGTTTGGTCCATTTTGGGTTTATTTTTGTTTACATCCTTTTGGACCTGTTTGTAAATATTTGAATTTTATTTTTATTCTTTTCTTGGTATTTGGGTTTTCAAGAGGACATGTAAATAATCATCTTGGAGGTCTTTTTGTAAATTTGGCTCCTTTATTTAAGGAGGTCCATACTTTGGAGAAGAGAGTGATTTAGAGTTTTTGGGAAAAAACCCCAGGGGCCTAGTTTCTTGCGCTAGGGCTTAGCCCCGATTATCACCTCCACTCCCTCCCGATGGAGGCCCTCTAACTCCACCTTTGGTAAGGATCAGTTCTTCTAGTCCCCACAACCCTCCAGTGACAACACCTTCTTCTCCCTCTCCTTTCAGCGGCCTCCGAGCTGTACCTTCTCCTTCCCTTTTCACAGGTTCGATAACATCGAAAACTTCCTCCTGCATCTCCGACGCCTTTGACGTCTCCATCCAACGACAATGATCTCCACCACCGTCCTAACATCCACCTCCATCTCCGATGATCCCCAATATACCTTCTCTTCTCTCCTGCTAGAATCCCTCACGAATACACCCCCTTTGCCCCCTCACGACACCTCCTTCCTGTCGGATGCCACAGCCTCAAGACATTCCCCTTTCTCCTGATGGACAACGATGAGAGAAGAAGTGGAAGAGGAGGCGAGCATGCTAGAGGAGACAAAGCTCGACGACGATAGTAGTGGGGTCTCTTCGCTTCTCCACTTTGTGTGGCAACGACGATTGCTTCCTGGAGGCCATTGACAAATGACCGGGTCTCTTTCCTCCTGTTGACGGTGACCCCCTCTGCTCTCCTTGCCATTGGGTGCACCGCAAGAACCACACGATGATGCTGGTTTCCCTGGCCTCACCCTCCCGCAACGGCGATGGCAAGTCCATGATCGGGCGCCCTCCGGCTCCTCCCTCGCGTGAAGACGGCATCTCGAAGAAGACCCCTTGCCCAATTGGGTAGATGAAGCCCTCCTTGGCCGAGGCTTGTAGAGCGCTAGCGCCTCTCCAAGATACCCCCCTCGGGGGGTTTCGGATGTTGCCACGACCCCCCCTCCCCCCTTAGGGGGTTAAGTTCCGTTGGTCCATGCCATCCAGTCTGGCTGGCTGGTTGAGCTGATCCAACAGGGCCTGGACCTGGTTTGGCCCGATTCAAGGCCAGTTCAGCCCGGTTTGGTTGGTCTGGGCCTAGTTCAACACGGTTTAAGGCCGGTTCAGGCTTGTTTTGGCTGGTTTAAGTTTGATTTGCATTTTTTTTGGGTTTGATTGAGGTATTTTGCACATGATAACGTCGTTTTGCAGCACTCTAGTCGCTAGTCCATTTGCGCCATCTCACATTAATTTTGGTATCATAGCCCGGGATCGGCCCATTCTTATGAACCGACTCTTGGGATACTTCCGACGACTTTGGCGCTTAGTGGATAAATAAATGTCGTGATGTTAGAGAAATAGTTCAAACCTCGAGGATGATTTTTCTTCTGATAGGGGAGAATGAAAGGGATCCGGTTTGGTTCATTTTGGATTTATTTTTTATGTCCTTTTGGACTTATTTGTAAATATTTGAATTTTATTTTTAAATTTTTTTTTGTATTCGGGTCTTCAAGAGGACATGTCTGTAATAGGTATCTTGGTAGTCTTTTCGTAATGTTGGCTCCTGTATTTAAGGAGACCCATGCGTTGGAAAAGATAATGATTTAGAGTTTTTGGAAAAAACCCCTAAGCGCCTGGTTTTGTGCATAGGGTCTTGGCCCCGATTATCACCTCCAGCCCTTTTGGATGGAGGCCTTCCAACTCCATCTCTGGTAAGGACTGATTCTCCCCGCAACCCTCTGGCAACAACGCCTTCTCCTTCCTCTCCTTTCACTTGCATTCGAGCCATTCCTTCTCCTTCCGCTTTCACAGGCTAAACAACATCAAGAGCTTCCTCCATCTTGGATGCCTTCGATGTCTCCATCTGACGACAAAGATCTCCACTATTGTCCTAACATCCACCTCCATCTCCGGTGATCCCTGGAGCATGGAAAGCCAGGTCGCCCAGGGGTCGGAATCCGGGCCGAATGACCTAGCCTTGACCCGATCGAGGTGACCCCGCGGCGGCTTGGCGTGGGGTAGTGTGAGCCGGTGTGGGGTTCAGCGACTTGGTTGGCCGGGTCGCCCGACTCAGTCCGGTATCGGACCAACCGGGTCGTTAGGTCTCATAACTTAAATTTTTTTTTCTTTTCGGGGGTTTGTTCTCCAGATACCCCCCACAAGGGGCACTGCCCCCTTGACCTCTCATGACCTGACTGCGCAGGTCGATCCATGATTCCTGATCATCCCATTTATCAATAGTATAACAATATTTCACTATAACTTATACTATTACGTATGGTTAAGATTTGTAATTATAAATATATGATACTTACTTAAAATTTATAAAATTATTTCTTAACCATCTTTACTCTCTCACTTGAGATTAACTTTTTCTCAACATATATTAATACAACATAATCATAAAAAAATCATATTTACTTGTATTCACATATAAACACTCATATTCAAGTATAACATAAAAATATAATTATATTTATGTATATATATTTTTTATTTTTCATGTAATTTTTATGTTATTTATATTTTTTTGAAAAATATAAATAAATCTGATCCTGTCTAGCCTGGTCTGACTTGAGTCGCTACTTGGTCCGATCGGGTCGGATTTGGGGCCGATTGACCCTAGGCCGACCCCCGACCCGGCCTTCCTTGCCCTGGAGTGTACCCTTTCTTCTCCCATGCTGGAAGCCCTCATGATTACCCCCGTCGCCCCCTCACGACACCCTCTTCTTGTTAGACGCTGCAGCCCCGAGATGCTCCCCTTCATCCCGATGGACGACTACAAGAGAAGAAGATGACGAGGCAAGGACATTGGAGGAGACGGAGCTCGACAATGATAGTAGCGGGATCCCAGCTCCTCTGCTCTGCGCAGTGATGGCAACACCTTCTTGGAGGCTGCTTACAAACCCTCGGGCCTTCTTCCTCTCGCGGATGGTGACTCCCTCGGCTCCCCTTGCCGTCAAGCGTGCTGCAAGAACCCCATGACGACACCAGTTTCCCAGGCCTCTCTCCAGTGACGGCGATAATGAGACTACGACTTGGCACCCTCTAGCTCCTCCCCCATGTGAAGATGGCATCGTGTAGAAGACCCCTCGCACAATCGGACGGATGAAGCCCTCCTTGATCAAGGCTTGCGGCACACGGGAACCTCTCTACTACACCCCCGGGGGGCAGGTTCAGATGCCGCCACAGCACCCCCCATGAGACTACGACTTGGCACCCTCTGGCTCCTCCCCCATGTGAAGATGGCATCGTGAAGAAGACCCCTCGCACACGGGTTCAGATGCCGCCACAGCCCCCCGCGTACTACACCCCCGGGGGGGTTAAGTTCTGCTAGTCCAGTTCAGGCCCGGTTTGCCTGGTTCAGCATGGTTTAAGGCCGGATTGGGCCTGTTTTGGCCAGTTTAAGTCTGGTTCGCATTGTTTGGGTTTGACTGAGGTATTTTGTGCACGCTAATGTCCTTTTGCTGCACTCTAGCCACTGGTCCACTGTCCCGCATCATGTCTTCTAATGACTTTTTCATGAACACTTGTTGGGAGAGGAATCATATTAATATTTGATTTTCTAATAGCCAAATCAAATGAACTTGCCTTGCCTGCTTTCCATGTTCACTTTTTTTTTGTCTTATGATCTAAGGCAGAAGAGGGAGATAGACACAATAAATGGAGTGTAGTTTTACCCTCTGGAATATAAATCTTGTGGTCTCACAAGTGTTTCCAAATCCCAGATTTTGTTGGAATCATTGAACCATATTTCTTATATTTTCTTCGAGGCCTGAGCTTTGGATAAGTTGGGGGCCAATAAGTTGACTTTTTTGGATATCATTTTGTCTATAGCTTGCTGTGTTAAGCTCATTATTTATGCTTTGAAAATTTATTAATCTGTTTTATTTTCTTTTTCATGCGTACCTTAGATGGTTGTTTCTTTCTGGTTTTTCCCTTTGTTAGATGGTTATGTCTTTTAGTTCATGCATTTTGGTTATCTGTGCAGCTAATGAGGCCACGCTTGGAGAAGATCAAGCATCAAATGCAAAACGTATTGTTCCTATGTCACTCCAGTTTTTGAAGTATGACATATGTAATGATTGCTCCCCTTGGAGAACAGAAGGGGAAGTCCATCAGTATTTGTTGTGACAACTAGAGAACTTTCGTTAGGGAACTTGGAAAACTGGAAACATAGAACTCCACAATTTCTTTGTTTTTTTTTCTACAAAATCTGTATGCTAATGTCTTCTTCTCCCAGAGTGCTGATCCGCAGGCTGTTCATGAGAGTCATACACAAATGAAGGAATTGTTCAGAGAGTAAGTGCTACCTTTACCTTTTAATACCTTGATAGATGCTCAATCTTGTTTAATTCTTGTGCCTTCATTTCTGGATCTTGATTTTGATTATTTTTTCATCTTTATTTATTTTCCCTTTTTTGGTGGAAAATAGGATAGGATACCCTACAATTCACATGTTTCTAAATTGTTTTGCAGCAGGCTTATTGTTTTTTACATCCTTCAGATTTGATGGCGTGTAGAGTTTCTTATGATGAAAAGCAGAATAATTTTTTACATTAATCTGTCTCCTAGGCATTTGTTTGCTTGGGCCTGGATCAGGACCGATTCGGCTCAAATCTGCCACTTCTGGCAACTCATGCTGGAATTTTCTACAGAGGGCAGCTGCAGCGCTGCTGTACCTTCCCTGCTGCTGTACCTTCCCTGCCCATGGGTCCCTTGGACCCGGTACAAGCAGATCCTATGACTGTTTTATTTGTCCTGATAAAGTGGATCCAATGACTGATCCTTGTCTGATCCCATAGGACTCACCTTTCCTGCCCAATAGGGAGGGAAGGTGCAGCAGTGCTGCAGCCACCATTGGCGCCATAATTAGGTGCTGATTTGATTCCAAACTAATTGAATCGGACCAAAATCCTATGGGAAAGGTATCTGCAGGGTTCTTTTTATGTTTTTTTTTTGGGTTTTGAAGAATTGATCTGGACTGATTTCAAATTGATTTTTCTTTCATTGAATCGGCCAATTCTGCCAATCTGATCTGGATCGGATTGGTATTGGCACTAGTCAATCCAACGGCCGATCCAATCCCATTTTCCTTGTATTTTGCAGTGAGTTAGACCTGTTAGGTGCTTACTCACTGCGGCTTCTAGAATTTGCCTGTCATCTGCCAACTGGCCTCTGATTAATTCATCAGCTATGTTGCCTTTAATATCTCAATTCTCTTCCTTCTGCTTGTAATTTTTGGCTAGAACCACTTCCTTGTATTACCAATTAGATGCCTGTTTTTGCTGATAAGTCTTGAAATCCTCCTGTTTTTTCAGCAAAGGGTCTTTTTGCTATTCCATTTTTTACAATTTTGGATATCTCTGTGTTTCGTTCCTCTTCAACAACGATACTTGCAAACTTAAGGACCTCTGAGGAGAGTATGCTTTTGTCAGTCTTCACAAGATTTCTGAATAGGGAATCCATTGAACAGCACTAGACTATAAAATGATTAGTATCTGAGCAAGTACCAAACGTTTGTATTTCCCTTATAGAATCTCTCATGTTCTCCCCAGGGCCCAGTTTATCCAAGTAACTGAGGATCTTTGCACATTCTTTGGCAGATGAAGTGTAAGAGTTGCTGAAGGAAAGAAAACAATATATAACCTTCTACCTTTCATCTCTGAGTTTCATCAGTCTTTTTTTACGCTCCTTTTGCTTCATCCGCTTGGTATGAATTTGATTGATGTTGACAGGGTTTTCTTCAGTACGCCATGGACAATTTCTGAACTAGACCTGTAATCAAATTGCAAGATCCTATAACTTGACCCTGATCTAAAAAAATTGTCAGATTTTGGATACTTACTGAGCAACCCGATAGTTCTGCCACCAGGATCGGGTTTTAGGCGAAGCCCAAACTATACACATCAGGTTCTTGTTTTGGGTTCCCTGATTTCACCTTGGCCTGCAGGGTGTCTTTCTTCTTGTCAACTGATGAACCCTATCACTTTTGAATCTTGTTGCTCTTCATCCTCTCATTGTCTACGCATCTTATCTTGCCCATCTGTCGATCCCTGCCACTAGCTATGACCTGGGATAAATCCCGCAGCTAAATATGTCTGAGACACAGATACCGCCAATACGGAATAGCAGTAGCTGTTCCAGATATGCCTGTTGATGTTGCTAGATCCAACACTCAAGGATTGCCATCTTGGATCTTGACTTCGTCTCGAAAAGGTAAAAAGAGAAGTGATCTCATGAGATTCTTGGAGGAGATTGGATCTCGAGTTTCATTTATCTATGCTATACACTACTGTTGGCATCCAAAATTGTCTCACAAAGCAAAAGAAAGATTTATGTTCTGATTGACCAAAAAGAGTGATGTGGAACAATGCGGGACATAACAAATACGTGTCCTTACAATACTGTAGCAGAAGAAACCAGCACCGAAGGTCTGTTCGGAGAGGGTGGTCGGTCAGAAATGGACATGAGATAGAGTAAAAAAAAGGGAAAAGAAAATTTAGAAAAAAAAGCCTATTGCGGCCAAGGTTAAGCAGGGACAAACTCCGCCTTGGGCAAGGTCCGTTTCCAAACCGAACTGATTCTATAACAGCTAGTGTTAACAAATTGGCAATGTCCGAGTCCCGCTCGGAGAGGGAGCAAGTTCCTCGACAAGGAAGGCTGGGCAATCGAAGGAAGCTCTGATCAACTTAGAGAGATTGATTCCCGATCGGAATCGCACAGCTATTTGTTGTTTAGAGCCCTTCCCGGAATCGCATAGCCGTTGCCGTCCGGAGTCCTTCCGGAACTCGTCTCCGGGTATCACGGTTACCTCCGAGACCCTCTCGGAGACAGCGCGTATCATCGACAAGGCTGGGCATAAAAGGGGGAACAGAGGGAAGTTCAGGTGGAGCCGAGCCAGGGGATTCGATTCCCGATTGGAGCCATATTGCCGTCCCGAGTCCCTTCCGGGAGAGGAAGGCCGGAGGCCCTATAAAAAGGAGGCGGAGCCTGACGTTGAGCAGGTTCGAAGGCGGAGAGAGGAAGAAGAGATCGCAATAGAAGGTGGAGAGAGGAAGAAGATATTGGGAAGAGAGGCAGAGCAGAAGATCGCGCTGTAAGCTGCCGGATCTTCCTCCAAGAGACACTGCGAGCCTGTGTTCTTCCCGCCTGCACCACCGAAGCCGTCTCCTCTTCCTGCTGGGAACACCGGAGGAGTCTAGACCATCCGCCGGAGCTAGCTAGATCGTTGAAGTCCTCTTCCTCTTTCGCCGGGACCGTCGAGCCTTCGCTTGCTTCCGTAAGCCGCCGCGGATGCCGTCAAGGCCAATAGCCCCTCACGAAGTTGCCGGTGAAGGTCTCTACCTTTCCCTAAGCCCACCGAGTTCTTCTTCTTCCTCCGCCGGCGTCGTTGTAGTCGATCGAGGTCGGAGATACCATGGTTCACCTTCGCGGCCGGGAGAAGATGCCGCGGGAGGAATAGTGCCTCAACGGAGGCTACGGGGTTATTTTTCCCCAACTTTAGTCTAGCTTGGCATATGCTGTGGGGACCACCCGATGGAAGGTTTTAAAAAAAAGGAAAAAAGGACCGGAGCCCTGGCCGGGTGAAGCCGGCGCTCGCGAGGATGGGCCGCCAGCCCAAACAGAGCCTTTGCGGTTGAACAGGGCTGCTCAAACAAAAAATTTAAATTAAAACAAACAATCAAGCAAAAAAAAAATACATCTTTAATCAACAATTCGTGACTAATTGGGGGGTCGATTAACCATCCGCCCCTACGTCTCGACTTATCCTAAAAAAAATCAAAATTCGGACTAATTGGGGGGTCGATTAACCATCCGCCCCTACGTCATTAAGGTAGACATATAAAGGTCTATAAAAGACCCCGGTGTCTTACCATATTTATTAAGCTATGCAAGGCTAGAGCATAATCAATATGTCGTCATGCCGGTCATATGCTAATGAAATCATCAAAAACAGTGGGGGATACCCATAAGTCTATCAAGACAGGGTACATGCCGCCCATGAATGGACAAATCCATCAAGGATTTAGAGGACCGAGTTTCTGGTCATAATTGTAAATCATGTCTCATATTGAGAGAACAAATGAAAAACTCATGTTCGGTGCACAGATTCATGCTACAAGGAAAAGACGGTTACATGAAATTGTTGGAAGGCAAGGCAACAAAAAACTGACAAAACATAAAACAAAGTTTGAAAAATTTGAAATTGTAAAAATCTGAACTTGTAATAATCTGTAATCCATAAAAATCTGAAATTCAAGCAAACCCGTGAATCTGAAATTGTAAAAATCTGAACCTATAAAAATCTGTAAAAGCCTGAAACATACAAAATCTGAAAACTAAAATCTGCAACCTTTATAAATAAGAACATCCTCAAACAAATCAAAACTAAACCCAAATCGAATCACATAAATCTGAAACCTGCAAGGATTAAAAACAAATCTAAAAGCCAAATCAAGTCCAACCCAATTCAATAACACAACCTTTAATAAATCGAACAATTCAAACGATAAAATCTATGTTCCGACCAGAATCTGGAAGGCACGTTGGCAATCTGTGAGGTTTATAGAATTCTGGGCATTTAAAACTTGAACTCAAAATAAAAAATCAGAAAACAATAAATCAACCCATTAAAAAAAAGGGCCCTCAACCTGTTCAAATCAATTTGAATCAAACCATAACAGGGCCCAAATCTGAAAAATCTTTGATTTTGAAAATTTGAAACATGCAGAATCTGGAAAAATTTGAAACATGTGTAAATCTGAAATCAAAAGGAAAAATCTGCAATCTGTAAAATGGGAACAGCATCAAACAGTTTAAATCAAATTCAAATCGGGGCTGAAAACCTGCAAGAAGAAGAAAATCCAGATTCCCTGGGATTAAAATATACCTGTTAACCCACAAAAAGCAAACAGGTTCTGAGTCCAGCGGTTTTGTTTCAGATAATCCTCAAGTCAACAAGGTCTTAATTGAGTGTTAATCAAATATAAAACAAGATCAAATTCAATTCCAATACATAATTCTGTCAGAATCCACATCTGAAACCAAATTCCGATTTGAGCAAACACATTCAAAATGGATCCAATTTTGCAAACAAATCTGAACATCCTAAATTCAAATCGAAACAAATCAGAAAAGAACCAATTTGAACCAAACTGTAACTAATTCACTTAAAATCCAAACTATAACCTGTCAAAGCCAAATCAATTCTAACCAAGTAAATTTGGACCAAATTAAAACCAACAAACCGATTCATTTTCCAAGACAAACTTAAAGCCACATTTCCTGAACCGAAATCAAATGAACCACCAATCTGAAATATGAAATATAACTTGGAATTGAAATCTGAAAGTTTGAAATCTGAACTCCAAAAATCTGAAATCTGAACTTCATGTCCGGAGGTAAAGATCTAAAAAAAGGTTCTAAGAGGATCAACAAACCAAGATAACAAATAAAATGCGAAATTTCTGAAATCAGAATTCAAATGTCCAAAACTAAAACTGAAAACTGTAAAACCCCAACCTGTTTAAATTAAAATTTTCCAAATACAATCCATTAATTAAAACAGATGCTACTCAACTCCGATAATATTGAATGATAAACCACAATTCAACCGAATCTGCAAGTGAAAACCAAATTTCCAATTGAACCTTAAATAACTCAAATACAGCCAAACTTCAAGGTCAATCAAATCAGTAAACAGAATTTAAGTCAAATGAAATAAACTAAATCAAGTTCAAACAATTCATATTCTAACCAGGACTTAAAACAATCCAATCTCATAAGTAAAAATTTAATCAAACTTTAACCTAACTTTAACCAAACTTTAACCAAATAGATTAAGTTTAAAACAAACAAACTGAACTTAAATTAATAAGCAATCCATAAACGAAATCAAGAGAATCGAACTCCAAATCAATTTATATAAATCTGAAACTTGCGAGTTACATAAAAGAAAACCCATAGAATGTCAAATTCATGAAATTCAAGGATTTCCCAGATTTAACTGAAATCTAATAAATCAAATGAATCAAATGAGCTGAATTCAACCTAATTCAAATCAAACTCAAATCAAACCAATTCAATCCAATTCAACCAAATAAATCTCTCAAATTAAATTGAATTCAAATAAATCAATTCCAAACAGATTCATTCCAAACAAATCTAAATCAATTAATCAACTCAAATTAAATCAAAACAAACCAAATTAATGCAAATTAATCAAATCCAAACCAACTTAAAACACATTAAATGTTTTGCATTCCATCAAGTTCATGGGGGCTATTGTTTCTCCTATGTGCATGTGAATGTTTGTTTTTTTGTGGATGCATTGTTTTTCTATTTTATGAGTTACTATGACGGATAATCAAGAGTATTTGAGTACTCGATGTAATTAACGTCGGATCTTCGCGCCATCCGACGAGGAGAGGTCAAAATAAAATTTCAAAGAACCTAACAACCTCAACTTACAATTTTATATATATCATTGACCCTAGTTAGTACTTTTATGGAATATCATTTATTTTCCTAAGAAGTCAATATTGTGGTCACATAAATTCAAATAAAAAAATGGGAAAATGAATTTCCAAAACAAAACTCTTTCGAGAGGGGTTTTAGAATTTTGAGGTTACATCATTTGGCATGTCCGGTGGGACCTCTCCTTTCCTTCATCTCTCCGTTATAGCAATCCAAGAAGAGATGCATCCTTAAAACCGAAACTAAACTCTCTACATCTAACTAGTTTGCCTTGTCCGTTGCATGTGAGAAAGCTAAGAAAGATGTCTTCAAAAGGAGTCTACTGGACCGAACAGTATATTCGCATGCACATCAACGGGGAGCTGGCGTTTCCCTCGTGTCCGGTGATGTTTGGGACATGTCCGGAGGTGTTCCTACCCCCACACTGCCTTGGTGTGGAACTTGTCACCCCTATGGTGGAATCAACCGACATCGACCCCATCATCCAGATCATTCTGGCAACTCAAATGATAGAGTCAACTGATGCTGAACAAGACAAAGAAGAAGAACCAGTGCCTGCTCTGGCACCACTCTCTGTCAATTAGGTCTCAGTTACTGAGGAGGCTCCTGAACCACGCAAGCCACAAAGGTTCTGGGTCAGGAGAACTCCTACTCCACGCTCCTCGTGGTGCTCATTCATAGTGGGCTTTATGAGGATCTACTAGAAGGGGTGCTCTGCCGTCCCATTATACACTCAAGCCGAGCTAAGGCGGTTGAGGCCAGAGCTCACCATACTATCACTAGCAAACCGCTTTGCCACACTGGCCCGGTTGGAGGAAAAAGACAAGGCTGCTTCCCAGCCTTTTAACAAATTCACTGCTTCTACATGGGGGGAGAAGAAATCTTCCGCCCGTCAAGCTACTTTTGACCAACCAATGGTCCAAACTACTCACTAGAAGAGGGGTCAGCCCTTTTATCTGGAAACTAATGAATTTGGCCGATCCACGGCTAATCATACTTTTCGGGTGAGGGACCCGCCATCAACTCCTTGCTTTGGTTTGGTCAACCAATCAATGGTGCCGCCCCTATACACTATTTTCACGGTGAGGGGTCAACCCTTGACTCAACGTTTCAAGAAGGACAACCGATCAACGGTTCTGTCCGTAAAAACAATTCAATGGGTTGGGAATCAATCCCATGCTCGCCAAATGCAAGATGCTGCCCGGTTATCGGTGCAGTTTAGTGACATCCCTCGGTCTTGGAATCAATTCAATGACCCTGCTACAACTTAGGAGCGAAAACAATCTGCGGCCCAATATATACCAACTGTTGGTCGGTTCACCGATCAACCTTCTCATACTATTCATACGACCAGGGTCAAGGCTCCGAGTCACTTCAACACAGCTCAGACCAAAGATCAACCGGTTGTCCGTCATGCTGACAAAGGGTAGGGGAATAAATCCTCTACCCAAAAGACAAAGCATATATGGGTACCCAAGGCAGAGGTTCCCACTTCGGGGTCTTTGTCCCAAGTTACCCGTCCTCATCATGCAGCCGGTTGCTCTTCCAGCACCCATTCCATTCAAGATTCACGACCAAAGGCCACTCCAGTTCAGCCTGCGGTCCAATTTGCACCTCCATTTAGGCGCTGTTATGTGTCATATTACTATGATGACCAGTTCACAGTTCCACGGACTCTTCCTGAAAGGGAATCGGTCTCTAACCGACTCATAACTCCTCGTAAAGCCCCAAAAAGACATGTGACACTGGGGGCAGGGGGCTAAATGAAAATCTTTACATGCTTGGCTACTTCAAGCATGAGTCGGCGAGATGATGGTGCCGAGGCTCCACGGACTGCAATTCGGCCTGGCCAAGGATTCTGGAATCGGAATCGGCCGGAATCGGCCGATTCCTGGGAAGGGAATCGATTCCGGATCGGTCCGGAATCAAATTTTTTTTTTGAAATTTTTTTTGTCAAAAAAATTCTAAAAATTCAGAAAAAATTCTAAAAAAACAAGAAATGAGTTAGATTTTTTTTTTTAAAAATAACCAATGCATTCATTCACAGGACCACATCAAATAAATACTAATGAACTCCAATTGAAGACTTGAAGTTAAGTACATATTCCAATTCCATTGATTCAAAAATCAAAGAGTTGATACATAAATCGAAAAAAATACATCATATCGATCTACTACCAATATACGGGATATAGATATGGGTCTTCTCTCTCCTCTTTGCTCGTGGCGCTCTCACTCGTGCTCGCCTTCTTATCTTGTCCGGGACCATATCCGTATAGAAAATAATGCCGATGCCATGCCATCAAGGTCGTATGGATCGGACGCGGGACGACCGGGACGTAAGGATGATGGTGGAGGCGAAGTGGTGTAATCCATTTCCGTCGGCTGACGAATCGAATCGTGGCTCCTTGTATATAAGAATGCGGTGTACGCTCATCCGGCGTGTAATACGGCTTTGGAAGCGCGTGAATCGAGACTCGCACGCCGATGGCCGCGTCGGCCCGGTATGCATTCCTCGTCATCATCACTGAGGGTGAGAAGGAGCACTGCGTCTTGTCATCCTGGCCGACAGACGCCCGACCTCTAGCTTCCTTCTTTTCACCTTTTCGACCATCTCTCGAGTACCGTAAGGTCGGAACCCAAAGTTTTTTTCAACTTTGCAAATCCTCCCATTTATCGTGCGGTCACCTTTGTTTTCGTTTTCCCGGACGACGAATGGGCCGAGGCTGGTCGCCGTGGGACTGAGCCGGAGTTTAAAGGCCAGGCGTGTGGTCGCTCCATAGCCGCAGGGCGAAGAAGGCCCGCCCCGAGCACAGGAAGTAGATGGAGGTGGAGGGCCGAGCATCCTCCCCGCTTCAACACCATCCAACTCTCCTTCGACCCGTACGCGGTCATCGAGATCAAACTCGGTGCGCTGATCCCCGGCTTCCCTCTCCTCTGTCCAGGAGTCAAGTGCGTACGCTCACTCCCGGAATATCGGTCCGTGTCTCCTCACTCGGGTGGTGGTGTGGCGGAGGAATGCCTCTGCTCGTACGGGCCACTGCGAATCGTGCAAATGCGTGCCTCGCCGATCTTCTGTCGATCCTTGATGTTCTTTATGCGCGGCCTACGTGATATGTGTCGACGGAAGACCCGGCTTCTCGGCGTCGGTCGAGGTCTCATTTCTCCTTTTCGTATGTATCGAGTTGAATGTACTCCGGTTCCTCTCATGATAGGAGGAACGGTGCTCTGCAACTATGTATCCCGATACCGAGTGGCAGTGGATTTCATCCGCTCTTGCATTCACAGAACCCATCACTCAATTTGCGAAAAAATAAGAAGAGAAAAGGTAAACAATTAGCCCATCATCTATCATAACTTATATGAAAATAAAATTAAATCTTCATCAAGCTATTACTTATACCAGGTGACACTTTGTCATTGAATATTTCAATGTCGCATCGAGTATAGGCCGACCCTCATCTTGTACAATATACATCGAAAAATTTATAAAAAAAATATTAGTTGTACGGTAAGGCTACTCGAGATATTTAATGAACTCTAACTTACTTATCTCGGCCTACTATCTGTCTGTCGAGATCGGTACGACGGCGAATAGCGCAAGTGTACCCCGCGTCACGCCTCGTTGTCGTTCACCACCTGTCCTCCATATTGGATGCGGGGGTTCAAAAATATCTGCAAGACTTTATTAGTTAACACCGTGCGTATAAGACAATTATACGACGAAAATAATTTTTCTACCAAGTTACACGGCGTGGACATCGTGGTGCAAGGTCTTGTCCCATCGGTCATCTATGATCTTCCACCACTTTTCGCAACCTCTCGGGATTTTTTTCTTTTATTTTCACTTTGCCGGTCCATTTGACATACAACGTGCCCATCGGTCACATGTCATCCGAGTCTACCAACCTCGAGACAACTACTGGGTGGCTCAATGATTGCCAGTAGTAGGCAATCCTCTCCCAAAACATCTTGTCGGTGATACTGCTTCTCGGACGACAAGAATCTCCTTGTTCTTTCTTGTCGTACGAGGTTGTCCACCCATATAGTTGTAATACTCCTCGGTATGTGAACCTAACCAATGCGTACTTGTGCGGTGTAAACTCTACATGCAATGAAGTTCGTGGCAAATCGTGTCGGGACCGGACCTAACAAGATCGTGCCCTCTTGTGTGCGAGATCTCATGATATGTAGGAGGCGGGGATGCGAATAAATAAAAGATGTGATCGTACGCGCACTGCCCGACAAGTGTATATACACCCTCCTCCTTGCCTATATCCTCTAATATGAGATCTATGGAATGTCTTGCATGAGGCACCCGAGAAGATGTGCTTAACTTCTTCTCCATCAACTTCCTACCAGCCGCCTTATATGATGGTTCGTTGTCAGTGACAACCTGAACCACATTGTCCTCCCCGATCTCCTCCACCACCCCATCCATCAGAGAAAAGATGAAGTCGGCATTTTTTATCTTCCCAGAAGCATCTACCGACTTCAAGAATGTAGTCCCTCGAACGGTACACCAAGAAGTTTATCGTACTCCTCTTGGTGATACCTCGTCCACCCAATCGCACATAATTGCGCAACCCCTCTCCTTCCACACCAACTTAAACCCATCCCGTCCACTCCCTCGACTCCTGGACCTCCTCGTCCGTTGCCGGCGCCATATACGTGTCTGCTGGGGATTGCGAGCCGGTCAGCCACCCTCGCCCGGCATCCACCATCGTGGAAGTAGGGGCTGGTGGTCATGCGTATGGAGATGCCTACATCAAGTTAAAAAAAATTGGGATCGGTAAAATTAAGTTTAAGTAAATGAAACACACGTAATGTCGAATTTAAATTAAAAAGTGATACCTGCGTGTAAAAAACCATTTCCTGATATGTGGCGAACGGCTCTCTTTGCGGCCGTTCTGTTGCCTTCACCCCCTTTCGTTGCTGTTTATCCCCGTCGACACTGTTTCCTAAATAAATACTCGACTCGGTGTAAATCGAGTGCTTAGTAAAGTAGAACGGCGGTATGGCTCTGTCTCCCGTGGTCGAGTCTCTCGGTTCGAGGTAGGGCGAGCCGATGCTTTGATCGGCCCAGTCGGGTCAACTATGGACCTGCGGACCCTCCCTGCTCCCCTCCTCTGTCCTCACTCCTCGACGATGCGTGCTGGCTAGCGTGCCCAGCACGTCTAGCTCGGAGTCCGTGGACTCGTCCTCGCTCTCGGCTGCGGCTCGGTGGTGCCTTCCCCGCCTTTCCCTTTCGAGGTAGGCAAATCGCGGTCCCTCCTCCTGCGGAGTAGCTCGTCGTGCGCGCAACTCCTCCCTCTCTCGATTCTAACGGCCCGTTGAGAGGCTACTGTCGTGTAGCCTCTCGTCTCCTCACTCTTTCCCTGGGCACCTTGTCGCATTTGTTGGACATTCCCACTGTTCGGCAATATGTTGTTTCGGTAGGAACACCCCCGTTCATCTCCTTCCCACACCATTTGCCTTGTACCCTCTTCCGACCGGGTCTACCATGCCCGTGTTCCCCGGCCACGCGTCGGAAGCACGTCGTCTTGATCGCCTTGATCGGCCATTGCTTATATCTGCAAAATTGTAAACAATGCACTAAAAATGATTAGATAACATAAAAATTGATTTAGACGTGTTCGGGAAACGGGACAACCCAAGTAACACACCATTCGGTATCTTTAAAGGGTTACGTATTTGCCGGAAATGGTCGTAAATTAACGTACGGGATATCCGGAATTTTTCCCGTGCAAAATGGACTTAAACGGATAGTTCAAAACTTGGACGGACTTGTTCGGTCGGAAATCACAATGTTTAACGACGCTCGGACTCGTCGGAAACGCGTAAGAATGGACGTACGAAGTTTTTGGCGAAGAAATCTTACCAAAAACCGGTCAAAGATCGAAGAAGAGGTTGATTCGATGCCGGTCCGAGCTTGAATCGGCGGAATCCCTTGAAGACCTAGCTTGGAATCGCCGAAATCGCCGGAATCGCGGCCGGAATCGGTGGAATCGGGCAGGAATCGACGCTGGATCGACGGAATCAGCCGGAATCGACGCTGGATCGATGCTGAATCGCCGGAATCGCGCCGGAATCGCCTGCGCCTGCTTCTGCCGCCGCGGGATCGAGAGAATCGATCCCCGCGGGTCGATTCCCGGTCCAGAAACGAACCGGGAATCGAACCGGGCCGGTTGACCCGGTCTTCCGAAGGGATCGACCGATTCCACAAGTAATCGCCTGGAATCGGATCGATTCCGACCGATTCCAGGCGATTCATACCGATTCCGCGGAATCGGTATGAATCGGATTCCGGAATCGGTCGGAATCGGACCGATTCCGCCAATTTTGCAATCTATGGGCCTGGCGCAACTAATACCCACAGTCATACTGCCCTCCATGCAATTAATCCTCCACGACAACCCTCGGCAAATGATCTCCCACAACTGGAGGAAGTGAAGGAAGGATCTCATCAAGATGACCAAGAAGCTGAAGCTGCACCCCCAAATCTTGACTTAGCCGAGTTATGGAGGTAGAATCAACAATTGAAAATGCTGCTAAAGAACTTTGGGCTGCTTCTATCTCAATTGGCACAAAATTTTGGAGTGACAGAAGTTCTTGAGGAATCGCCTGTTGTTTAGATGGAGCAATCTCCTGCACCTTGTCTGTGGCCAGCAACATATCAGCCTTCTCCTCAGCAATCGTCACAATGGGTGGCATCGGAGGATGAAATCCATGTCACATCTCAAGTCTATCAACCGCCACAAGACTATGCAGCGGTGTCCCCAAAGTTGATGATTGAACGCTTGATCGAAGCAAAACTAGCTGAACATGGTGATGAGCTGGCCATGGTGGACTTATATTGGGTTCCATGCCCTATCCACCGCCAATTTAAGAAACTGCCGGTGGAAGTCACCAAAATTCCCAAGTGTCCAAGGTTCGATGGGCATGGATCCCCAAAAGAACACTTGGCACTTTATGTGACGCACATGGGTGAATTGGCGCTCGAGGAGTCATACCTCCTCAGATATTTTGCCACCACTTTGACTGGACCAGCCTTTGGATGGTACTTCAAGCTGAAGCCAAACAAAGTAACAAACTGGGAGGACATACACAGGAAGTTCATTAAGAGGTTCAAATTAACAGAAAGGTTGTTCACGCTGGTTGAGTTGACTTCCTTACGCCAGCACAGGGATGAATCGGCAGTGGATTATATCAAACGGTGGAGAAACTTGTGCATGAAGTGTTCTAACCCGCCGGTGAATGAAGAGGCGTCGGTCTATGCAAAAGGGGCTACGTTCGAAAATGCTAGAAAAGCTGTTGGTCACCAATATCTGGACATTTGATGAGCTAAATCGGATAGTCTCCGAGCTCGAGCTCTTCTACGCTGACAACCCGACGGTTCTTGCCACTAAACAAAAGATAACGAAGGATAAACAGTCTATGACCAAGATGTCTATACGGTGGATTTCTCCCCAGCCAAGAACAATGGCAATGGGGGCAAGAAGGATGTACAAACATCAATTTCGGCACCCAAGAACCCTAGCCAGCAAGGTCCCACGACCACACTGGTTGATCGGTTGAAGAAGCCATACTCCTTCCCCCGGGAGTATACCAAAAGGCTATTTAACATGTGCATGAAAGAGAGCCTGATCACTCTTCCTCAGCCCAAACGGCCTGGAGAGGCCAATAAGGCTGATGATCCCAATTTCTGTCCTTATCACCGGATGTTAGGTCATGTTCTTGAAGACGGCTATCTATTCAAGGATCAGGCGGAGGCCTTAATTTGAGATGGCACTATCGACATGGGCAAACACTTCATAAACCTGCCGCGGTCGCATGTCAAGCCCAAGCAGCCCCTAAATTTCACAGTAAATGTCATACATTAGGGGTGTTCATTCAATATACGGGTGCATGCTCTGTGATGCGGGACGAACCGGCTAGACCGGGCTAAACCGAACGAAAATGACTTAAACCGGCGCTAATCGCCCTAAACAGAACTAAAGTAACCCAAAATGAAGCGGAACCGATCCAAACCGGTCCAAACAGGCCCGAACCGGACCCAAGATGGGCTGAACCGTCCTGAACCGGTCCAAAACACCCTGAACCGGCTTGAACCGGGCGGTTCAGGCGCTGAGCCGGCTTGAACCGGGGTGAACCGGCCTTGAACCCGGTTGGACCGGGTTTGGTGACCGGTCTGGCCGCGGACCGGTCGGCCGCGGGCCGCGCGGCATCGCGCGAGCGAAACCGGGGGGGGGGGTCGTGGCGCCAGCGCGTGCTGATCCGGGTGATTTCGTGGCCGCGCCTCCGCCGTCGAAGACCGCCGATGTGGCGGCATCGCGACCATTCCGCGAGGTCGCAAGCCGCGACAAAAGACCCCGCAGCGCACCCGCCCGCGCTCGTCGTCCTCGCCCGATCGTCGCGGCGTCGTCCGGCCGCCGTAGGTCGCCGTCCTAGGCAGGTGCAGACAGACGGACGGCGGGGAAGGCCGGCGGTGGGGAGGGCCTCGTCCGCGTGGAGTCTTCGACGGCATGCGGGCGACGGAGCAGGCCGAGCGGAGGGGTGGCTGCGTCGTCGTTGTCGTCCCGTCCGGACGAAGCCGTGGCCTCACGGGGGAGGAGAAGGAAGAGGTCCGGCGTTGTCCGGCCGGCGGAGGAGGCGCAGGTGGAGGCTGCCATCGCCATGGAACACCGCCGGAGGGGGGGGTCCGCGTCGCCGAGGCAGGAGGAGGAGATCCGGGGATCGCCGGATCTCCCCTCCCACGACTCCCTCTTCTTCTCCCACTTCTTCTTCTCCTCTCGTCGACCTCGCATCACGGAACCGGTGGAAACCGGCTCCCGTCCGCCATGGCTAGGGAAAGGGGGTGCCGAAGGAGAGGCGGGAGCAGGGTGCAAAGGGAAGAAGCCGCGCGGGAGGATAGCGCCGGGGATCGCCGGAGCTCTTCCCTCCCGAAGCGTCTTCGCCTTCAACTTCTTCTCCTTCCCTCGCTTCGTCTGGTTTTGGATCACCATGGGGGGGTGTTGATGCCGGATGCAGGTGTTTCTGTCGATGATGCAGAACCGTGAAGGGGAGGAAAGGAAGAATGGCACGGAGGCCAGAGGATGAGGAGGGAGGAAGAATGGCCACCTGCCAGAGGATGGAGGAAGCAAGGGGATATCGCCATGGGGGGTGGAGAGGAAGAAAACCGGGGCCGCAGCCCCCTACTTGGGACACCAAGCCTTAGGCTCCAAAAATTCCAATCGTTCTTTTAAACTATGTACATCCGGTCCTCTTTTAAAGAGGGAGAAGAGACCTAATTAAAAAAAATCTTCTAAGACTTCTATTTACAAACTTGTCCTCGTAGGGACATAAGTAAAAGAAAACCCAAAATATGTCCCCATCACTCTGTCTCGTCAGTATACCGTGCATGATCACCGGCACCTTGAAATATACAACATGGCCGTCAGAACCACAGCGATATTGGAAAGATTCCGCCAGCGGTGTGCCCGCTTAGAACGGGACTTACAACTCACTATAGTCAACGTGCCAGCACTAATGACAGGTGAAGTGGCAGAAGACGAGTTGTACCCAGCAGATGATGATGAGTCAATGGACTTTTCAAGCAGCGGGTCACACATACAAACCCCAGAAGATACAGTGGATCAATTTGATTCATGGGGGTCAGAGGATTCAATACCAAGAAGAAATGATAGGGAGCAAGAAGTATCTGATGCAGATTCTTACATGGTCCCGAATCTACAATAAAGACAACCAAGAAGGGAAGAGCTGAGGGACCCACCTCCATTCCCAGGATACGAGCGGTATCTGTTCCCACAGGGGATGACTTATCCTCTCTTCTAATATTGTGCCAGGGCGGGCTTGATTGCCCCGTATTCCTGGAATGAGCCACACAACTTCTTGTTCTCACGTGAAGGGTGTATGTACCACCTCACTATGGAGCATTCTCCAGAAAGCTGCAGGGTTGCAAGGGGGCAAATTGAACATCTGATAAGGGACGAGGTACACAACCTGGGACGTCTCCTGATTAACCCCCACGTCCATATGCTGTCCGAGGGCCATACCTCTCGACTTATGTCATACATGCCACTCTCGAAACAAGTGTACAACGGGGGCATCATACAGGGGGCAAGTCACAAAGGTCGACATGGCCTAAAGTCTATTCAACATATCAAACATTCACCTTTGAAGTTATACAAAGAAACATGGAAGCTGCCAACAAATTTTATGAAGAGAAAGCTAAGGAGGTTGTCTCGGAGGAATCTGACCAGCCATGGCAGAAAGTTCCCATCCGGAAGGAGAAAGCTTAAGCTAAGACAGAAGCAACCCGCAAGAAAATGAATTTCCAAAACAAAACTCTTTCAAGAGGGGTTTTAGAATTTTGAGGTTACATCACATTATCTAACAATATAAATAATAAAAAAACATAAAAACCTAAAAATAATACCATAGATAGTGCTTTCTCTAGAGTTTACGGTTCGATTCAACCTATTTTGGGTCTAATCAGCATTGAGGCGGTGCCATGGCTGCAGCAGCTTTGTACTGCAGTTCCCTGCCCTATCGGACAGGGAAGGAGCTTGTACCAGGTCCATCCTCTTGGACCCAGTATGAGCTGGACCTGGTCACTATCCTGCGATATTGTATGCGATATCAGGTCATCGAGACTTGATATTGTATGATCCAGCTGGTATTGGTCCAAGAGGACGTGGTACAAGCTCCTTTCTGCTTGATAGGGTGGGGAATAGATGTAGCAGAGCCGCTGTGGTGGCTCCGCCTTCTTGTGGCCAGCATTGGCCCCCGGACCTCTAGAACAGACAATTTTCAGGATTTCGCGAGACCGAGTTTCTGTCAAGATGACATTCCATGTCAACACCCAAGCTGAGAGACTAGATAGAGAGCAACATGGATGGCATCATCACATTCTGCACCCGTGTGCTCCAATGGTAAGGTGGTGTGGGTCTGCGCATGGAATACACCGGTGCTCGCCGAGAAGATGGCGTTCCTTGGAGGAACCTGGTGATCTGCCAAGAGAGTGAGATTGATCTCTTCAAGAGGCAGTAGTGATCCCCTCCTGACCCTTTCTCCTGTGTGACCGAGCTCTGCCTGAGGGTGGCTAATCCACAACCTGCCCTGCTCCCTCTGCCGGTGGGAGGTGCAGCGTGATGTGAAAGATTTGAGGTCGTGGTCAGTCCTCCTTTCTAAAGAGAGATTGAGATCGATGGAGACAGTGCTCCTGACCTGCAACATGACCTGAATCCAGATGCTGATCACATGGTCGGGTCAGGTTTTGCATCCAAAAATTTTATACTGCCAAATTTAGGTTTAGGTTTGATTTTCACTTAGTGGATTTAGGTTCGGTCTTCTTAGATTTAATCCATTTACATGTTTATTTATCTGCAGCTCTAAGGATCCATGGGACTTCCATTCTTGGTCTAGATTCATTTTGAAGGTAGATCTCTATTGTATTTCTGTCTACAGTTGAAAGTTATATGACTAACTGCTAGGCATATTTTACATACAACTGCATTATGTATGAAGTGCCCAATAGGGATGTGAAGCTAATAATCTGATGTGATCCATCTTTACCTTCTTCCTGCATTGTCCTTTAAGATGTGTGATGAAGTGTCCTTTGTCTCCATCTTTCTCTTGTGGGTGGATCTTCTGGAGGCATAGATTGCAAAATCGGTCGAATTGGATCAGAATCGGCCGTTTTCGATCCAATTCCTTCTTGAAGGATTGATTCTAACTTGAATTCCACTAGAATCGGTCTGAGTCGGTTGATTCGGTCTTGAATCGGTTGAATTGAATTGCAATCCTGATTTTTTTAAAAATTCAGGACGAATCGGTCAGAATTGGCTAGAATCGGTCCGAAGTGGAATCATAATTGGATTTTTTTAGTTATTATTTTTTTAAAAATCTCGATTCTGGATCAGTTTCTCTTTCTAAGAATCGCTCTGAATCAGACCAATCTAATCCGATTTGAATCGGATCAGTCCACACTGATTCGATGACCAATTCCGATTTGGAAATCCTTGTCTGGAGGTCATCATCTTTGTTTCCCAACTTGAATAATACATATAGGAAGTTTTCCTTTTGGAACTATGAGCTTTTCTTCTGATACTAAGTTGAAATTTATGTTAAACTTTCTGATGGGGCTTGAGCTTTTTCGTGGATCACCTTTTCCTGGTGTATGCCATTGCAAAGATGATGGTGAACGTCCTGAAGCTTCTTTTAATAACCTGCAACTCTTTTTCCATCACTGTGGAACCAGAATCTTTTACATATAAATAAAAATAATCAATTAATCAGAAATGGGTCAAAGGACATTTTTGATTGACTTGGTCAAAACGGTCCTTGATGGACCAAGTGGAGTAAGGCCTACTTAAGGAGCTGTTTATATCAGTCCAGGAGGTTATTTTTATCCTACCAAAAGGGGCAATTCAATGGTCCCTTTAGGACCTTGTGAGTGGTCTGTCTAAGGCTGTTTTTGAGCCCGTCATTGGGCCTTAGATGCCCCATGCAATGTCTTGTTTCGGGACCAACCTCAGTTCAATTAGGTCTTACAACTCAGTCAAGGAAAGCTCTCTCAGGCCCAATTACAGTCCATCCCGAAGGGTAATTTTCTAACCTGTTTTAAAAGGAGCCTCTGCCCATGCTAGGCCGGTTTCCAGCTAGGTGAAGGAGGCACTTTAGGTTTATCTTTGGTCCATACCTTAGGCCCATTTTTTGGCCTTTGCATATTCCAGGGCCTGTTTTATGACACATTCCCTACCCATCAAGGCCCAGTTTCAAGAGGCTACATTCAGCTCATCTGAGGCCTCCTCAGGGACATGTTTTGGCTCCCCACCCACAGCCCACTTCTAGCCCGTCTAAGAAGAAATCTCTGGACCTGTTCAAGGGGCCCACTAAAAGCCCATTATTATGCCTCCAAGCAAAATATTGAGGGTTTTTTTGAGGCCTCATTCCAAGCCCATTTTCTGTCTATGCCTGTGTTATCTGAGGCGCTCGCCTTAGGCGCCTAGGCGCTGAGGCGAGGCGAGGCAAAAACGCCTCACCTCGGCAGATCTCGCCTCGCCAAGGTCTAGACCTAGTGAAAGCCGGATCTGGTGACTTAATTCCTCCATTCCCAACCCGAAATCCTCAATGCCTAGTCTTCCACCTCGAGGTTCCGATATCTTGATGCATTGTAGGCCCTAAAAGTGAGTTTTTTTTATGTTTTTCTCCAAAAGTTTCAATGTTATATATATGTTTTTTGAGAAGTTCTTTAATAAAAAAGGCAAAATACACACTAGGTCCGTTTTAAGGGAAGCACTTTACCACTAGGTTCATTTTCAAAAACACTTTACCACTAGGTTCATTTTCAAAAACACTTTACCACTAGGTCTGTTTTTTCAAAATATCATCACACCCACTCCAATTTTCAATGAAAATATCTTTTTTACCCTTTTATGTTAAACAAAATACCTAGTATTTCTTCTTAATATTAGATTTCAAGAAATTTCAAATTTAGTGGTTAATTAGAATCTCTAATTTTATTTTCAACTTTTAGAATTGCTTTATAATTTTCATCTGATTTATGACTGCAAAATATTGATTTGTTTGGAATAAAAATTTATCATATTTTATTCATATAAAAATTTAAATATGATATAAATTATTAAATATCATGTTATTTATTACATCATGTTAATTAATTTAATTTATAAATACAAGTTATTATTATGGTTAAGACAATAAATTACCACATCTTATTAATATCAAAATTTAAATTTAATATAAAATATTAATTTATTTATTACATCAAATTAAACATATTTTATTATAACTGTATGATATTGTTTTGTTTAGAGTAAAAAAATATGATGACTAAAATTTTATTTATTGAATTATATTTAATATAATTTTTGACTATAAAATATTAAGAATAATCTATTTAGTATATCATGGTGATTAGATAAATATTTTAACACTAAAATATTATTATATTTTGAATGAAAAAGTATCATGGTTAAAACACCATTAGCATTATGTAATTTAGTTTTTTTTGAGTGCAAAACAGAGATATGTCATGGTGTTTGGAGTGGTTGGTAAGTGAAATGGGAGTCAACGGATTAAATGGGATGAAAATTTGGTCAATGGAGTTTTGGTAAACTGATTTTCTTAAATGGAGTGGGTGGTAATTCTCCCATAAAAAAAATCTCGCCTCGAGCGCCTAAGGTGCCCGCCTCAAGTGCCTGAGGCGAGGTGAGGCCCCCTCATCTCGGGCGCCTCTCACCTCTGACTACATAGGTCTATGCTTAGAGTTTACTGGTAGCCCATTTTGGGCCCGCAAGGAAGCCCATTCTGGGTCAATTCTCAGCCTATTTAAGAGGCACTTCAGCATTCTTAGAGACTTGTATACAGGTCTAAAATTAGCAAACCCAAAAGAAATGCTCTTGGGCTCATCTACAGCCCATGCAAGAGCAGTTCCACGGCCCATCTGAAACTTCATCAAGGCCTATTTAGGGCCACTCTTTGTTCATCTAAAGGCAGATTTAAGACTGTTCATAAGGCCTGTCCTTGACAAGACTTGATTGAGAATTTAACAACTAAGTTTAAGCCATTATCCCAATTTAATTAAAGGCTCACTAGTTGGCCCACTTTAATTTCTGAAGGAAATATTATTTTACTCATTTTAAGGGTTGTCATTGGCCTAGAAATTAACAAAAGAAGTATTTACCTGTGGGGTAGCTGGATGAGCTCTAGGCCTTTCGAAGGGGATAAAATCACCGTTGGAAGGCTGTGAAATTTAAAATTGAGGGACAATCTATGGCCTAAGGCCTATTCCTGATTGATTTAAATCTTTGTTGTATCTTCGAAGGGGCCTTAAGGCCTGTCTTGAGAGGGGCTATGTTCTAGGGCTGTAAACGGATCCGGATAAAATTCGGATTCGGTTCGAATTCGTATTCGGATAGGCGGATATTATCCGTTTAAGCTGCTCCGACGGATAGTTATTTCGGATTCGGATATTATCCGAAAACTAAACGGAGCGGATTCGGAATCAGTATATCCGCTCCGGTTAAGATCCGGTTCGATCTGAGCCATTAGATATAAGATCCAACGGCCATCTTTAAACCATAACCTTTCACCTCCGAATCCCTAATCCCTCCAGCCGGCCAGCGCCCGACTCCCCCATCCCGACATCCCGCATCGGCGCATCCTCGCGGCGCCTCCCGAGCACCCTCCCCCCCGTTCGGCCTCCCTCCCGAGCATCCCGGCGGCGGCACGACATCAGCATCCCCCCCCGTTGGGCCTGCGGCGGCGGCGGCTCCCGAGCATCCCCCGGGCCAGCGGCGGCGGCGCCTCCGGATCCCCCCCCCGTTCGGCCAGCGGCGGCGGCGCCTCCGGATCATCCCCCCTCCGTTCGGCTGCGGCGGCGGCGCCTCCGGATCCCCCCGTTCGGCCAGCGGCGGCGGCGCCTCCGGATCATCCCCCCCCCCCCTTCGGCCTGCGGCGGCGGCACCTCCGGGTCCCCCCCCCCCCCCCGTTCGGCCAGCGGCGGCGGCGCCTCCGGATCACCCCCCTTCGGCCAGCGGCTGCGGCGGCGCCTCCGGATCATCCCCCCCCCCGTTCGGCCTGCGGCGGCGGCGCCTCCGGATCCCCCCCCTCCGGACTTCGCCTACCTCAACCAGGAGCCGAACTGCAGCCGGCCAGGAGCTCTGCTTGGTCTTGGTGCAGGGGAGGGGTAGAGAAATCCCTGCTCCATCCTTCGCAGTTGTCAATGGCGTCGATCTCTCCCTCCATCCCTTCCTGGTAACAGTTTCTCGGTCTCCATGTTCTGCCGTTGGGGGGGGGGGGCGAAGCGGATATTATTTGTATCCGCTCCGTATTCGAGAGATATCCGATTGTGAAGATCCGCTCCGTATTCGAATTCTAACCGGAGCGGATATCCGATATCCGAATTGACTAGCGGAGCGGATTCGGAAATGGCATATCCGCTCCGTATCCGCTCCGTTTACAGCCCTACTATGTTCTCTTCTTTGCCTCCTCCAGACATCTAAACTGCAAACACAAAGAAAAAGGACCCTTTATTGCTGATCTATTAGAAGACACACAAAGGACCAAGAACAAAGGAGGACTAAACCTTTCCTTTTATTGCTGTTAAACAAGGACCTATTCCTTATTCTCAGTCTTCCTCCATACCCTATTGGCCGAAAAAGGGGAAAAGAGGCTGAAAGAGGCTTGACCCAAGCCGTCTTGCTGCCATACCTAAAAAGAAAATAAAGGGCAAGGTCAGCCCTGTCCCCATTCCCTGTTTGATCCAAAGGAGAAGCAGAGAGGGGTGGGGAAGCTGGACCTACTTTCCAACCCGGATAGAATAGGAAACAAGGGTCAGGCCCTGTTTTGGTCTTTAAAGGGCTTCTCACCCCTTACTGGCCTGTGAGGGGGAAGAGGCTGAAGATAGGGCTTTGGCCCTGCAGCTCCTTACTCATGCTGGTCTGAAAAGAAGACAGACGAGAGAGGGCTTCGGCCCTGATATCTTTCATCCCTACAGGTCTGAGAAGAGAATGGGGATGAGAGGGGGCTTCGGCCTTGTCCTTGGTTACCCTTGTTGGCCTGAGAGGAGAAGGGAAAGGAGATAGGGACGTGCTGTTCTTCTGTCTTGTGGTGGCTGTGGTTCTTCAAGAGGAGGAAGGTGGGTGGGGCTGGAGAGGAAGGAAGAATGGGCTGCACAATGGCCAATTGGGTCTAAAAAACTTGGCCGGCTGGACTTGAGAAGTCCTTCAAGGACTCCAACTCCATCCAACCGTGGAAACCCACCTTATCACCTAATTTTTAGGCCATCAAGAGTCTTGAAAAGACTCTTATACCTCCATCGCACCTCACCCATTCCTTCCTCTTAGGCTTATCCAATGGAGGAAAGATAGGAGATAAATTGGTTTGAATTTCTCTCTCAAAAAATCTGGAAATTGGGGACAAATACCCTGATAACCAGGAATTTAATCAATATTATCTCAAAAATTCTAGAAATTATGAATTTCAATTGGAGAGGACTTCTATTATGAAACGACAGCCTAAAATCACTGGAAAATCCCAAAAAATCAGGAATTTGGGTTGTTTCCTGAATTATTTCAAAGTTAAAATTTCACTGTAGTACTTTTATATTTAAATTTTAGCTATCAAAATTTAGAATTATGACTGAAAATTGAGCCATTTTCCTATTATTTAATGGAATTCCTATTTTCAAATTTATCCCAATTTTTCCACAAAAATCACCTAAAAATTAGGTCAAAATCTTGATAATTCTAGAAAAAGGGTGTGCAAGGGCTCAAAGTCCATGTGGCAGCATCTTCTTCACCTTCAAGTCACTATGGGAGGTGGCTGGCAGGTTGGGGTGGGTCCCACGCTATGTTATCCGAGACGTGAGGCGCCTGAGGCGAGGGACCCAGCACCTCGCCTTAGGCGCCCGAGGTGTTTTGAATATTTTAATATTATTTATTTTAATAAAGATGTATGTGGTATTAAATAATTAAAATAAATACATAAAAGCATGTAAAAACGAAATAAAAACAATAATTTGATAAAAGAATTCTATGAACAAAAGAGCATTGATATGGATAACAAACATAACATCATTAAGTAATAAGAGTGGCAATTAAATATAGCTCAAGTTACATAATAGATAAAGTAAGTCTAATTCGAATACAACCATACAAATATCACTCATTAGTCACTATCAATCACTATCAGAATCAAGATTGATGGGAGCTTCCTAATCATTATTATTGGTATTGTCCAAATCTTCATTAGAAAGACGAACTCTTTTCCCCGAAGACCTAGAAATTTGTTTCAAATATGTTAAAACATAACTTCAAAATTAGAACAAAAAAATGAACCAAACTCAACAATTAGAACTAAGACATGTATTGTTTAAACTATGACCTCACCTCTTCATCCATTCTAGCAGCAACTTATACATCTCTCCATTTCAAGTCTTCGCCTTCAAGGACAAGATCTTTGCCTTCATTTGCAATCCACTCACTTGATTTATCAATGTCATCTAAGGATATTGGGTCTAGACCTAATTTCTCCAACCTTAGATGTCTTTCCCTAAGCCTTTGGTTGTATTGGACGAATACCAAATCATTCAATTTCTTTTGTTCTAATCTATTCCTTTTTTTGTATGAATCTATACAACAACAAATAAAAATGAAATTATCATTCTTTTAATCAAACAAATGATATTGGATTAGTTCAAATGCCTTGAAATTGAAAAAGACTATTACTTGCTCAAATGTGCTCCAATTACGTTCACAACTAGAGACCAACTTTTGTAATTGAGGAGTCGTGCTTCCCCAATCTACCCACCAATTTGCTACAAAAGAACAAATGACTATTAGAGTACACTAGAGTGATTGATACAAGTTTAATAATAAATAACAAATCATACCCGAAGTGGATGTCTTTCGTAGCTTAATAGCCATGTCCCTATCAAACATACCTTGTGCCTCTCTATACATCGCCAATTGCCTAAAACTAAAAATTTCTTCTTGGTCTTCATGCAAAGGTACCAACTTTTCAATACAATCATACAACTCTCGCTTGATTTCATTGTCACTCTCAATATTGGGATTAGCATAGTGAAACTAGGGATTTAGATAATACCCCGCAGCATGCAACGGACGATGTAGCTGAAAATCCCATCTTCTATCAATGATATCCCATATTGGGCCATATTTATCCATTTTATCATCCGGTACCTTTTTTATTCCTTCCTTGGCATGATCCATAGCTTCATATATATATATATCCCATTGCTGGCTTTTCACCATCAACTAGCTGCAATACAAGGACAAGTGGTTTGAAGATCTTCAAAGCATAAGTCACTCCCTTCCAAAAGTTTGTCTTCAATACAATTTCACAACTCTTCTTTTCTTCAAATTTTTTGTTTCATCGATTGTTGTTACTTGTCCAATCCTGTGAGGTGAACATACGTCGTAAATCATCCCTGTATGTGTTTAAATTGCCAAACTCGGATAGTTAGTTGCAAATCTTGTTACAGCTGTACGAACAAGGTTCTTATCATTTGCGTATTTCCTCATAAGTGCTAGAACCTTGGTGTGCCCATAAATAAAGTTTGCGACATATTTTTCATGTCGAATTGTGGATTTTATTGGTGATAACTTCGAAATATTTTCAAGTATTAAATCAAGGTAGTGAGCAGCACACGGTGTCCAAAAAAATGGCGGTGTGTCCATCAAAATGTGGCTTGCAGTTACATAGCTTGCCTCATTGTTCGTAACAATCTGCAAGACATTAGATAGACCAACCTCCTCCATAACCTTATCAAGAAGACTTGCTAGCAGCCTGGCATCTTTTACCTATGATGAAGCATCAACTGATCTCAAACAAACTATCCCAGTAGGAGTGTTTACTAAAAAGTTAATTAATGATCTACCCTTTTTATCTGTCCACGCATTTGACATGATTGTACAACCAAAATTTACCCAACTGTCTTTCTCCTTCTCCATCAACTTTTAGGTGGTCTCAATCTCCTTAGACAAAAGAGTCTCTTATTTCATGATAACTAAGTCCTTTCAAGCCCGGACCAAACTGACCAACTGCCTTTAGCATTGTTTGAAAGCTATTAAGACGGACAGTGTTGAAAGAAATGTCCGCTTGGTACATCCATCTAGCGATGTACTGAATACATCATTCTCTTTCCTCTTTCAAATGTTTCTTTTCCTTTATTGTTTTTCCCTTGGACTCCTCAGGAGGTGCACAAAATCGATCCATGGGTCCTTTCATCCGTGGAGGAAGAAATTGGAGTGAAAACTCATCTACACTTTGTGAGACATCCTGTGAAGATGTGTCCATATGCTGTTGTCCTTGTCCAAGGTGGTTGTCCCTCTCTTCCATCTCTCTAATGTTCATCGCCTTTTCAACTCTCGTTTGTTTTGCTTGTTGCATACACTGTTTTATCTTCTCCTTAGCCTCTATGCTTGCTTTCTTGCAAGCAGTCTCGTTCGTCCCCAAGCCTGTAACATGTTGCTTCAAACGAAAAATACCTCATTTACACTCTTTTTGGCAAAATTGACACCTAACAAGATCCCGGTTCTGAGGATCTGCTAAAATCCCATATTTCTATTCAACATCTTTGGATTTAGGAGGTGCTTTTGTTATGGAACCGGAGACTTCATTTGTAGACATGGGCGCAGAAAGTTGACTATTAGAACTTGTGTTTGATCCATGGTCTTCACGTGTTTGAGACATGATAAAATATAACTTAAAATGAACCAAAATATTAAAACAAAAGAACAAGACAAAATGTTAAAAATTGACTCACAAAATGTTAAATATCGACTCCAAGGAATGGAAATGATGTTAACATTTAACAAACATAAATATGCATGCTTGAAATAACCAAAAGAATCATAAAAAATAAACCAAAAAAATCAATCCGCATATATCTACGCCGGCAGCGGCATCCGGCGGCGTCAGCAGTGGTGTTGGCAGCGTCGATGGCGGTGTGCGGCTCTGCAGGCTGCAGCGGCGTCGGCAGCAGTTTTGGCAGCTTCTTGTGGCATCCGACTACGGCGGCGGGAGCGGTGTGTGACTCTGCAGGCGGCAGCAGCGTCGGGGGTGAATGGAACCAAGGGTTCCTTCAGGAGGCTTGGGCGGGAGGGAGAGAGAGAATCGAAGGGGGGTGTTTAAGTTAACCGGATCTGGCTCTTACCGGATGGGGCGGAGGAGGGCGAAGTGCACTAGGTGCCTGAGGCGCTCGCTGAGGCGGCCGAGGTGCCGGAGGCTCTTGCCTCAGGCGAAATCGGGCAAAGCGAGGTGATTTTCATCCACCTTACCTTGCCTCATTGCCTAGGCAGTCGAGGCGTTCGCCTCTAACAACAGAGGTCCCACCACCCATAAAATATAGAAAATCAGGACAAATGGCCATAAAGGAAGGCCCCCCCATCCTTTCTAACTGCCTGAGGAGTGGGAATATGCATGCGTAAAAAATATGTGGAGGTGCTATTCAAGTGACACTAAAATAGCTATTCATACCTTAGTATGCAGAGATGCTATTTTAATAGTATATGAATAGCTATACATATACAAATATGCGGAGATGCTATTCAAATAAAATAAAATAGCTATACATACCTGAGTTTGTGGAGATTCTATTTTCAAATGTGCTAAGATTCAATTTAAATGACATATACATGAACTATGCATATAAAATATGCTGAGATGCTCAAATCATATGAATATTTGATTCATATTGAGCTGTGCATATAAATATGCTAAGATGCTCATATTACTGAATTATTCATGTTAAGCATATTTAATCATGTCTAAGATATTTAGTCCATAATTATTTAGGGCTTTATGGCTCATTATTGCCACCTCGGTTCATGTAAAATTGTAAATCATTGTAAATGAAATTCACCATTTTATGTCTTTGACTATGCTGTATGGGAGCAATTTTCGTCCCAATGGCCATGCTGAAACACAGAAAAAATAAAAATGATTAATTAAAATTAAGTTTCCTAGTGAAATCAAAATATGTTTCCTAGTGAAATCTGGTCTGCCAGAACCATTCATAATTAAAATAGATAAAAAATTAACTTTAATTAACTAAATGATTTAATAAGTAATTAACGACTAAATAATCATATAAACAAATAAAGAGTAGACAAACAAAAAATAAATAATAAAAAGTCAAGCAGATAATGTGCGAAAACATAATAGTATTTTTGAAATATAAAAAATAAATGAGTAGTTCATTAACTGTTAATCAATTACTGCAAAAACATGCAGTAAAAAAATAAGCCGGAGCAAAAGAAATAGAAAAACATAAAACAGATAAAAAATATTAGAAATAAAGCAAAACTGAAGCATAATATGATGAAACAAAAGGACTTTATCAGAAATCAAAATTAAAACCGAAACCGAAATCAAAATGAAAACCAAATAAACATGAATATACCGAAAATGATAAAAGATACTGAAAACAGGGCTGAAATAAAAAAACCTGAAGCAAGGAGTAAAACATGAACCAAAAAAATGAAAATATGGAATCAAAGTAAACAATTGAAACAAACATGCAGAAAATGAACTACAATTAAAAATGGAGAGGGTCTAAACATAAAAGCAAATGAAGCAAACATTTAAATAAGAGCTAAAATAGAGAAAGGAACTCTAAACCTCGACTAAAATTAAAATTAAAACAAAACATTAATGATTTTAAAGCAGAACTAAAACCAAAAAATAAACTGTAATGGAAACTGAGAAAACTGAAATCAAGAGTACAACCGAAACTAAAACAATACAAAAATGAAAAATGAAAGACCAACAAAAGTCAGAAATAAATAAGCCATAACCAAACAAAAAAAGGAATAAAAAGGACAAATAAAAAATCAAAACAAAAGGAGGCTAAAGTCCCAACCTCATAAATAGCAATACAGTTAATGAAAAACCAAAAACAAAGGGAAAAAGGAAATGATAAACAAATAAACTCTTATATAAAAAATGTTCTCAGGTAATTGACTAAAAATTCCAATAAACAATGAAACAAATAAAACTAGACCCAAATAACACATAATGAATGAACAAATCAACAAATAATCAATGAAACATCAAAACACCAAACAGATACACAAAGGTAAAAAAAATCTAATAAACAAAAAGATAAAACTGATTATAAACAATTAAATACCTACAAAATAAGAAGGTAAAAAGAAGGAAGAATCTCATTAAAGTCCTAACTGAGAAAGCAAAACAAAGCAGATTCCTTTACAATACACAAGGAAGTTGATTATACTATATAGTGCAAACTGCAAAGATCACCATGTTCTTTTTGGCAGAAAACACCTCAATTTATTTGTTTTTTGCTGATCCCATCACCATGTTGTGTTTTGCAGAAAATACCTCCATTTATTTGTTTTTTGCACCTTTTGCATTCTATCTTCTTTTTTCCACATTCACCATAAATTTATGGTCCCATCCAATATCAAGGGATCCATTGTCATCATATCCTTGATCGTTCATTTTCCTACACACAACATATTAAATAATGTCTTACTGCAAAATTTATTTAAGTGTGATCCAAGTGCAGACATAGTTTGCAAAATTAACCGATTTCCAAATTGGATCAGCACCTGTCTATCCAATGATGCTACACCAACTTTAGAGTTCAACTTGCATGATTGTGCATGGGCTGAAGGTGAACTTGATACTGCACAAGGTGAGGATAAAGAAATGCAAGAAGAAGCACACCCTACTTAGAATCTAGTTTCAGCTCTAGTTTTAGCTCCAATTACAACTTTCCATGCAACTTCAGGTTTAATAAGTCTTAACTCTGAAAAATTTCACAAAAGAAAGAAAAATTTGCAAGATTCAAGTCTTTGAAGGTCTACCAATGCAATATTTGATATGATACGCAAGAAGTGGGGAAGTGGAGAAATCTAATTGTTAGGCGAACACCTGTGATTCCCATATATACTACCAATCACCTTCCTTATATGAAGATGAAGAAGAATTTATTCCATCAACTCATCCACAAAATGTAGGTGGTTTGGGTGGAGGTGGATATGGAGGATCAAATACCAGTGCACGTACCCATTGAAGCAAAGGTTGATGACTCAGGTCAATGCCAACATTCAAGTGGCTGAAGTTAGCATTGGAATCAAATGGGTTCTTTGATGAGTACGTGGCTTAATATTATCCATAACCCCCCGATGACTTGTGGCTATATATTTTATCCAGAACTTCAACGTAGGATAGTGTGTATAATTTTAGTCAAATGGCCGATTGTTATTTTCATATACATACATGCTAATCATGACTGGCAATTTTCAATGGAGCATTAGGAGAATCTAGATAACGAGAACTACGAGGCTAGTTCCATATATATTGGTAATAGGAAGGTATATTTTGTGTTGCATATCATTTGTGCCGTGTTATATTCTTATTATCATAATTATTGGTGTTAACCTATATTCACTCATCTTAAAATCTCTTCTAATGACATGAAAGTGTGTTAAATGTTGCATTTTTATTTTTAACAATTGTTTTAGGGGTTTCCTTATTTTTATGAATTTTACTTTTTTATGATTTTTTTTAAAATTAAAAAATAAAAAACTTTATTTGGACTGATTCCGGATTGGGATTCTTCTTGGATGATCAGCTGGGATCGCCGAACTGGGTGCCGATTCCAATCTCACGATCCTTGGGTGCAGATCTAGATCGGATCTAGTTGATCCGGAATCTGCTCGGATCCAATCTAGCTGATCCTGACCTGTTCTAGCTGATTAGAAGGTAGATCAGCTAGATTTGGACCGAATCCAGCAAATCCAATTGTGGATCAGCTAGGTCTTAAAAGGATCCAGCTGATCCAAAATTGTCTTGGATCATATCACACTTTAAATTAGGCTGACAACAGCAGTGGACATCACTTAGGTGGTGGCAGTGTAGGCGGCCCTTAAATGCAGTGATGGCCATTACTTGGGGCTTTTGATGCTTCAAAAGCTGCCTAAATGTGATGTGGAGCTTCATAAACCATCAAAACCAGGGGGCAACGACAGCTTTGAAGGAGGAATTGACAGTGGTGGCGGAGCATCAAAACCGTCCAAAAGGAGGCAGCAAGGGTGTCTTCTCCAGTGGGAGCATCTATCGTCATTGGCAATGCAAGAATCTGGCGGCAGTTCAGATGGTTCCAGCATTCTCCAGTGGTGGCGGTGAACCTTCAAAAGTGCCCAAGATAGGTGCCGATTGATTGCAGCAGACCCAGCTGGATGGCCAGGTTTCCTCCTCTTGCATCCGGTTTGTCTGGTGTGAGAGGAGGATAGGGTTGTGACTTAAGTCCTGAACTTATTCAATAATTGGACCCGATTTCCAGTCCAATTTGTTATTTTTATCTTGCCGGAATGGAATAACTTCCGATCTGATTCAAGGTTTGCAGGATCGGAATTGGCCACCGGATTGGTGGGTACTGATCTGATCCAGATTAGATTGGATCAGACTGATTCCGAGCAATCCATAGGAAGAAATAACGATGTGGAATTGCTCCGCATCGTTCCTTCAAAAAGTGCTAAAACCTAAAAAAATATGAAAATAAAGCTCTAGATTGGATTCGATCTAAGGCATTTTGGGGGTGAAATCCACTTGAAATCCCTCCAAAACAGCGCCGCGGCGGCCGCCGTCCATCAGGATCTGGTAACCCGGATCTGGTGACTTAAGTCACGGGATCCAGTAGCCCCATCTTCTCCACCCGAAGACGGCCGCAAAGGCCACAGGTCACTGCGGCGCCATTTCCGGCCGATTCCGACATGGAATCGTTACAGAATCGACCGATTCGAACGATTCTGGCCCTGATTCTATCCAAAAACAATGATTCTGATGGATGCCTTCTGGATCGGTGATTCGGTCGAGAATCGGATCGGCCGATCCCGATCTAGATCGATTGATTTTGCAATCCATGATCTGATTCCGGATGAATCGTCCACGATATGAGGGGTATCAGTCTCCCCCAAAATTATTTTGGCTTACGTTGATCCGATTTTGGACATCACAAAACGAGGGACACTAGAGTATATCCAACTTAATGCACATGAAAATTAGAAATATGTTGTCAATTGAAAGAGTGGACAAAATTGGCCTTCTGACACTACAGTATGAGGTTGAGAGTAAGAAACACTAACGAAAGACAGACCATTCGAGCAAGGATTTCTTGATTTACTGGTTGGTCATATTAAGCTCTGTCAGAAGCACTAGGCGAGGTAAAAAAGCAAGGTGAAATTAACCTAGAACAATTATTACATTAGGATCATCTGTTGGCTATTTGGATGGAGGCCAATAGGGGTGCAAACGAACCAATACACTCGACAAGTAGCTTGAAGCTTGGCTCGATAAAAACTCGACTCGGCTCGTTTATTATGTTAAATGAACAAGTTTGAACAAAAAATAAAGTTCGACTCATTAAACGAGCCGAACTTGAACTGACTCCTACTTGGCTCGATAAGCTCGCGAGTAAATCGATTAAATATTCTATTATATATTTATTTTTAACAATTAAATTATGAGTATTAACAGTTATATATTGTTACTTAAATATATTAAATAATTCTAAAATTGAGTTTAAACTTAGATCAAGTTTCATAAATGAGTTAAATCTAGAGTTTCACAATCTTTTTATTGATTTTGAATTTTATAAACAAATTTATATATAACTTAAATTTGAATGTGAATTGAATTTTAGTCTACCTATTTCTCGAGTTTGAACTCGACTCGGCTCGATTAATAAACGAACCAAACTTGAACAAGGGTTCAACATACTCGTTAAAACTCGAGTTCGAACTTGAACTTGTGTAAAATAAACGAGCCGAGTTTGAACACTATACTACTCGACTCGGCTCGGCTCATTTGCACCCCTAGAGGCCAATGATGAGAGGCTTATTCCGAAGTTAAATTCTCTTGTTTGTGCTTGGGTTGTGAGAGAACTTGGTGGTGCCAAGGTTCGGGATCAACCTTCACACGAAAAATGTAAAGAGATGGTAAGCACTAATTGCGTAAGAGGGTTCAAAATATTGAAAAAAGTGTATCCTTGAGCTATGCGTATTGATCCCTCAGCACCATCTCCTCCATAGACTGATGAGGAAGAGGGAAGAATAAAGAAGAGAAAATTACAAGTCAGGTGAGTTCTAGCAGGATCAAACGATAGTATTTAAAGTTCATGTTTTGCTAGTAGTGAGTCAGATGATGCAATTGCTGGTGCTGCAAATTTGTGGTGCAACCGATACGAGTATTGTAGCTCCTACTTTTTAGGTTTAGGATTACAATCAAAGTGCCAAGAACAACAAGGCCAAGGTGGGGAGAATTAAAAGACACATAATTGTGGTGGTTTTCAACATGTAAAGAGAATTGCCAAAAAAATCAAAATGTAAAGTGTGGTTGTGGGTATGAGTATCTTTACTATCAATATTCATCATTGTCTGAGGCCTAACCATATTTCATGGAGAGCAGTATTGTATCCAGAGGAGATGGTCTATATAGATGATACGTATCATCTATTGAGAGCACCCAACAATTTAGATACAGATTATTTTTTACTAGTTACATTAGAGAACACTTAAAATTTATGACATGGCTGTTACTTCCCTCTCCCCAAGACAAGACACAGATAGAATTTCAAGAGATGGTGAACAATTTCTCTTTGGATATAAATATGAAGATATTATGACTTCACATGAATGATCACACCACAACAACATGATGGTCATATGATCCTTTTTGGTCGTTTTGGTGATATACAGGCTGCTTTTGTAAAGTACTTTGAATTTAATATAATTATAAATTTAAAATTTGTGTATTTCAAGTTTAAGTGTATCATGGATGTCTACATGCCCTATCTTTTATCAGGTCCTCTGAACTTGATACGAGCCTTCTTTCCTGCTTATTTTGGGCGGGGGATGGCACCACCCCTCCACTGCCTACCAGTGGCTATCCCTTAGGGATTGGCTCCAAATCAGTGTCCAGTATTGGTTATGCTGATCCGGCTGAACCAAGCCTGATTCCAGAAGAAATGGACTCCCCTCGGATTGGATCAACACCTACTGGTCCCTATCCTGCAAACCATGGTTGGTGATTCTGTACCAGACTTATCCACTGGCTTCTTGCAATTCATGGAAACAGTGACTGTTAGTATCATGCTATTTTAGTGTTGTGCCATCTATGACAAAGATGTACAAAGATTACAGGTTAGGATCGGGATCTGGATTTTCTATTGCTGATCAGACCTAGGTGGGGACCATGTCGGCAGGACAGGCTGATCCATAGGAACTCAAGTTTCACTTGCCAGACAGCCATAATTGGCTGACACCTTCCAATTCCAGACTGAGAATGAATCAAGGCTGATTCTCTGCCAGCCAAGCCATCTCAGCTGGGTGGGATGATCCTGGTCTGGATCATCTAGCATAATGCCACATAGGACATATGTATGCCACATAGAGCATAATTATTTATTAATCATCACATGATTATCTACTCATTATTTGTGCCTTCTAGGATTTTTTTCCTGCATGCTATAGATTGTTGAGAGTTCTAAAGTTTGTTTTTTGAACTCATAAGCTATCTAGGACCCTTGGCCACCCTTGGATTTTATTCATTTGGAGCTGAAGTTAGATGTGCTCTTCTTTTTTTCTTGGACAGGACTTGAGAACTTATTCTATTGGAGTAGCATGCTTTTTAGTGTGTTGATCTGACAATTGTGTGCCGTGTTGCAAATAGCATAAGCTTTCTATATCTTAATATCACTAGGAATTTTAAACTCGAATGAATTCTAAAGCCTTTTATTTTTATGTTATTTTTCGTATAAGGGAATTATTGATCTTGTTTTAGCTACTGTCAAGCATTTGCCTGCTTTTTTTGTCTGTCTGAAATATTGCTCTTATTGTTCATGCTTTAACATGGCCTCATTTCCTCATCTTTTTGGTGATTTTCTTGTTGAAGACACGGTGTCACTCCATTTACTCCACTTAAGGGATTATTTATTCAAGGCCCTGTTTTCATCAGCTTTTATTTAGCTGTAAGTTCCGAAGTCCATAGTCTACAATTTTTCATTCAGAAGCAGATGTAAATGCTTGGTATCAAATACTTTGGATCTCTTTCTCTGCCTTTTATTTACAGAATTTTACAAGTAGGCCAATAACAATTCTAAGTTCAGCACCTTAATTTTGAAATAGCTTCTTTTACACAATTCTTACCATGCTGTAGATAACTAATATGGTTGAGAAGGTCCCCTCTTTTAAAGAAGGTGGGGCATTCTGGTTCACGGATTTGACAACTGCTGATCCTTTATACATGCTTCCAGTCTTGACATCTTTGACCTTCTTGGCGACCGTGGAGGTAAGTGGAGATTTCACTGTTATGACTTATGAGTAATGGTTGGACATTGCTATATTTTGGTGGAATTTGTGTTACACTTTATTTTTTCGAATGAGTTTTGATGACCATCTTTTCACTGTTTGATGGGATTATGTTAAATGTATTCTTTGTTTATCTTGTATAATGTAGAAGGATTCAAAAGCCAGTGTAATTATGGATGGACATTAGAATGTTCATCTCTTGATATGGATTCAATCAATATCTTATAATTGTGTTGTATTTCATCAAATATCACATAACTAATAGTAGTCAAGGATGAAGAGCATGCATTGCAAGTGATGGACATGCACCATGGTGAAATACAGATGCTATGTTAAACTCCCTTAAAGACTCCTAGGCTGCCAACCCCATCTGAACAACCTCACCTTATGATGCCAGTTGTTCTGCCAAGCATACCTCAATTCCCTCAAGCTTGTTTTGAGAACTGCAAAATTCCTACAATCTATGCTTTATGGGCTATGGATTTATATGAGATTATGAGGGCTATGGGTTTATTTCAATTGGCATATATCAAGCATCCACAATAAGCCTTTACCTTTTTGCATTAATTATAGATGAATTAACAACTAATATTCAAGATGACGTATGATGGTGCATGATATTTGTAGATGATATTGTAGTGATAGATGATGTACAAAGAGTTAACAGGAAGTTAGAGCTTTGAAGAACCACTTTTAAAATCTAAGGGTTAGAATTAAGAGTCAAGGAAAAACATGTGCACTTTAAATTTAATGAAAGTTGAAGGGGAAAAGATGGGAAAGTTAGTTTGGATGGAGTAATAATATCTCAAAATACTTATGTTCAATTAACTAAAAATATTCAAATGTGATTAGGATGTTGACCATACTATTAAAGTAGCATAGTTGAAGTGGCGATTAGCCATAGGGCTTTATGTTATCGTAAGTTCTCATTAAAGTTTAAACATAAATTTTATTGTAATACTGTAAGATTGTAACATTAGATGATAGTGAAGGTAGACATTGAAGGGAAAATATACTTTCAAAATAAGATGGATATGTGGACATATTAGATTAGTTAGAATACATAATAATGAATATATTAGAAAAAAATGTGTGTAGTGACAATTGTTGACAAATTGAAAGAAAAGAGATTGTGATGGTTTGAACATATTAAACATCGAATTAAGAAAGTTCCAATTAGAAAGGTGAATGCGGGCCACTAGGCCGAATGGTGGACTGTGGATCAAGTTGCAGATCTGTCATTTCTGGGTCTCCCCAAGGTTTGAAAACCCAAATGGGGAGACCATCTTGGCATCTTCTCCGCCCGACACCAACCAGCACCACTGCCCTCTGCTGCAGTTGTGGCAGTCCTTTCGAGATCTGCTGATCTCTGCTGTCTGCTGAGACCAATATTCTTGTGAGATTTCATGAGATGTCGCCATGTGGCATTCCATGGTTGCTGGAGACTGGAGTGTGCTTTGTGGCCAGCCAAGAGGTGGAGTGGTATCTTCTCTCCAGGCTTCATCTTCTTTGTTGGAATTTCAACAAAGGGTAGCCATTTTTAATCTTCATTGCCATTGAGAAGGGTGGGGCTCAGACGGTTTGTTAGCATCTAGTTCTTAATGAGTGGAATGGGAGGATAATCTTTCTGCGAAAATTAGGGTTAGTTCTGGCGATCTGTATTGTTCGGCTTCTATTAAACCTTTGGCGAGTCCACCAGGTGATGCACTGAGTTTGTTGTGACTTACGCCTGTCTGGGAGGTCGCTGGAGCCAGAGAAGAAGTGGATCATTGTTGGCACCGGAAATTTGCATGATTTTTTTAAGGAAGTAAATGCAATGAAAAGTGTACTTGTTTTCAAATCCTATTCTAAATGGGATCCAAATCCTAAATAATTAGGATCTATATATTTGTAGATTATGGGATGTCCTATATACATAATTTAATGGCCGGATTACCAATAGGTAAAGATACAAGGGATGCCAACGCCTAGTATCACTTTTTAAAATCTGATGAAGGAATCTAAGGTTGCCATCAATTTAGATACCCCTAAAGATTGAAATTAGAAGGATGCAAGGACTTGGGATGCAAGTCTAGAATGGTAAGGTCACAATTTTGGGTACATATATATAATATATGGGATGTACCAACACCGATGACACCTAAGCTATGAAAGAAGTACATATGTTAATCAATGGGGCTTGCTGCAAAGGGAATAGACCTACATACGAGGATATGCATAACCAGTTGAACTCGAGTTTTGTTAGACCTATTCAGTTGTAACCAAGGTGGAATTGAGGCACCCTAATGACTAAATTGGTGGGCTAACAAGCCATTTTCAGACCTTATATCAGTCTAGGAGCATGACTGATAGTAAAAAAGGGGGTGTGCATGTTAGAATTTAAGATGGTTGTATATGCTTGATCTGATCAACAAATCACCAACACATGAAGCACGTGGTCAGATGCTAACAGTTGGCATCATCTATCAAAATCAGATGGGAATAGGATGATTCGGGCCTTGGTGAATGTGGAACTTGATTGAGTAATGAGGGATTGATACCCATACAATTCCAATGGATGCTAGTAGGCCTAAGTACAATTGAGAAAGGGCTATTGCAGCAAATTATATAGGCGGTTAGATCTGAAATATGCTCAGATGTATATAAGAAAATATTCTCTTTCATTTGGCCATGATAGAGGCCTAGCTACATAGCTCCGTCAGATGACATTGCTCCTGCACAGTATGAGCATAGATGCGAGTGAAGGATGGAAAAATGAAAGGGGCAAGATCTGTCAGGCCCAACATATGTTCAGAGCTTAAGGGGACATACTGTTGAAACCTCTCATTTTCAAAAGAGAAAGAAAATATTTGGTTTATAATTCCTTTTTGAAATTCTTTTCTTTTTTTTGGCTAGTATTGACTGCTATGAAAATATGTGGTATTCATAGGAGTATTAGCTAATTTGATGCAGTATTATTTTATAGGAATACCGATGGTTCCACATATTTGCTAAGTGTCGATATGGGTATTACCCACCACTTAGATGATTTGAACCACAATTTGATTTTTGTGACTTTCTTAGTTCTTTGAAAAATAAATTTTGATCTCTCCACCGGACTTGTGATATTCCGGTGTTAATTACATCGAGCAAATATTTAAACACCCTTGATTAACCGTCACAGTAACATATCGAACAAAAGTCATTCATCCACATAAACAAAAAGTTGTAAGACATCCTCGTGGCCTTATGAGATGGAATTTGGTTGAACTTAATTCAAACTTTTTAATTTGGGTTCATTGATTTTTTTTGGTTTGAGATTTGATTCGATTTGTTTATGTTTTTTGTCATTCGTTGACTTAGACAATTTCGAGTTGATCTCTTTTTTATTTATAGGAATTGATTTCCATTTTTTTGTGTTGGTTAGCATTTTTGTTCGATTAAAGTGGATTTCTTATTATTATTAAGATTTGTTCTTAATAATATTGACCACTTTAATTTTTATGGTTGATTTTAATCTAACTCAACATGTTTTTGTCGTCATTGGTTGACATTTTATGTATTATTAATGACATGATTTTTGTTGGATTATGTTAACATTTTATTAACGTTTTAATCATTTATTTGATTTTGGATTTTGGTTATGCATACTTATTTAATTAAGTAGCATTATCTATTTGATTTTTGATTTATTTATTTTTGGTTAAGTTGATTTGTAACTTAACATGTTTTGTAACCGTTTGTAGTTATCTTTTATGTACAATTTGATGATATAAGTTTAATTTGATTAACGAGATATTCTTGTTAATAAATAAGTCATTATTTGATTTTATTTAATCAAATTTGATTATTTGATTAAGTTTGGAATATTCTGACTTATTTAGATTTTTTATTCATGTCTTTAAAGTTCATGGGGATTCAATCGAACTTGAATTGTATTTCATTTCGATTTGAGTACACAGAAGTACAATAAATGAGGGGGGTGTTCAAACCTTGCTCCTCAATACATATAAAAGTTCGTTCAGTTTGGCCAACATTTCGGTTTTACCGATTCGAATTTTCTTTTTTGAATTCCGTTCGGTTTGACAAGCACTTCGACTTTATCGACTTGGGTTTTCATTTTGAATTCCGTTCGGTTTGACCGACATTTCGACTTTACTGACTTGGGTTTTCTTTTTGAATTCATATTCGGTTTGATCTGCATTTCGGCTTTACCAAATCGGGCCATCCTTTGATCCCGAGTAGCTTAAGTTCACATTTTTAAATGCAGACTACTCAATCCCTCTCGCGAAGTGAGATATGATTTGAATTGATTGGACTTTGGAGGTCGGGTGAAACCCTTCCTCCCTTCTCGAATGGCCAAAACCCAATTCGAGGTGACTTGAATTTTCTTTGGAGATCGGGCGAAACCCTTCATTTTCAAATGACTAAAAGCCAATTCAAAGAAAATTGGGACTTACTTTGAAGAATAGACTTTCTCTCTCCTGAAAAATCTCTTTTCTCAACCTTTCAACCTTTCCAACCGCTTGTACATATAGGCATAGGGGGGGTATTTGTAGGAGATCTTGAAGGGACATTTTGGTCATTTGACAGGCCCCCCCACTAAGCCTATTTTCACAATAGTGGAGGGGTGACTCGATTCGAGGTGACATTTAACCGGTGGACATTTCGGTCATTTCTCCCTCCTTTAGTCCTCTATTTTACTGGTGGTCAAACTAAGGGTTAGTGTCACTTGGAGGTGACTAGATCCATGGAGTGGTCGCACTCCCTGGATGTGAGGATTGTGGGGAGGTCGACTTTGACCAGTCTCCCCCTTTTTTCGTATTTTTTTTTCTCGGGCCTTGTTTGACCGGCGTTGGCTCGATTTGACTAGGGGAAAGCGCGGCGCCTATGTACGGGTTGGGTCGCTGGCCGCTGGCCCGGTTTGACTAGGGCGCGCGCCGGCCGCTGGCTTGTGCGGCCAGCTTTTTTTTCCCTTTTTTGTTTTTTTTTCTTTTTTTGCTTTTGTCCTTTCCGATTTGACTGGGAGGACCCAGTTTGATCAGGTGGTGGGCGCGCGGCCGTGCCCGCCGTTGCGTGCGCTCACCGCACGGTCGGTTTCTTCTTTTTTTTACAAGATTTTTCTTTTTTTACTGTTCACCCGAGAGTTTTTATCGCTGTTGACCGGGAGTTGACCCTGGGCACTATTCACCTGAAGCCTCTCTCTCTCTCTCTCTCTCTCTCTCTCTCTCTCCAACTTGTCTCTTGCGAACGGAACCGCACGGTGACGGTGGTTGCGGAAGCGGAGGCTGTGGCGATGACCTTGGTTGGAGTAGGTTCCGGTGATGACGGAGGAGTCGAATGGTGATGGAGTCATAGTTCGGAGGTGGCGGTGATCGGCAATGGCTCTTCTCGTCCTTTCCCTCCTCTGTTCCGTCTCGACGGAAGCACACAGTGAATGCTTTGTTCCGGCGATAGCGGCAAGATGGTGATGGAGGAACCTGATAATGGCGGCGGCAACGATCTCCCCCCAGCTTGGGACTTCCAAACAGAGTCCGCAAGTCCTGTTCTTCTCGTAGTGGCTCCCGTTTCGACTTGTTCTTGCAGTTGCGGTGATAATCTCAGTTGGAGCAAGCTCCGATGGTAATAGTGGGAACCAAAATAGTTGCTGCGTCAGCGGGCTTCGAAAACAACGACGTTGGTGGAGGTGCGCCACGGTCTTTCGTTCCTCCCCCTCCTCTGCTCTCCCACGGTGGGAGCTAGGGACCTATGGCGTCAATTCGATGATGGCAAGGCAATGTTCCTTCCCGCAGCGACTTTTTCTTTTTCTCTGGCCCTTGTCGGCGAGAACTTTCCCCCAGCGGCTCTCCCGTGCGGAGACAACGGTAAAAGGGGAAGTTGATTACGTCAGTTTAAGTCTGACGACAGCGATAGCAGGAACGACCGGCTTCCTTAGTGCATGGCAGCCTTTCGGGCCAGTTTGGTATCTGCGTCGATGTCGTTTTGCGACGTCGACGATGATTGTGCTTGGTTTTGGCTGCGATGTCGATGTCGTTTTTCGACGTTGACGATGGTAAAGGTGGCTTTGACGTTCCTCTGTGCATAGGCGCCTTCGGGCTTGGTTTTGGTAGCGACGTCAACAGTGGCGAAAATGCCTTTGACCTTCCTCTATGCATAGGTGCCTTCGAGCTTGGTTTTGATAGCGACGTCGACGTCGTTTCCGATGGTGGTAAAAGTACCTTAACCTTGTCTCTCTCTTATTTGGTGGACAAGGGGCTGTTAGGGCCTGGTTTTGGTAGCGACGTCGTCGTCGTTTCACGACGTCGACAATGGCAAAAGTGGCTTTGACCTTTCTCTGCGCATAGGCGCCTTCGAACTTGGTTTCGGTAGTGACGACGTTGTCGTCGTTTTGTGACGTTGATAGTGGTGAAAATGCCTTTGATCTTCTTCTGCACATAGGCGCCTTTGGGCTTGGTTTCAATAGCGACGTCGAGGTCGTTTCGTGACGTCGACGGAGGCGAAAGGCCCTCGGCTTTATTCCTTTCCTGTTTGGTGAACAAGGGACCTTTTGGGCTTGATTTTGGCAACAATGTCGACGTCGTTTCGTGACATCGATGGTGGCGAAAGGCCCTTGGCCTTGTCCCTTTCTTGCTTAGTGGACGAGGAGCCCTTTGGACTTGATTTCGGTAACAACATCGACGTCGTGAAAACGACATCGACGATGGTGAAAAGGCCCTTGGCCTTGTCCCTTTCTTGTTTAGTGGATGAGGGGCCCTTCGGACTTGATTTCGGTGTTGACATCGGCATTGTTTCATGATGTCGATGGTGGTAAAAGGGCTTTTGGCTTTGTTCCCTTTTTTCGGCAATTGATTTCTTTGACCCCCTTTACAATCATGTTGATTTAACCAATAGGGAGACCTCGTTTGCCTATCTCGAAGGGAACTTGCCCGTCTTAGCAAATTACCAAAGGTTTAACCGATCCGGATTTATTTCTTTTCGGATTTGGTTTTGATAAAACTGATATTGATTTTCTACTGATTGACACGCGCACGTGTTTGACCCTTTTTGGGCTTGAGATTTTTTCAGTTCGACTCACCCTCTTCGTTTTTGACTATTTCTGTTGCTTAATCATGTATCTAGTACATCATAATAGCGAAACAAGGGCAACAAGAAGTATATTTGCTACTGCTGAGGTCGAGGATGGAGAGGTTTTCTCTACCAAATCCCACTCAGCCGATGGCCGATGGAGGCTGTAAATTGAATGATTCAGAGGCAGGGGTGTCCACAGATGCTATGACAACAAAAATGAAGGGAAAGATGGTTACCTGTTAAAGCCGATAGGCTGTCAGATGCCTAAAACTGATGTCGACATATCCTTCTCAATTTTGAAGGAAGAATGCTCAGCTATGCATCTGATGTACCATGGCAGTTAAAACAAAGAGATGGGAGTCATACCTGTTAATGTTGACAAGTGACAACAAGAAGAAGGGAAGGCTTATCTGCCTACTCTTAGCCGGGGACCAATTAAATCCTTAAATCAGATAACTGCAGGCCCAGAAGATGATCAGCACAGCAGGGAGATGTCTCCTCTTCAATCCAAGGCTAATTGATGCCCGATTGCAAGGCCTGGGCAGTAGAAACAGGCCCAATGGGGCTGTTGGCAGATGGAGGTCATCGTGGTACAGCAAGGAGAAGAGAAAGAACTGGCTGCAGGGGTGTTCTTGTGCTGGAATTGTTGAGTGACATCCATAAAAGTCAATTGATTATTTGAATCTGATTTGGACTCATAGGGAGGTCCGCTGGCAAACTCACATAGGGTTGCGCTTGCGCCGCTTCCTCCAAGCCTAATTGGAGTAGGATTGGATTTAATTTAAATGGAGGAGGTGATGGAAAGTCTGATTGTTGCCAAATCCAATATACGATGGGTTTAAATAAGTTGGTAATGAATCTGGATATATATGTGGGACCGCCCTTTCTCCTATTTCTAATTGGACTAGGACTTGGTTCAATTTAAATAAATGGATGAACCAAAGACATTCAAATAAAATTAGTCCAAGGCTGGACCTCCTAATGGGCATGATTTGCTTAACATGAAGCCTTATAGCACATATTTCAGATAGAAGGGTCAATTTCAATTGGATAATGGGCCCAAGTTGGGGTGGGGATTGGAATGCAAATTTGATAAGATGACACTACAATGACAATTATTCAAGTGAGAAAAATGATAATGGGCTGATATGATCAATATAAGATCCAATGTCACAAATATCAGATTATATGTAAATTGGGCTGAATATGAATATGGAATTGGGCCCACTGTCAAGGCCCATCATATGTTATGCCTATTGAGCTATGGATGACATGGAATTGGGACCAATATCAAAGTTCATCGCATATTATGGTTACTGGGCCATGTACGATATAAATCAGGCCCAATATCATTGGCACATGATTTAAATTATATGCAAATGGGCTAGTATCAATAAGAGCTAAGCCCAATTGGAAATCAAAATGATCTAAGGTTTGATTTATGCTAAATATCAGATATTGACATAATTCGAGATTAGTAATGGGCACAATTAAATGACGTGTTCAGTGGTTATGACCAAGCACATGAGGGTCGATCAAATGGAGGGTCTTGGTATGCCAAGAGAATATTCGAGGCTTTGAGTAGTTAATGGGAAAGTTATTTGACAAATGGGGGCGTTAAGGTATGTGCTCAATACATAAATAATTTAAATTGTGTCAAATGGGCTGAGCAACTACACGCGAAGGAACCCAATTCTGAAGGTTATTTGCACGAACCTTTGATCTTAAGTTAATTGGGCTTGTATGATTCTGGCCTTGATTGATTGAGAGAGAAATTATAATGGAGTAAGGATGATCATTTCATTGCAATGGTGTATTTGATGTCAAAAAAAATTGATATCGGTCCTGATCTAACCAAAAAGTTAATGGGCTTTGAAGCATGTTTATGTTATCTCAAAATTCTATGCTTAGTGGGCTGAGTTAATTGGCTTCCAAGATGATGGCGCAAGATCATAGCCTTATGGCTAATGAATTGGGGATTGACAATGGATCAAGTTTAACACATGCCTATTTTTACAACATCAAAGTCATGATGATAATGCAGAAAGTTGGCATCGGATTAAGCCTAAATCTGAAGCCTAGTTACACTTAATCGATTCCCATGATTAATGGGCTGAGATGTTAGATGGAATCAGGCTCAATTTGCATTTAATTGTGGCCCACTTTACGGCTCCGTGCACAGCCAATTCTTGATCCTAAATTATAGGATCGATGGCCATTGTACACCATTTAGATTATGTTCTTATATGATGCTCCGATAATTACAAGATGCACAGCTGCCGGAGCTCCTAAATAATATGATTATACTGTTACATGACATCCACGGTAATGCCTAAAATATAGGTCATAACCACATGAGGTTCAGAAAGAATGGGTTCAGGAGGAAATAAGGCAATGTGATGGATTTTATCTCCACTTGGCAGCCTCGATATCCCTCCCACAACCGTATACTATTCAAGTTAGAGCATCCCATTGGATCAAAGTTCACGGGATTGGAATCGGGGCAGAAAGGCTAGTGCTGATCCGGACTGATTATCTGGGAGGAATCTTGATCAAGAATCAGTCTAGATTGGGATTTCTTTTCTTTCTAAAAAAGTTGAAAAAATCATGATAAATTATTTAAAAAATGAGAGCTTTTAAAATTTTTTTAAAAATAAAAGTAATATACAACACTTAAAGAGTAATATACTATCACTCTCTATGAGACATATTAAGATAAGTGGATATAAAATAACACCAATATTCATTACAATAAAGGAAGAAAATGATATAATTCATGTGCAACAAAAATGATACCTTTTCATCACCACCATCTACGAAATTGACCTTCATAGTCTTCCTTCTCATTCTCTTGAATGCTCTATTGAGACTGGTTTGTCATGATTAGTCTGTATCTATATGAAAATAATAATTCAACTATATTATACACCCTATCTAATGTTGGAGGTGGAGGTAAGGATGGAAAGCATGACTTGAAGTTTAAAGCGGGTTCTAGATAATTTGTTGCTGCGTACTCATCAAAAAAATCCATTTGATTTGGATGGGGATTTCTTTTACTTGAATGTTATCATTGATCCAAATCATCAGGCCCTGATCCACTCGTACGTACACTGTTTGATCTGGAACCACCTTCTTCTTTTCCTTCTTTACCTCCATCTCCACCTGAATTACCTTGATTTTGCTATTGTGTACGTGGAATGAACTCATCTGAGGAGGGTGCTAGTGTCTTTAAGACTCATGTTTTCGCCTGATAACTAGTTTCTTTCTCTTCCCCACTTTCTTTTTTTGCGTACCTTGTCCAATATTGCATTGGTATACCTTATTTAATGACTTGAATCCTCCAAATCTTTCATTCCATTATATACTCTTTTGGACAGTAGGACTATGAGATACCAGGAGATGTGGTTGGAGTTGGCTCTGGAGATATGGTGTGAGGTGGATCCTGTTGGACTAGAGTTGTACAAGGAACTTGAGTATCACATTGTTCTTACATTTATTTACTTCTATTCTCACCAATTACGTTGTCAAACTCTCCTTCGGCCTATGCATGATTATTAGGGTCAAACTTTGGAGTTGGTTTGACATCATCGTCCTTCATCCATGTTGAAGCTCTTGGAAGAAGAGGTATTCCAGGCCAGCATTGCCTGTGACAAGCCATAACCACTTGCATCATGTTTTTGCTTATAAGGACCACCTACAAATCTTGTAATCTTTCTTCAAAATTTTTTCTGATATTTAATGTTTTTGATTTTTAACTGCATATTATAATAGCAAAATACTAGTTTTTTCTCTCTTACTTTTCAACATGTTTCTTCTTTTTATATGTATCAGGCTAAAGGTGATCCAATTCTTCTTGCACTATGATGAACTAATGCTTTGACTCAATACACGTATTGTAATAGTGGCCAATGGATTTCATCTACTTCTATTGTTCACTTGAATCCACTGCTCAACTAAAAAAATAGTAAGACATAGTAAGTGAAGTGTGCCATCTTACAAAACTGTTTTAACATATGCTAAAATATTGTCAAACATACCAGGAGAACCCTTGTCATTTAAATATCGTAGATCATAGATTTGGATTTTCGTAGACTTAAATTTGATGATTATATGATGTCATCTGAAATACGATATGAAATAGAAATTAATTTATTGATGTTCAAAACTTAATTACTTAATAAGTAAGCAATAACTCATTTCAATTTCTGCTTCTGTTTTGTCTTATGGAGTCCTACATAAATGCTGTATCACTGACTGTATGCTTGTATAACCTCTGCATCATTAGATACTTGTTTGTCATATTGTATCTTTGGGTTCAAAAAATATCTTGGCAAAAGTGGATGACAACTATTAATGATAGTAACACATTACTCTAATAGAATATATGAAATATAAGATAAACATAAATATGCATGAATATCATAGTAAAGTGTCTTATCCTATCACTTATATATCATCTTCCGCAATCTCTTGTAATCTTTTGGATGTTTTTCTTTCGATTTTCATCTTGGCTTCATCCATGGCATCATACAAGTAGCATAGTTTTTGTCATTGGAATCCACCAATTTCAACACATGTATCAGGGGTTTTGTAATGGATAAGTAATATTACATTTTTTCCTACCACTTATTATCTTTAATAATTTGTTCGATATTTGCTGGGAATTTCAAACTAGTTCATTCTACCATGTGGGTTAGCTATGTAATCGATGTATGCTAAAGAAAGTATGAATCTCATCAAATTATGTAGATGTCTCGGTAGGCTTTCTGACGCAATGAAATGAATGGCAAATCTCGTTGGACCATGTTGCATTAGATCACGACTAACAATATGTTCTGTTATGATGTGCAAGAGTTTGAGATGTCTATATATAAATTGTTCTCATTGATTATAGAATTGGCCGAATCAGATTAGAATTGGCCGGATCGGATCAGGATCAGCCAATTCCTAAATCGGATCGGTTGGTCTCAATCCGATCCGGACGGAAGGACCGATCCCTTCGAATTCTGTGAAGGAATTTCGGAGGAATCATTTAGAATTGGTCGAATCAACTTGGATCGATATGATTTGACCGATTCTAACATTAACTTAGTTGATCCGATCAATGCCATTAGGACAACTTAAGTCCCGATAGCGAATCAATATCGGGCCCGATCTAGACCCAACATCCATCCTATATCGGCCATTTAAGGCCTATATTAGCCCCGAAGGGCCGATTCAAGCTTGCATACACCTATACCTAGGGCTCTCGATTTGCAGTGATTTTGGCAATGATCAAGTGATTCCCACTGCTAGTAGGCAATTCCGACTGCGATCTAGGTGATTCTATGGGCGATTTAGGCGATTCCGGTGGCGATCCAACGATTTCGTGGGCGATACAACATTTCCATCATTGATCCAAGCGATTCCTCGGGCATGATGAACTTCTGAGGAGGAGGAAGAGGTGTCAACCTTTGAGAGTGACGATTCATCCACAGACTCTGAACTAAGGAAGACAGGGCCTGCAAGCAAACATTTGCAAACGGGGGATGAGGAGAGGAGGAGTAAGAGGATCTAGAGTTGACCCATATTTTCGTCAAGCACATTCGACACGACCTACACCTAGTGAGGGTGTGGGTATTAGAGCAGGAAATGGGCTATATCGTCGATATGAGTCAACATGCCCTGCCCTGACAATAGTAAGAGGAGATGAGTATTTGTTTAGGAAATAGAGTGCCACACAGAGGACTATTCGACAAGCAATGAAAGGGGTGGAGACAACAGGAACAACTGTAAAGAGAGTAGTGAGACATGGTGAAGTGATTTTTGCATGCAGGTATAAATCTTAAATAGATAAATTTGTTCTTCACTTCATTTTATCATAATTAATTGGGGATAAAGGCAATAATATTTTTTCTATCTATCTGAATGTAGGCATCCCAACTCACGCATTCATTAGTCAATACTTTCAGACCATGGTTGATGCCATCGCTGAAGATAGATCGGGATTGTAAGTCCCAAGTAGCAAATTTTTTTTATGCTACAGTCCTGGAATAGGAGGTGGAGGAGCTAAAGACATGGATAGATGGCTTCAAGTTGGTGTGGAGAGAGAGACTACATAGTTATGTGTGTTGGGTGGACAAGCATCACTAGAAGAAGTATGACTAACTTTCTGATTTATTGTTCAGAGGGTACAACTTTTTTGAAATTAGTTGATGCTTCGGGTCATATCAATAATGTTGACTATATCTTTTCTTTGTTAGATGTTGTTGTAGAGGAGATTAGGGAAGAAAATGTTGTTCTGTTTGTGATTGGCAATGAACCATCCTATATGACAACAGGAAGAAATTGATAGAGAAGAAACATCATCTTTTCTAGGTATCATGTGTAGCACACTCCGTTGATCTCATGTTGGTGGATATAGGCAAGGAGGTTTCAATATCTACACTAGTTAGGCAGCCTTTGGTGATCATATCTTTTAGTTGTTTACACCCTTGTTTACTGTATGTTAAGAGGGAGCATACTGAGGGGCATGATCTGATCAGGCTTGGGTCTACTAGATTTGCTACAAATTTTTGCTTTGAAGAGTTTGTATAGGCATATACATGCACTGGTCAAGTTCATAAATGTCAAAGCTTACTATAATTGCATGGTTGACAACTTGTACAACAAAGAGGATCAATTGGAAACTCTGTACTAGATAAAGAATTTGATAATAGACAAGATTTTAGGAGAAGATTTTCTACTATTTGTTATTTATTGAGCCATTGGTGGTTGTTTTGAGGTTGGTTGACTTTGATGACAGGAACCAGATGAGGACTCTTCACGATACAATGGACTGTGCAAAATTCAAGATCAAGGAGAAGAATTTTAGAGGCTTCTAAAAATGATGGAAAATAATTGATTTGAGATGGGATAGGATATTGCATTATAATGTACATGCATCATGTATTTTAGTGTGTTTGTGCTTATTGTATTTTAATTTAAGTATTATATGTGATGTTGACATTTAGTTTCATGATTGCAAGAAATACCCCCGCATCCAATATAGATGACAAGTATCCATTGACAATGAAGTCTTGTGGAGTAGTCTATCAGTAAAACAACGCTTGACCATATCTTAGCAAGATAGAACAGAAACTGAGCTAGAGGCAAGTGATTCTTAATTATTTGTAAATATTTTTAATATTTATTTGGAAATTCTAATATTTTCAAATTTATCAATTTTCATATGCAACATTATATAATGAGAGTTGGAATGTACTCAGATCTAGATTTGAGATACTTGTTTGACAAAATTTCTCCTGGTATAGTTAATAATAATATAAAATTTTATATTAATATGTTACGCAAGTCCTCACCCTAAAGACTAATCATTTTTCATTTGATTTATGTTTTAAGCTGATTGGTGGGTTCATGTGAATACAAGAAGTGGCTGGAATCCACTTACATCTATTCTATTGTCATCAAGATGTTGAGCCAGAGTACTAATTTTTCCCATTGTGAGAGGAACTGTAGTGGTGGAACATGCTTATATCTGATAGACTGGGGAAGCTGTTTTTTGCCATTATAATATGAGGTTGTCCATAAAAAGTATTAGAGAATAGAGACCACCAAAAGTTGTCAAAGGAGAGATTTGTACGATTTGCAGGTGGAGCGTACAAAGAGAGACATCGAACACAGGAACCACTTGAGGAGGTTGACATTGATTATATTTTTTTAGGATGAGCACTCAGTTTCTACTTGGATGGAAGAGAAGGCAGCTAGGGATTAGTAACCTGAATTTGATCTTGAGAATGGAAGAGAAGGCAGCTACTTGGATGGAAGAGAAGGCAGCTAGGGATGAGTAACCTGAATTTGATCTTGAGGATCATGTATGGGCAGAAGGAGAATTATATGTTGTTGAGGTTGTTGATGTTGAGGGCATGAAAAGGGGAGTTACTACTACTCCTCAACCACAACCAGTCCTATCTTCTACCCCAGCAGCCTTAGCCGTAGCTCCAGCTCTAGTGGAAGCTCTAGCCCACTCCAACCCCCTAGGTACATAACCAAATCGCAGTCCAACGAAGCGAAAGACAAAAACAAAAGCAAGAAAAATTAGACAATTTGCACTATTGTAGAAAAGCATGGGGCTTGAGAGTTCATCGCATGACACAATACAAGAAACCAAGAAAAGAAAGTTGCATATCGGGTGAGGTCTTGTGAGTCCAACAGACGGTACATAGCCACTCTCACACTCTTCAGATGATGAGCAGGAGTTCATACCAACCACATAGCTAGGAGAGGGTGGAGAGGGTGATGACTCTTATACTAGTGCCTGAACTAGTGAGAGAAATATAGATGATTTGACCATGACACAACATTCTAGTGGGACCCAAAGGGTGATGAGTCAAGGCTTTTTTTGACGAGTTTGCAGAATATCAATATCTAGAACCAGGCAATCAACTTCTTATAATGATTTGAAGCCATACATTCTACTTTTCACCAGTGCATGGCAGGAGCAGCAGGACCCTCCATATGATTTTCGTGAGATGGCTGACTCATTTTTTTCATTTGGATACGGACTGATAATGACAAGGACATCTCAATAGAATATCCAAACCCAAGACACTCTGGAAGAGAAAGAGGATAAAGACAAATTTCATAGATATTACTGAAGAAAAGGTAGCAAATTACATTTTATGTCAATGACTCAATTTTATCTTGTTAATTGTTATATATGTTAAGTGAAAGTATCTTGCAATGTTATGGAATGAAATTGTGTCTTAAGTATCTCGTAATGCTATAGAATGAAAATATGTTAAACGTTATATTTTTATTTTTAAGAATTTTTTAGGTGACTTTTCTATTTTTTGAGATTTTCTTGTTTTTTATGAATTTTTTATCTGAAAAAACTGATTTGTATAGATTACGAATTTGTTTTCTTCCTTAGAATTGGTCGGATCGATCTAATTCAAATTGGATCGGTTCTTATCGATTCTGATTTTGATTCCGATTCCTACATCCTTGATTGTCCTTGACTTACTAAGGACTCGATAGATGGCTTCTTCCTAATGTTCTCCAACATCAAGTCTATGGAGTGTGAAGCACGAGACACCCAAAATAAGTGTAGACTAACCTCTATCAACTTCTTTCCTATGACTTTATGAGAAGTTTCATTGTCAGTGACAAATTACACAATGTTGTTTTCACCAAGGAAGGTCGGGTCGGGGGTCGGCCTGGGGTCCTTGACTTCCTACATCCTTGATTGTCCTTGACTCACTAAGGACTCGATAGATGGCTTCTTCCTAATGTTCTCCAACATCAAGTCTTTGGAGTGTGACACACGAGACACCCAAAATAAGTGTAGACTAACCTCTATCAACTTCTTTCCTATGGCTTTACGAGAAGTTTCATTGTCAGTGACAAATTACACAATGTTGTTTTCACCAAGGAAGGTCAGGTTGGGGGTCAGCCTGGGATCAGTCGGCCCTAAAATTGACCTAGTCGGATCGGGTTGTGACTTAGGTCGGACGGGGTTGGATTTATTTTTTTAAAAATGTAAAAAAATTTAAAAATTACATGAAAATAAGAAAAAATATTTTATACTATATATTTATGTATATATAAAAATATATATATACATAAATATAATTATATTTTATGTTATAATTAAATGTGAGTGTTTATCTATGAATATAAGTAAATATGATTTTTTTGTGATTATGTTGTATTAGTATATGTTGGGAAAGAATTAATCTCAAGTGGGAGAGTAAAAATAGCTAAAAATAATTTTATAAATTTTAATTATGTATCTTATATTTATAATCACAAATTTTAATAATATGTAATATTATAAGTGATAGTAAAATATTGTTATACTATTAATAAATAGGGTGCAGAGTATTCGCAGATCGACTAGGTCGGACCGGGTTGGGCGACCCTGCCGACCGGGTTGCCTGACCCCTGGCCGGGCCGCGCAACCCCACATTGGGCTGCAGAGTCACCCTAGTTGGGTTGGGGCCGAGCCGGTCGGCCCTGATATCGGCTGGGTCGGGTGACTCGGGGTGACCCCTGGGTGACCTGGCCTTCCAAGGGCTTCACCTATTTTCTCGACAACATTGTTTATGAGAACAAATCATGGTTCGCAGAATCGGCTGATTTGGATCGGGAACGGCCGATTTTCGATTCCAGACCAAACAACCGATCCAGTCGGGAGTCCTGGCTGGATTGGTCGAAATTGTCCGGATCGGTCGATCCCAGACCAATCCACCTGGATCGATCCGAGAATCGGTCGATCTGGACCAATTCTTCGGAAAACCGGAAGATCCGGAATCGATCCTATTCCGAAATCGATTCCAGACCATTTTAAGAATTGGGGGAGATCGAACTGATCCATACCCTAGAAACCCCCTTCTTGCTTCCTCCCCTTCCCTTAAGTCCCCTTTGGAGATCTAGGGCAAGGATTGCTGGTGATCCAGGTGAATCAGGGCTGATCCAGGGCTGTAAGGGGCCGATCCACCCCTACAATAGGTTTGTAAGGGGGGGGGACCTCCGATCCCCCCTTCCCCCTACTCCTTCCTACTCCTCGGCACCCTTACAGGCTGTAGGGGTGCCTCCTTTCCCTTCCCCCACCCCCGGCCCAGCACTGCAGGGCCTGCAGTGCAGGCTCCCCCTTCCCCCATTAGGGGGATTATTTCACCCCCAATGGGTGTTCAATTGCACCCCCGAAGAGGTGCTAGTCACCCCTTCGGAGGTGTTGAATACACCCCCTTGGGCAGGTGAGGGGTTTTAATTCCCCCATTGGGGGGGTTATTTTACTCCCCAGTGGGGGTTCAATTGCACCCCTTTGGGGGTGTTGAACAATCCACCCCCGAAGGGGTGACTGTTCAACTAAACAGACCCCCCCTTGGGTAGGGGGGTTTTAATTCCCCCATTGGGGGGATTATTTCACTCCCCAATTGGGGTTTAATTGCACCCCCGAAGGGGTGACTGTTCAACAAAACAGACCCCCCCTTGGGTAGGGGGGTTTAATTGCCCTATTGGGGGCCTGGTTGGCTGGCCCTGGGGGTGGATTTCATTATGTGTGTTTCACCCCTCTTGGGTGGGGGGTGGATTTCATTGGCCTAATTATGTAGGTGTTTTTATGTGGTGTAGATAAGATGTCGGACGAGGAGCATGGCACCAGCCCCGTGGAATTTCGTGACATTGGATGGCAGCATGGCCATCTCTTTGATTCAGAGAAGAAGAGAGTTAGATGCAAGTGGTGCCAGAAAGATATGAATGAAGGTGTGTATCAGCTAAAACAACATATAGCCGGGATGGGTGGCAATGTAAAGAAGTGTTATAAAGTACCGACTGAGCTTAGGGAGGAGATGAGGGGTTATTTAACTGGAAGGGCATCACAAAAAGAGATGAGAATTGGTCATAGACAAGAGCTACACGACAAGTTGCTGGGTCGGAGAGACGCTGATCTTATGGCTGGGAAGAGTAAGAAAGGGAAAGGACCATCACATGACAGGGTCCAAGTTGATTCTTCATCTTCGGCGGATGAAGAGGAGGCTCAGGTCAGGAGAGCTGTACACCAGAGTAGGGCTCAGGCCCTTGAGGATGAGGAAAGAAGACTAGGAGCAGGAGGTTCGGCGGCTCCTCATGCATCTAGCCGTTCATGATGTGGGGGCGGGCACACACCTTGTTCCTCCAGCTGAATTTTGTCGGACACATTTTGTTCGACCGACGGGAGACACTGTCATGTACAGGGAGAGTGGCAGAGGTCAGAGGGGTATAAAACAAGCGTTTAAAGGGGTGAAGGCCTCGATTGTGGCTACGAAGAAAGCCCTAAAGCATGTGGTTAAGTTCTTTCTACGTACAGGCAAATCATTGATGAAGTTATGATTAGTATTTGAATGTTGATATGAAGTTATTGTTATACATTTCTATCAACAAGGATCTCTTCTTCTCTTGTTTTTGAATTTGTAGGTGTCCCGGCACATGCAGCCACGAGTCCATATTTTTAGACTATGGTCGATGCGATTTGTGAGGTTGGGCCGGAGTTGAAAGCCCTTACATCAAAGTACATATATGAGACAGGCTTGGATGAGGAGGTCGATGAGTTGACCTCATAGATATATGGATTCAAAGCCATCAGGAAGGAGAGGGGGTGCACTGTAATGTGCGATGTGTGGACTGGAATCACAAGGATGTCACTTATAAACTTCCTTGTGTATTGTTCTGAGGGTACCGTAATCCCGAAGTCTGTTGATGCATCAGGTCAGGTGAAGAATGCGGACTACCTATTTGGGTTGATGAACATTGTGGTGGACGAGATACGAGAAGCATGGTTTTCCATCTCGCCAAGATCTCGCGAGATCTCGCGAGAATCTCGATCTCTCCAAGAGGCCGAGATACGAGATCGCCGAGATCTCACCCCATGTAGATTGGTCCATAAAGAATTTTTCTCGGTCGATCCGCGACTACTCTACGTCCCGTTTATGATATTGTAAACACATTTAATATATTTCACTATCACTTATACTATCACATGAAAATGTGTTACAAGTTTAATACCATATTAATATTTAAATAAGATTGTATGGAAATTTAAACGTTTTAGAAGCACAAAGATCATCTTTTTGGTAATGAAAGTGCTTTGTAATTATTCATTCACACAGTTGATATACAAAATGTGTTATATATTTTCATGTAAATTCATTGATGTACTCCTATTTTTATAAGATATAATGTTATATTTCATACATATATACATTTTGATCCGAGATCCGATCTCTCGAGATTTTTTCGAGATCTCTCCGAGATCTCTTCTCTTTCACCCCCCCGAGACGAAGTCGAGATCTGAGATGGCAATCCTTGACGGAAAGTCAACATTGTGCAATTTGTCACAGACAATGAGACATCATATAAGGCTGTAGGAAAGAAGCTCATGGAGGCTCGACCTCACTTATTTTGGGTGCCCTGTGCGGCACATTCTATTGACTTGATGTTGGAAAATATTGGTAGGGATTCTAATGTCAAGTCCTTGGTCAACCAAGGACAGTTGATCACCTCATTTATCTATGGCCATCCACGACTTTTACATATCACGAGGTAGGACACCGATGGTCATGATTTGATTAGACCGGGTTCCACCAGATTTGCCACCCATTTTATTGCTTTAGAGAGCCTTTACAGGTACAAGGTTAGTTTGAAAAGGTTCATCTTCTCCACTGCTTAGCAGGAGTACATGGATAAATACAGGAGCTCCTTGGATCAGTATGAGGTACTGCTAAAGATGGAGCAGCTGATAGAGGATAACCGGTGGTGGGAGAAGGTGCAATACTACCTATCTGTCATAGTGTCTTTGGTACATGTACTTAGGTTGGTGGATTCAAATGATAAAAATCAGACGGGGTACTTGTATGATGCTATGGATAAAGCTAAGTTGAAGATTAAAGAGAAGCATCCCAAGGGTTATAAAAAGTGGTGGAAAGTGATTGACAACAGATGAGATAAAATCCTACACCACGACATTCATGCTGCAGATATACTTTAGTAGTGTAATTTGTTTGTATTACAACTTATATTCTGTGTATTACCCCCATTGTCTTTATACTAATGGAGTATTAATGTCGTTACATAGTACTTCCTGAACCCGAGGATACAGTATGGTGGCCAAGTATGCAATGATAGTGAGGTATTATTAGGCACACTTTCTATAATTAAGCGGCTCTGTAAGACCCAAGAAGACAGAACCTGCGCTGAGGTTGAAGTAAATATTACATTTAATATCTATTAAACTTAAAACTTTATCCCATGCAATGAAGTTAACTGCTTTATTTTGAATTTTTAGATGACTTCATACAGGCACAAGATCGGGGTGTACGGGGATCCTAATTTGTAGTACTCACATGATAGGGTCCCCCCTAGTAATTTACTTACTCGAATTAAAGTCTTTTTGCTTACCTGAATTTTTTAAATAAGTTACTGATGCATGTATTTCTTGTCTTCTTTACAGCTGAGTGGTAGATTATGGTGAGTAACAGGATTGGATAGAATTCACTTGCATCCATTGCAATTCGGGTGCTAAGTCAGAGCACTTCCTCGTCCCAGTGCGAGAGAAATTGGAGCACCTTCAACCTTATTCACACGAAGAAGAGAAATAAGTTGAAGACAAAGATTGGAGAAGTTTGTCTATTGCCATTACTATATGAGGTTGAGGATCAAGAATATCAAAGATAGACAGAAGACATCCGAGCAAAGATTTGCACAGTTTGCAGGTGGATTGTACCAAGAAAGAGCCCAAGGTTAAGTTACTCAGGGCTTGTCCCAGGCATAGTTGTTAAGGCGGCCAAGGCGATCAAGGCGACATAGTACCGCCTTGGCGCCTTGGCGATAAGGCGAGGCGTTAGGCGACGCCTTATTTTATATAGTAAAATAGATAAAATAATAAAGATATATGTAAAAAATGATGCAAAATAACTTTGACACCATGCAAATCAATCAATAATGTGGGAATTGCATAGTTACATAGACTAAATAACTTGATAAATTAGTTAAAATTACTATTTAAATTATATCATCTATTAGTAAACACTTAAAAAATCATTTAACCCTAGCTATTATTCATCAAAATGTTAATTTATAGTCAAATTAACTATTAAAACTAGTTGTTTTTACTCTAAAACAACTTAATCATATGATATTGACACTTAATTAGCATTATTTATTATTAAAATAAATAAAATAATTATTTAAGGCGATCCTTGCCCCCCTCTGGGGCGCCTTGTCGCCTAGGCGACGCCTAGGCGACGCCTTGAAAACAGGGGTCCCAGGGGGATGCGGAGTTGGAATATCTATTCCAAGAACATCCACTTGCAGCATAGGTGGAAGACAAGGACGCTGAGGGAGAGCCAGAGTTTGACCCGAATGACAGATCATGGGCCGAAGGAGAGCTTGATAGCATCGTTGGTGAGGATGAAGACATGCAGGAAGGTCAAAAAAGTCAAGTTCCGTGCACAGCTCCACTTCTTGATCCACCCCAGGCTACAGCTACTCCAGAGAGACTTCCAGCTCCCCCCTGGCCACTACAACTCCAGCTCGGATTCCAGTTGCGGGTCCATCTACCACCACCACCACCAAGAAGAATGATGAATTATTCAGGACTTTAAATAAAGTTTGCTTACCTTTATAGCAAAGTAGTCAAGGAGATCCTACATTGAAGAGGAAGAAGACAAGTATTAAATGGCGACATCATCTCCTTGACACCGAGACCACTCTGCCACCTTCATCAGATGAAGATGAAGAAGAATTTGTCTCACCCACACAACAACAGCGTATAGGGGGTGGAGGTGGAGGTGGAGGTGACAACATAGGTGGAGGCGACGCTTCAGGTGGGGGTGGCTCTACTAGGAGTGCACACACGAGTGGAGCATGTCCAGATGATTTGAGTGACAAAAGACACTCATGTTCGAGTGGCAGGGGCAGCGGACGTTGGACGAGGATGAATGTTTTTGACGAGTTCACATCTTCCTATCCAGAGCCTTGCTATCCACCATCTTTTCTAGCTCCACCTCTGACTGATCATGGAGCTTATGAGTTTAGTAACATGACACAGTCTTTATTTTCCTATAGATACGAGTCAATTATGACTGACCCAAATCAATGGAGATTTCAAGACAATAAGGATGACCAAGACAGAGATCTTGAACTAGCCTATTCAGGACATTACCATAGTTAGTGGTGATTGCATATGTATTTGTTTATTTATTTAACGCAATGTAATATGAGTGTTACGAAGAACATGCATTGTACTATTGTGTGATTGGGTGTGAATTATAAATGATTGTATGATACAAATGTGTTTTTTATTTGATGTATGATTATCTCTTTTAACAATGTTAAATGTTAAAGTTGTCTTGAAAGTTGAAATGTCCAAGGTTGAATAACATCTCAATGTTCTTCTTCCTTACATTTTTTCTGATTTTTTGGCGATTTTTACAATTTTTTCAGAAAAAAAAACCCGATACAGACCGATTCTAGATCCCGGCAGATCGGGCTGGATCAGACCAATCTGATTCAGATTGGATCGGACCGCACCGATCCAGGGTCTGATCTCGATTTTGCGATCCTTGGACCAAATAAATACTCAACATTTTATCTGTTCTGATGTATTTATACTTTTTAAGAAGGTGATACCTCACGAATAGTAAATGAGAAAGTTTATCATTGATCTTTTTATTTTTGTCAATTCATCGCGTATTGCAATGTAACCCTTTTATTTTCATATTACCCACTATTTAAAGAATTGGTTGATCTTGATCAGAATTGGCCAATTTTTGAATCAGATCGACCCATATTGATTTGAACCACCACCGAAACTATTAATCTAGGATCAATTCCCAGAGGAATCAGCCTAGATCGTGAGAATCGGATGATCCATCCGATTTGCCCAGAGTCCTCAAATTATGGTTCCTTACAGAATCAAGATCCGATTTCAATCCACTTTCTTCTCATTAAGGTGAGAATTGACAATTCTCTCTTTCTCCTTCTCGATTTCCCTTCCTTTCCCTCTAGTGGTCCCCTCTAGCATCTCCTTTGGTGAGGTTAAGACCTCCCCTCCAAAGGTATGATTTTCTTCTATTCCTCTTTTCTCTTCTACTTTACCCTAAAACTGAGCGGTCACCCACCACCCCTTTGGGTGGTGATTGTAAGGGTACCCCTACCCTTACATAGTCACCCGAAGGATGACTATCACCCTTTCGGGCGACTAATAGTGGGTGGATGGCTAACTGTCCCGTATCACCCTTTCGGGTGACTAATAGTGGGTGGATGGCTAACTGGCCCGTGGCTGGTTCATTCTAGTTCTGGACGATCTGATTGTCCGGATCGTCCATGTGTCCAACCCTTGTCTAGACTGTCCAATTGTCGGATATGTATATTTTAATATGAATTAATTTTTTGATGTAGGAAAAATACAGAACGAGTAGCAATGTGTCCCTGCATATCGTGACATTGAATGGCAATACATACACATATTAGTTGCCGATAAGAAGATAGTGAATGTAGATGGTGCGGGAAGAAAATGAATGGAGGTGTTTATTGTCTTAAACAACACATAACTGGGTCCATAAGAAGGTGAAGAAGTGTGACAAAGTACCAGTGGAGCTCAGAAAATAAATGATGGCATACTTAACTGGGAGAACATTATAAAGGGAGATACGAATTGAACAAAAAAGCTAACTTACACAATGAGTTACTCAAGTGTTGAGATAAAAATCTCATGGAAGAAAGTAAGAAAATGGAAAATCATATGCATAGGTTGAAGTGTCTTCATCAACTTTTGAGGATGAAGAGGAGACATAAATAAGAACAATAATGTATGCTAGTAGCATTGAAGCCCGCGAAGATGAGGAGAGAAGGGGGTAAGAGGATCTACTGTCAGACGATCGAACATGGAATGCATTCGCCCTACACCTTAGTAAGAATGGGAGAGTGAGTTCCGTCAAGTGCACTCAGTTCGATTGCCGACGGACATGTTCATATATAGGCTGAGTGGTTGAGGTCAAAGGAGTATCAAATAAGTTTTGAAAGGAGTCAAGACTTTAACAAGGGCTACACAGAAGATAGTGAAGCGTATTTATAAATGACTTTTACATGTAGGGATATTTGACTTATTTTGAATGTGTTCTTTTACGTCAAATATCAATAACACTATCTTATCTTGACTTGATGTAGGCATTCCAGACCAAACTTATTTTGGTTGTCCTATGCTGCTCGCCTTATAGGCTTATATGTTGGAGGATATTAAGAAGGAGCCATTTGTCAGGGCTTTAATGAGTCAATGACAATTGGTTGCATCATTTATACATGGGTATCCTAAACATCTACACATCATAAGAGAACATATTGATAATACAGATATAGTGCAACTTAATCCTACCAGATTTGTTACACATTTCATTACATCAAAAAGTCTGTTGAGACATCGACATGACTTGAAGAGATTCATACTTTCATTAACATATGTCATTATGTGGCTGATTTTCATGGAAGAATGGACTAGTTTGATATCCTAACAAAGATGGAACATATTATTGAGGATAGTAGATGGTGGGAAAGAGTGCAATATTATCTGTTTGTGATAAGTCCCCAAGTCACAGATTGTAGAATCTATCGATTCGGATTGAAATCGGTTGATTTTTGGATTGGATCAGTCATGGCTGATTCAATTCTATTGGGGACAACTGATCTGGTAGGAGGCTCTGGGTAAATCAGTCAGAATGGGAAGGATCAGTCTCGTATCCGATCTTCTTGGATTGATCTTGGAATCGGTTGATCTAGGACCAATTATCCCTATTCTTATCGATTGATTCCTTGGAATCTGGTTTGTTCTCGAATTGGATCGATCTGGTACCCGATTCCACTCCCACCCCTCCCTTATATCCCCCTGAGTTGTTTATCAAACAAAATAGATCAGAGAAAAACCAGCTTCCTCAGAAGGTAAGACCGTAAATAGCTCATTCCACCGCATCCAGACAATCTTTGCCACCTCAAATCTAAGATCGCAGTTTGATCTGCCTTCACAACGATCTACTTCTTGATCTGAGTGACTCGGACCTATTCTATAAAAGTTGAGATATTTCGAATTGTTTATTGACATAAACAAAGTCAGGCAAAACTTTTGAAATGATTTCAATATTAAACCTTAGACATATAATAGTTTCAAATAAGTAAAATCAGCTCCCCAACCCCGATCCACCCCTCGCCCCTTCCCTTACTTCCCCCCTCCCCCACTCCTTCAGGGGTGGTTTTTCTCACCTCCGATCTCCTAAGGGGTGACCACCCCTGTGGGGTGACAATTTTTTATTTAAAATTTTGATTAAAAATTTTAAATTATTGTGGTTGTATGCATAGAATGCCATCTTGCCGAGATCTCGCGAGATTCTCGGTCTCACCAAGGCCCTGAGAAACGAGATTGTCGAAATCTTGCCCCACTTAGATTGGTTGATCCGCGACTACTCAGCACCCGCTATTTAATAATAGTATAATAATATTTCGCTATCATTTATACTATCAATGATATCCTTAATTCATAATCATAAAAATGTGTTATATACTTAAATTTTATAAAGATCTATTTTAACTCTTCTCTTTCACATACACATCAAGTTTGTCAAGATTAATCATTTTTCAAAATAAATATATACCTATTCATACATGATTAGATAAATGATATCACATTTTAATGTGTGAATACATAAACATACATATTCAATTATAACCTAAGTCAAAATAATGCTCTTAATCTATTCAAATTTAGATTTAGATATTAATCATCAATTTATCGTACAAAGATTATATCTTACGTAATAAACAACTTATATCAATTCAATTTCACAAATATTTAATTGTCAATTTGTAATAAACAATCAAGAAAAATAACATAAAAAATACTCTTAATACCACATTAGTATTTAAATAAGATTATATAAAAGTTTAAATTTTTTAGAAGCATAAAGACTATTTTTTAGTATTGAGAGTACTTTGTAATTGTTCATTTATACAATTGATGTGCAAATGAGTTATATATTTTCATGTAAATTCATTGATGTACTCTCATCTTTATAAGATATTATGTTATGTTTCATACGTATATATATTTTGATATAAGAATCTGAGATCCGATCTCCCGAGATTTTTTTGAGATTTCTCTGAAATCTCCTCTTTCATTCCCTCAAGACGAAGTCAAGATCCGAGATGGCAATCCTTGGTTGTATGTATAGATAAACTGTTAAACGAGGAGAAAACTACTGTTGCGCATCGTGATTCGATGGAAACATGGGCATTTATGGGATATTGAAAAGAAGAAGATGAGATGTAAATAGTGCCAAAAGATATGAATGGAGGTATATACGGTCTTAAGACCTGTTTTGTTAGGATATAAAAAATGATACTTTATCAATTTTGACATTGATATTCTAAGTGGATGGAGTATCAATATCGAAATTGATAGCATCGAGCTTCTTACATGTTTGGTAAAACCACATTAATATTACAATTGATAGTAGGTGTTTGGTAAACTTATATCAATATCAAATTTGATATTAGGTAGTTGATTTAATAGATAAACTGTTAGACGAGGAGAAAACTACTGTTGCGCATCGTGATTCGATGGAAACATGGGTATTTATTGGATATTGAAAAGAAGAAGGTGAGATGTAAATAGTGTCAAAAGATATGAATGGAGGTACACAGACCTGTTTTGTTAGAATATCAAAAATGATTTTATATCAATTTTGATATTGATATTCTAAGAGGATGGAGTATCAATATCAAAATTGATAGCATCAAGTTTCTTATGTGTTTGGTAAAACCACATTAATATTATAATTGATACTATGTGTTTGGTAAACTTATATCAATATCAAATTTGATATTAGGTACTTGATTGAATAGAGAGCCAAAATTATTATTAATATCAAAATAAACACTGATATCAAAATAAGCATTAATATTAAAATGTATTATTAAAAATAAAAATATTAATGCGATTGCCAAAATATAAATACATGTCTATAAATTTTAAGGAATGAATCAATATCCATCTGCTTGCATGTCAGTCTACACAAGATTCAAAAACTATAAGAAGATTAAAAACACTGGTACATTAAATTTCACTGGATCCACCTGCCGGTATTCACTTGTGAGAACTGTGATTTACATCATAAAAACCTGAAAACAAAAAACTCGATGCAAGGCATTTTCTTGATGGTGCTCAAAACAATATAAAAGCTGCGCTATACAACCTTAAGATGACGAAAAAACCCAAAGCCAATTCAGATTTTTAAACGGAAGAAAAAGAGTTTCTTCAACATGAGTTGAGTATATATGGATCAAGTTTTTACAATGCAATTTTGTCAATCTGAGTTCGCAAACATCATCTACCCTAGAACATCCGGGGAGAAATTAAGAAGGGGAAGGAATTGTAGAAAGAGAAGAGTAAGATAGATACATTGGATTCCAGAGAACAAGATGGACAGAAGTCTCTAATCATCGTCCACCATTTCACACGTGTTCTCATTACTCTGGGAACTAACTAGGGTAGGGACAAGGGGTAAAGGGATTGGAGTAGCAACGGAGAAGGGGGGAAATCTGCAACTAGAGAAAACAAATGAAAGCAAAGGAAAAGTAGTTGGATACCTTTTTCATTAAGAAAGGATAAATTTGTGAATGACCATATTTCAAAATTGACGTCAGAATAACTATCTAGCTCACCCTAATCAACAATCATAACAAGAAAATCTGCAGTACTTAACCTCATTAAATCTGTATGGCCAAACCGAACATAAGAAGATAATAAAAAATATTGCTCAAAGATGATTGGACAATCTGGAATTTGACTAAACCAAACTATAGATTTGAATTTCAACATGACAAGCAAATATGAACATATTTTTTCAGATGGACCTTATCCAATCCTAAGAGAATGGAATGTCAAGGTGGGACTATGATCTGACAATTCTGGAACCTAATGACATCTGAAACCAGCAAAAAATGCAACAGACTGAAATATGAAATCAAAGATTGATAAGGAGTCCGAAAATGCTATTATCAAAGAGTCCTAAATATAATCTCGAGAGCTCATGGGCTGCCAAGATCTAAGAAATCCAAACTGGTAAAGTTCAGTAAACCAGAAAACCTGCAAACTTTTTTAAAACAGAACACCCATAAATCCTGGGAGTCCGGAGAAATCTGACCACTCAAAAGGAGCTCGGAGCTTAGGAAACTAATCCCCCAAAACTAAAAAATAAATAAAACTAAAATAAAATAATCAGATTTGCAATCAAATCCCAGTCAAAAAGAATCCGAACTAAAATACAAAAAATCTGAAGTACTCTTAAAATTTGAAACACTCAATCTCAGTTCTAAAACATAGAACTAAAAATGCCAAAAAATCCTGAAATTCTCAGACATAGGAATCAAAATTCCAAACTCCTCAAATCTAAAATTTTAGATGCCTAAATCCAAAATCTCAATTCAGAAGTCTCAAAGTTTCCCAATCTGAGAAGATGCAAGTATGAAGAATGGATGCTTAAATAGAGAGCCTACATCTAAAAGAGGGAATTGATTAGTTTCTGAAATAACTGGTGTTACAAACTTTGGAGAATTCCTATGACTTAAATGATAAAGAATCCGAGGTTACCAGACTTAAAAAACAAATAAAACTAACATTCTGAATTTTTAGTCACATCAAGGAAGAGAAGATTCAAAAGGGTTGAAATATTAAATCACCAATTTCAGATTTAGAAACAAACATGTAAAAAAATGAAACCAGAAACAAGATATCCAAACATCAAAATCAGGCCCCTTGAATCATAATCCTAACAAATCACAAATAAAAGACATATCAAAATCTGAAACTGGAATCAAATTCCCCAAAAATAAAAATATAAGAGATAATAATAAATCCATACAATCCCAAGTCAAAGAGAAAAAATCAAGATCTTAAATTTTAGATTCAAGGAATAAGAAATCAAAAAATGCTTTACCCAGGCTTCCTAAATTTGAAATTTTGAAGTGTTTCAAATTTAAAATCATAAACTCAAACCTCTTTAATCCAAATTCTAATGAATCTCAAACGAGAGATCACCAGATCCCAAACATTAATTAAAAAAATCTAAAATCTTGAATCCCCTCAATCTGAAACTATCATTAAGGTTGAAATTGGACATAATAACAAAATATAAAAGGACATATGTAGAGTCGACTCAACTCAAGCCTTTTCAACTATCATTAATGTGCAGTAAGATCAAACTCAAGACTAATGTGGAGTACTTCAAATTTGAGCTGTAGGAATGAAACTGATCCTTTGAATATATAATCATAATCATCATAAATTCAGTACAATCTATGAAAAACGGAAAAATATCAATACCTTTACAACAACAACACTACCACCATCAGAGTTTTGCAAGTCTCTCTTGCAGTTTCCCCCTAGTTTGATGTGCTTAGCTCAATTAAAGGCCTCAACTACCACAAATTACGAATGTACAAAAGATGATTATGAAAAGTCGTATATCCAACAATGATTTGTCCTATGAAAAAACTTGAACACACTAGGGAATCTTCACCATAACCGAAAAACAAACTGAAAGCCAAACCAGAGAAACAGTGGCAATCTTGCATTGCCAACATTCTTCAAGGATGCAGTGGTGGTATGCCCATATTTGCTACTAGTTTAGCTTTAGCTAAACCCTAGTTCTAAGGTTAGGTTGAGCACTCAAAAGTTGAGATTGATTAACACTCTCTGCCGCGCGCACCGCCTCCCTTCCAACCTCTGCAACTGTTGACATCTCACGACGGAGCCAAAACAGGAGCCTGACACCCCCTCTGCTGCTTGTTTCATCTCTTCCAAAAGCAGGTGATCGACCGGGTGGGCTCCGGTTGCTGCCTGGCCCACTGCCACGATTGTGACCAGAGGGAGCAGTTGAGTTCCAGGACATTCACGGCGTCGTGCATGGCATCTGACGACCTGAAGACACGGAATTGTACGCCAACCCGAGGATCTTCAGCTATGCCAAGCTCTACGCCGCCACCAGCAGGCTCAGCAAGGAGCTGCTGGGTAGCAGCAGCTGTGGCTGAGTGTACCACATTGTGCTTCTCAGCGATGCCACCGTCGTCGCCGTCAAGTGCGTGGCAGTTGACCGACCGGAAGATCAGCTCGAGAAGCCTATTACAGAGGGCTCGATGCTGATATGAGGTGCGGATGGGTGGAAAGGAGGCACAAGGGTTCCAGTGGATAGTATTGATTTTAAAATAGGTAAGAGCTTGTATTAATTTTGAGAGGCTTTAACACTACTAATTTTAAAATCGACAGCGGTATCCAAACACTCTGTTAGATCGTATATTAGTATCAATTTTAAAATTGATACTGATATAGGCAAGGATCGCGGGATCGGAATCGGAATCGGGATCGGTGGGTACCGATCCGGATCGGATCGGATCGATCCGATTCCGACCGATCTTCCAGAAGAACTTTCGATCCGGAATCGCTCCGGATCGGTTCTTTAAAGGTGCTAAAATATTAAAAAAATATCAAAATAACATGCTAGATCGGATTCCGATCCGATCTAGCATGTTTTAGGGTGATTTCGGGCCCAAAAGTGGCCTGAAATCGGCGCCACGGCGGCCCGTGACATCTTCCCCGCCCTATCGGTCGGGCGGGGAAGACGACCTTACCGGGTCCATCGGACTGGACCCGGTAAGGCCAGGATCCGGTGACTTAAAGTCACCGGATCCTCAACCGGTAGGGGTATAATAACCCTACCGGTTTGCATATCGGGTCCATGGGACCCGATACGCTAAAATGCTGGATCCGGTGACTTAAGTCACCGGATCTTGGCCTAACTGGGCCGATGGACCCGGTAAGGTCGTCTTCCCTGCCCGATAGGGCGGGGAAGAGGGCTGCCGCGGCGGGATGGCCGCCGCGGCAGCCTGTGGGTCGATTCCGGCGAGGGAATCGCCGGAATCGATCCGGAATCGACCGAATCGGTCGATTCCGGCACCGATTCCACCTACAAACATCGATCCGGACCGATCTTTGGTCCGGATCGGTAGTTCCGCCGGGAATCGGATCGTAGGGGTCCGATCCGATCCAAGAATCGGCCGATCCCGATCCGGATCGGCCGATTCTGCAATCCATGGATATAGGTGCTCAATACGGTTCCCAAACAGGCCGATAAGTAAAATATAGCTGGTTTGGGTGTCAGTGCCAGATGTTTTGATGTGGGGGGAAGGCACTCGCCCTTCTTAAGATATTGAGTTTGGTTGTTTGCATTCAGTTCGACTGATGGCAGACATTGCCATACATAGCCAGAGTGATAAATGTCAACGGTTGATAAAGTATGCCTTAAAGTGAGTTAAGGCTACAATAGGGGCCGCAAAGAAAACAATGAAGCACATAGTCAAATTCTTTCTACAAGCAGGTATATGAAGATGTTTAAGTTTTATTAACTATATGTTTTAGATGGTTTTGAAAAATTTATTAATAATGATATCTTTATTTTGATTCATGTAGGTGTTCCAACACATGTAACTACCAATCCTTATTTGTAGACAATGATAGATGTCACTGGTGAGGCTAGGTCAGGATTGAAAGTCCCTACCTTGAAGTACATATGTGAGGGTGGGTTGGATGAAGCAAGGATCGCGGGATCGGAATCGAAATCGGGATCGGTGGGTATCGATCCGATCCGGATCGGATCAGATCGGACCGATTCCGACCGATTCAATGGAAGAAAATCGATCCAGAATCGGTAAGAAAAAAAAGCCAAAAAAAAGATCCGATTCCGATTCTGATCCGATTCCGGACCGATTCCAAGCGATTCCGGCCGATTCGGACCGATTCTGGCCGATCCGACTGGAATAGCAAAAAAAGAAAAAAACGATCCGATTCCGATTCCGATTCCGATTCCGGACCGATTCCGGCCGATTCCGGACCGCTGCCGACCGATTCTGCGGAATTCATGCCGGAATCGGTCCTTCCGCATGGAATCCACCGATCCGATTCTGGAATCGGTCGGAATCGGTCCGATTCCACCGATTCCGTAAACAATGGGATGAAGAGATTGATGAGTTGAGGTCTTGGATAGATGGATTCAAATCCATCTGGATGGAGATGAGGTGTACTATAATGAGTGATGGGTGGACATGAATCATAAGGAGATCACTTATTAATTTTCTTATGTATTGTTCTAAATGCATCACATTCTTGTAATCCATTGATACATTAGGCCAGATAAAGAATGCAGATTACTTATTTCATTTTGATGAACACTATGGTGGATGAGAATGAAGAAGAAAATTTTGTGCATTTTATCATTGACAATGAAGTATTGTATAAGGTTACATGAAAGAAACTATTGGAGGTTAAATCACATTTGTTTTGGCTGTCCTATATTGCTTATATTATTGATTTGATGTTGGAAGACATTGGGAGGGATTCAAGTGTAAGGTCCTTGGTGAGTCAAGGACAACTTATCACATCCTTCATTTATGGGCATCCAAGACTGTTGTATATCATGAGGGACCACATCGATGGTCGTGATCTAGTAAGACTAGGTCCCATTAGATTTGTCATGTATTTCATTGCGTTAGAGAGTCTCTATAGATATAGACGTGTTTTGAAGAGGTTCATACTATTCACTACATATCAAGAGTACATGAATACCCACAGAAGCTCATTGGAGCAATATGATGTTCTATGGAAGATGGAGCAGTTGATTGAGGATAACAGGTGGTGGGAAAAGTTGTGGTACTACCTATCTATGACAGAACACCTAGTACAAGTGCTTAAATTGGTGGACTCCAGTGATAAAAAATCAAATGGTGTACTTGTATGATGCTATGGACAAAGTAAAATTGAAAATTAAAGAGAAGCATCCTAAGGGTTATAAGAAATGGTGAAAGGTAATAGATGGCAAAACACTTCACGATATTCATGTAGCCAATATAATTTTATTTGTTGTATTTTATTTTATTCTTTTTGTAATCAATTATTGTCTTAAACATTGGATTGTGTTACATTTTGACATGATATTTTTTTGAACACAAAGATGTAATATAGTGGGTAAATGTGAAATGATGCTGAAATATTCTTAGGCACTTTATGAATGACAAAGTGTTTGTGTAGGATTCCATAAGACAAAATAGAAGTTGAGATTGAAGTGAGTAATTTTTACTCATTTAAGAAGTATTGAACTTGAATATGAGCAATTAACTTAACTATATTTCTTATTGTGTTTTAGATGACTTCGTACAAGCATAGAATTGATGTCTATGGCGATTCTTATCTTTTGTATTCATATAATAAAGTTCTCTTGATAAGTTATTACACATTTAGTATATAATAAACATTGTTACAAGAATATTACATATTTATTAATTTTTACACTATTTATTATTTTTACATCTGAGTGGTGTATTCAAGTAAGCAACATGAGTGGATGGAATTCACTAACTGCTATTGCAGTTTAGATGTTAAGTCAGAGTACTAGTTCATCCCAATGTGAGAGAATCTGGAGCGCCTTTAGTCTTATACACATGAAAAGAAGGAATTGTTTGAAAAGTGAAAGATATAAAAAACTAGTCTTTTACCATTACACCATGGGATTGATGATAAAATATCAAAGATAGACAGAAGACATCTGAGAAAAGATTTGTAAATTTTGCAGGGGGATTATACGATGAGAGAGCTCAAGCTCAAAGTAGTCAGGTCAGGGGCAAGGTTTGTCATAAAATGACATTGACTTGGAATATTTATTCCAAGAAGAAAATCCATTTGTAGTATAGATGGAAGACAACGACGTTGAGAGAGAGTTATAGTTCGACCCGAATGATAGATTACGAGCTGAATGTGAGCTTGATAGCGTCTTTGGTGAGGGCGAAAAATGTAAGGGCAAGACATCCAGGTTCTATGCACAACTCCAATTTCTGATCCACCTCGGAGTACAGTTGCTCCATAGTCAGATCTAGCACTAGCCACAACTCCAACTCAACTACCAAGTGTATGACCTTTCACCAAGAAGAATGGTGGCTTGTTCAAGGCCTTGAAGAAAGTTTGCCATCCAACGTGCCAACGTACTCAAGAAGAAGAAAGTTTGAAGCGGAGGAAGCTAAGTACCAAACGTCGACATCACATTGTTGCAGATACTATTTATCACCATCATCAGATGATGAGGAGGAAGAATTTTTTCCACCCGCACAACAACAAGATGTGGGTGGTTTAGGTAGGGTAGAGGTGGAGGTGGAGGTGGAGGTGGAGGTGATGGTGGTTTTACTAAAAGTGCACACGAGTGGAGCTAGAGCAAGTCTAGATGATTTGATTGACATGAGGCATTAAAGTGGAAGTAGCAGTAGACGTTAGAATAAGATGAATATCTTTCATGGGTACACTGTATCGTATCCGGATCATGTTTTGAACTTCGAGACTTGTTATCCACCCTCTTCTCCTACTTCGGCCGAGGGTGGAGTTTATGATTTTAGCTAAATGGTCTAATCATTATTTTTATATAATTATGGGTCAATCATGAGTGTTCTGAGTCAGTGAAGAATCGAAGAAAATGAGGAGTTAAGACAAAGATTATGAGGGGCAATTTCGTAGTTGGTGGTGATTGAAATGCATATTTTTTAATATATGTGACTTGTACTATCTTCTTTATTTAATAGAATGAATATTAGTGTTAGTTTGTATCTATTTATGTTAAAATATCTCATAGTTACATGAAAATATGGTAGATGGCATAATTTCTTTTATTAACAAATTTTAGAATGTTCTCTCATTTTTATATATATTTTTAAATTTTTAAATTTTTTTTGAAACTAAAGATAAAAAAAGATTGATCTGGACTGATTCTTGATCAGTTTTTATTCTAGCGAATTAACTTGGATAGGACCAGTTCAATCCAAGTTGGATCGATATCCACCAATCCTGGTTTTGATTCCAATCCTTCGATCCTTGTCGTTGGTACGTGTGTCGATATTGGTCGATACAAATGACAAAAATCAAATGAGGTGCTTGTATGATGTAATGGATAAAACTAAGATAAAAATCAAAGAGAAACATTTAAAGGGTTATGAGAAAAGGTGGAAGATAAGAGATAACGAATGTGATAAGACACTCCACCACTATATTCATGCTGTATGAATTTGTTTTTGTCATATTTCATACATTTCATTGTAGTAATGTGTTACTATCATTAATGGTTCTCTTCCCCTTTTATCATTATATTTTTTGAATCCAAGTATACAATATGGTGGGTAAGTATCTAATGATGCAGTGGTTATCGAGGCATGTTGTCAGTGATATAATGTTTATGTAGGATTCCACAAGACAAAATATAAGTGGGAATTGTAGTGAGTTGTTGCTTGCTTACATATGAGTAATTGAATTTCGAAGATTAATAAATTAATTTTTATTTTATATTGTATTTCAGATATATAAATCTTGAATTCTATAGAGATCAAAATCTATGATATTCATGTGATAAGGTCTTCTCATATGTTTGATAATATTCAGGTTATATTAAATTTTTTTGTAAGAAGATTACACACTTACTATGCTATTTGTTTTTTTTTTGTAGCTGAGTGATAGATCCAAGTATCTAATAATAGTGGATAGAATTCACTCGTTGTTATTGCAATACGAGGATTGAGTCAAAGCATTAATTCATCGCAGTGTGAGAGGAACTAGAGCACTGAGTCAAATACATACAAAAAAGGAAACATGTTAAAGAGTGAGAGATCGGACAAACTAGTATTTTGCCATTACAATATGCGACTAAGAAGCAAGAACATTAAGAACCGACAAAAAATTTTAAACAAAGGTTTGTATATTTGCAAGTCGTCCTTATGAGCAAAAACACAATGCAGGTAGTCATGATTGACCAACCTTAATAGTGCATTCAAGAAAATTAGGAGAAAGAAGACTATTAGAGCTAATTCCATAAATGGTGGTGATGAGAAGGTATCATTTTTGTTGTATATGAATTGTATATTTTTTTTCTTTATTGAAATTAATATTAGTGTTATTTTATATCTACTTGTCTTAATATATCTTATAGAAAGTGATAGTCACATAAAAATATGTTAGATGGCATTTTTAAATTTATAATTTTTTTCTAGGTGTTCATAATTTTGTGGGATTTATCATATTTTTTTGAATGTTTTGAAAAAAATGGAAATTTTTTTGATCTTGACTGATTTTGGATTGAGATTCCTTTCAGAGAATTAGTCTGGATCGGTTCAATCTGATCCGATCTGGGTCAGATCGGCATTGGCCAATTTGGCCCCCAATTCCAATCCAACATTTTTTGATATTGTCTTGAGTCATCTATTCATAAGATCAACTCATCGATCTTTAAATCTAACCTACCATCGTAGATATATTTCAAACTTAGGTCTTTTAATCTTGGTCTAGTCTCAATGATAGCATCAATCATTGTTTGAAAATATAGGCTTTTAGCTGCATGAGCTAGATACCTACATCAAGTCAAGATAAGATAATGTTACTATTGTTGAAACCTCGTATTTTCATCTTCTCTTTTTAAAGAGAAAAAGAAATTTTGTTGGGATTAGAATTCCTTTTTGAAATTCTTTTCCTTCTTTTGGACTAGCATTGACTACTATGAAAATATGTGATATTCATAGAAGTATTAGTTAATTTGATGTGGTATTATCTTATAGGAACACTGATGGTTCCATAGATTTGCTAAGTGTCGACGTGGGTATCACCGACCACTTAGATGATCTGAACCACAAATTTGATTTGTGAGGTTTTATGAGTTCTTTGAAAATAAAATTTGACCTCTCTCCACCGGACTTGCAATATTCCGGTGTTTATTACATCGAGCAAACACTCGAAAACCTTTGATTAACCGTCACAGCAACCTGTTGAAATGAAGTCATTCATCCACATAAATACAAAGCTGGAAGACATATCCCCATGGTCTCATGAGATGGCATTTGGTTGAGCTTATTCAAACTTTTTGTTTTGGTTCATTGATCTTCTTCTCCTTTTTTTGTTTAAGATTTGATTTGATTTTTTTATGTCTTTGGTCATTTGTTAACTTAGACAATTTTGAATTGATATCCTTTTTTATTTGTTTGTTGGAATTGATTTCCATTTTTTGGTGTGTTTGTTAGCAATTTTTGCTTGATTTAAGTGAATTTCTTATTATTATTAAGATTTGTTCTTAATAATATTGGTCACTTTAATTTTTTATGGTCGATTTTAATCCAACATAACTTATTTTTGTAGTCATTGGTTGACATTTTTTGTGCATTATTTAATGACACAATTTTGGTTGAATTATGTTAACATTTTATTAATGTTTTGATCATTTATTTGATTTTGATTTTATTATGCACACTTAATTATTTAAGTAGCATTATCCATTTGGGTTGATTTAATTTTTTATGGTTAAGTTGGATTCAAACTTAACATGTTTTGTAACCATTTGTGGTTATTTTTTATGTATGATTTTATGACATGGATTTGATTTGATTATGATGGCATTTTTGTTAATAAATAAGTCATTATTTGATTTGATTTAATCAAATTTGATTATTTGATTATAATTTTAAATTATTTAAATGACTTATTTAATTTTTATCCACCTCTCAAAGTCTATAGGGAATCAATGTCATTTTAGCAATGGCACATCGGGTCAATCGAACTTGAATTATTTCATGTCGATTTAAGTATATGGAAGTACAATAAATGAGGGGCATTCGAGCCTTTGTTCCTCAACACACGTCAAAGTTTGTTCAATTTAGCCAGCACTTCGGCTTTACCGATTTGGGTTTCGGCTTTGCCGGTATTTCAATTTTTACCGAACCAAATTTTCTTCATATATCCAAGAATGACTTGATTGCATTTGATATGCAGCATTTTTCGAGCTTCTTTGGTTTTGTTGACATTTCGGTTTACCGATCTGGATTTTGACCTTTCCGACATTTCGGCCTTACCGAACCAGATTTTCTTCATATATCCAAGAATGACTTGACTGCATTTGATATGTGGCATTTCTAGAGCTTGTTTGGTTTTGCCGACATTTCGGCTTTACCGATCTGGGTTTCGACTTTTCCGACATTTCGGCTTTACCAAACCAGATTTTCTTTATATATCCAAGGATGGCTTGATTGCAATTGATATGCGGCATTTCTGGAGCTTGTTCGGTTTCGTCGGCATTTTGGTTTTACCGATCCGGATTTTCATTTAGAATTTCCGTTCGGTTTGACCGGCATTTCAGTTTTACCGACTTGGATTTTCACCTTGATTTCCCGTTCGGTTTGACCGGTATTTCGGCTTTACCGACTTGGGTTTTCATCTTGATTTTCTGTACGGTTTGACCGACATTTCGGTTTTACCGATTTGGGTTTTCTATTTAAATTCCCGTTTGGTTTGACCGGCATTTCGGCTTTACCGATTTGGGTTTTCATCTTGATTTCTCGTTCGGTTTGACCGGTATTTCGGCTTTACCGACTTGGGTTTTCACCTTGATTTTTCATTCGGTTTGACCGGCATTTCGGTTTTACCGATTTGGGTTTTCTATTTGAATTCCCGTTCGGTTTGACCGGCATTTCGGCTGTACCGATTTGAGTTTTCTATTTCTATCCAAAATAGCTTGCTATTTTGGGCCACTTTTAATGGAAAGGTAGCGCAAAACCACTTAATTTCGGCAGCATTTCGACTAGACCGAAGTTGGGTTGGCTTTTTTTCTATCCAAAATAGTTCACTATTTTGGGCCCCTTTTTATGGAAAGGTAGCACAAAACCAGCCCTTTTTATGGAAAGGTAGTACAAAACCGAGGTATTTCTTACCTTCTAAGGAGTGAGAACTTAGAGTTTCTCTCTTCTCAACTCTCTCTTTCTCACCAAATGCCAACCTCTTCCCAATACTCTTCCCCTGCTGGCTTTCTCTTCTCGCGAAAGAAGCACCACGACGGTACCCTGTTCCGACGACAACGACAAGCTTGGCGATGGCAAGTCAGTCCGATGACGCCGGCAGTGAAGGGGGACGATGATGGAGCTTTCGGTGGCTTCTTCTCTTCTTTGCTCCTTCTCTCTCGGCGACGGCAGGGAGGTTGGCAGCTGTGATGGCTGGTGAAGGAGGTGGCGGTAGTGGCCCTCGAGGGTGGCGACGGCGGTCTTTCCCCATCCCTCTCATCCTTCCCGGCAAGTGCAGGATGTCGGAAGCTTGTGCGGTCGCCTTCCTTTCTCCGGACGGGGTTGACAGCTGCGAGGATTGGTACAACGGCCTTGAACGGGGGTGACAGTTCTTTTTCTAGCTTGGGACCACAAACAGAACCCTCGAGGGTCTGTTTTCTCCTCACGGTGGCTCTCCTCTTTCTGGCCTTCGTTGGCAAGTACTTCCCCCAACGGCTCTCCCTTGTGGAGACAGCGGTAAAAGGGGAAGTCGATCGCGTCGGTTTAAGTCCGACGATGTCGACAACAAGGGCCTTTGGCTTCCCTTGGAGCTCAGGGCCTTTCGGACGTCATTTCGCGACGTCGACGTTGACAACGGTGGGGAGAACTTCAGTCCCCCCCGTTTTTTTTTTTTTCGATGATTGATTTCTTCGACCGCCGCCTTCCAACCGAATGGTTTTATTCCGGGAAGGACCTCGTCCGCCTCTTTTGAAGGGGGGACTAGTCATTTTCAGCAAATCACCGACGGTTTAACCGAGTGGGATTTGTCCCTTTTCAGATTCAGTTTTGACAAACCAATATCGGATTTGCCAATTGACACGCGCACGTGTTTGGGGTTTAAGATTTTTCCGGTTCAACAACTATTTATTTCAAATTTCAATAACATAAATGAACACAATCAAAATAAGTCAAGTATTTTATATACTTGCATGTAAAAATCATTTACAAATATGTTTCACTGCCTTTTTTGCAGCTCCTGTTTTAGTTATAACTCCTTTCAATGCCTACTTGATAATGCTTTTACTTTTGCTACTTTACCTATACTTGGACGTGGCTGTTGGTGGAACTAACTGTGATTGATAGAACTCACTTTCCCAACTTGACTGAGGTGTTGGGTAAATGTCTTTCACATTCGACTGTCTGGCAATAAATCCTCTTGCCCGCTACTAGTCTCCTCATCCTCACTGACCTGAGCCATATTGGCATGCATTACTCTTCTTATTTATGTTTCATCTTCATTTTCAGAACTTGATGAAGGCATCTCAACCAACGCATATGAATTTTTTCCACTTTCAAACGTGAAATTTGTGTTTTGATGCATGAGCAACTCATCGTGTAGGTTGGTTCTCTACTCAATTTAGATCTCCCTTTGTGATGTTTTCTAGTTAAATGTACCATCATCATTTCTCTCAACTATGCTAGTATCTTGTCACACTTTTTCACATTCTTACTAACCTCACCGATGTGTTGTTTGATGTGATAAGCATCTTCATTCATTTCTTTCTCATACCACTTATACTCTTACATTTCGCCCACTTTTTGTCAACATCTAACATGTCTGTGTTGCTATCCAATGTCACGATGTGCAAAGGCACCGTGCTCCTCATTCAACATTTTTCTTATACACAAAAAATTAGTTCATATTAAATAAATTTATTTGATAGTCGAAAGGTAATTAGACAATTTGGATAAGAGTCAGACAATTGGATGATCCGGACATATAGATTGTTCGGAATGGGAACAAACAAGTCATTGGGTCACCAGCCACGTTTGGTTGAGGGGTGGCTGATCCCCCCCTTCCGTGAAGAGACGGGGTGGTAGGTTGTCTGCCATAAGGTTCTCCCTTCTAAGGCCAACAGGCCCGGGGGGAGGGGAGGGGGAAAAGGGGAAAACCTTACTTCGGAGGGTTTTTTTTGACCTCATCGAAGGGGAAGGGAGTCCTAGAATATGGAGAGAGGGGAATCAGGGTAAGGGAGAAAGGATCGCCGATTTCTCCTCTTATTGGGGAGGAATCGGATCCGTAATTGGACATGATTTTGTAACTTATGGTATCCCAAAAACTCGACTTGAATCAGCTAATTTTTGATCTGATTCTGGAGAATTGGCAAATCCTGGATCAGTGGTTCCAGTGGTGGATTGGATTGACATGTGCTGATCCAATCCAAGAACTGCTGATTCTGATCTAGTTCAGCTGGTTCTGCCTTCTATGCATTGGATGCTCTTACAAAACAGGACGAAGTGGAGGCAGTTTCAACACATTTCCTCCACTAGAAAGCACCCAACAAGGCAAGGATCTCAATGACAATTCAAAGTGGCTTGGTGAAGATACTAAAACAAATAAGCAAATATTTTCCATCTCCTCCCTATCAACCAGCGTGGTTGTGTGCAAGCCATGAGGAGTCCCCATCAGGACTTACTCCTCTTCAACTCTTCTATATAAACAGCCCCCGGTCCACATGATAAGGGTTTCAGATGAGTAAGGTAGGTTTTGGAAGATAGAGAGAGAGAGAGAGAGGCTGTAGTTCCAAGAAGACAAAAGAGAGAAGTTGCTATAGGTTTGAGTACTTCCATCTAGCATTGTTTCTCATGGAGAAGGAGTCGAGGGGAAGATGATCAAGGTAAGCAACCACCATGCTTAGATGATCTCTTGATCCTTCCTCTTCTCCTCACATCTATAGATGATCTCTCAGCCATGCGTCTCCTTCTCGTGCATGCATATGGCTTGACCCTATGAAGACATGCTACCTGGTTACCCTCCCTTCATATGTCTATGACATTATTTAATGGGGACTGCTCCTCTGGTTGCCTCTCCTTGCCTTAATAACATAGCCTATGCGTACATGCCATCTCCTTGGATGAGAAGGAAAAGGCCGGCTGATGGGAATGTCAGTTTTAGTTTTCTTTTACTGTTCATTCCTTAGTAAGACTTTTTGGTAAATTCTTCCTTAGAGGGTTTTCTTGTAAATGATAGACTCCTATATAAGGAGACCATGTAGTCATGGATGTAAATGGTGAAATGGATTAAGGTTTCGGAGATTTTGGTTCCGAAATGAGGGACATGGCCCTATCTCTTTCTTTCTTTCCCCTCTTTCGTGACGTTTGGGTGTGGCCCAGTTCTACTCTCTCTTTTCTATTCCCTTTCAAAGGATTCTTCCGCCACAAGGTTCTTCTCCCAATGGCCTTGTTCCTCCTCTTCCTGATCTCCTTCCCCTCGGCCAATCTCTATTTTTTCTCTCTCATGTTTTGTTCTCCGATTCCTCCTTTTACCCCTTCTTCGTTCCCTCAGTCGTCATGATCGATCACAAGCGCATCTTCAATGGCTCCAACATTTCTTCCTCCCTCTTGGATCCAGATGATCGAAGGAGCACTGCCAGGCAATAGGAAGAACGTCGTTGGTATCTTCCTATTCTGAGAAGCTGTTGTCAGTCTAGTTGATCTGATATACAACATCGTTTTCTCCTCAACCAGTCTTCCCCTTCTTCCTCTTCTTCACATATCATGCTATCATTGTTTGGTGGAACTCTTCGATGACCTTCTTCAACAATGACGATGTTCGGAGCTTCACAACATCCTACTGCATCTTCTCCATAGTTGTCAAGGTGCCCGCCTAGGTGCCGCCTAGGCGGCAAGATGCTTTTCCAACAGCGCCTTGCCAGGGCGCCTTGTCTGGGGCCAAAAAGGCACCCAAGGCGCCTGCCTAGACGCCCAAGGCGCCCAGGGTATTTTTACATGATTAAACAAATAATTTTGAGAGGTTTTCCCCCCTTAGTACCCCTCACAAGAGACACTTATTTAATGATAGTTTGAATATATTAATATATTACACTATCACTTATACTATTATACATATTTAAGATTTATGATTATAAACATATATTATATACACATCATATTTACTTATGTGCATAGATAAAACACTCATATTCAATTATAACATAAAAATATAATTATATTTATGCTTATTTGTATGTATAACAACCTCCCGACTCAGCCTTCCTTGAATACCGTCTTGAACGCCTAGGCGACGCCTAAGCGGCCGCCTTATCGCCTAAGCGGAATCGGTACCCTTCAACGCCTTGGGCACTTTGTCGCCTTGACAACTATGGTCTTCTCTTTTACGGTGTAATCCCAATTTGAAACCGGTGATGTTGCCTTTGGATTCCTCTTCCCGTGGGCACTCTTTGGTTTGGTCTTCATGTGGAGCCCATAGTTGTCAAGGCGACAAGGCGCCCAAGGCGTTGCAGAGTGCCAATTCTGCTTAGGCGACAAGGCGTCCGCCTAGGCGTCGCCTAGGCGGTAAGGCGGGGTATGAAGGCAAGGTAAATTTGTATGACCATAACATGTATAAATCTAATAACATTGGCATACATTAATTGCAACAATGACATGGATTGATAACAAAGTTTGAATAAATTCGGATTAAGTAGAGTAAATGAACTTACCAATTAATATAAATAATTTTTGAACTTCTTTTCTTCTATAAAAACCTGCAAAGTATATTTCAAAATATATGCAAAATGCAAATACTAAGCAATCCAAGTTACCACAACACAATGCACTAAGGTAGCGAGACATAAACATAAATAAAACATAAAATAACATAAAAAGATTAAGAGTACTTCAAAATGCAGACAACTAAAAATGTAGTTTCAACAATAAAGTAAACTACATCACATAAACTTTAAATGACAAAATGTTCAAAAGTAATGTAGCTTCACCAACTCAAAGCTTAAATCCAAACACAATTTTCAAGGTTTTCAATATCTTTTGATTAGCTCTTCATTCGTATTGTCTTCCTCACGTGTCTCCTCCCATAATGTGCCTCCATCATCATTATCATCATTATCTCATCTTCATCTTCCTGAAGCTCTTCATCACTTCCTCATCTTCCTCTCTCATGCATCGCGATGCACTCGATTGTCTAATTACTCTTCGAGGCCTTCTCTCAAGCACCGTAGCATCATCCACATCTTTCCATGTCGATCTTCCCTTTCACGAACCACATCCGTATCTTCCCTTACCATCCACTCATTTCCCCAATCTAAGTCATCAAAACAAATAGATCATATCTTTTCAGATCTTTTCTTCGCCGCTATGAATCTTTCACGAAGACGACGATTGTATCAACATATACCAAGTCATTCAACCGCTTGTGTTCCAAGCGGTTTCTCTTCTAGAATGAAACTAAAAACACAAGATTGTTAATTGAAAAGCAAATTATTAAATGTAGATCACGTAATTCACCACACAACTTTAAAACTTACAAATTCAAAGGTACTCCAATTCCTTTCACAACCGGACGATTTAGCTACAACAAAGGCCTAAAATCCTTAATGCAAACTCCTCAACTCTCGGAGTTTCTCCACCATACCGTGTCCACCAATCAGCTATGCTGGCATAAAAACATAAAATTAAGGTAATATCTTACAAGCTAAACAAAGAAGAAACATAAAAATAAGAATAAAAGATATCTCCTTACTTGAAGCTTTGTCGCGTGACTTATAGCAAAGGAGAGGCCAAATGTGCCTGGATTCCAAATACGCAGTAAAGCCGATTATTAATCTTTTCGTAAATCAAGATTTGCCACCATTCTTTCGCAAACAAGTGTAAAAAGAACTTTCCATCTTTCCACCGCACTTGATCTCTAACTTTAGCATCAAAGTAAAACTTTGGATTTAGAAAATATCCAAATTCAAATGTAAAGGACGTTGCATTTGTACCTCCCATCGACGATCTACAATTTTTAAGATGAGTGTATTTTGCTTCTTTTCCTCGCAAAATTTTCAACAATTTTTTGCTTTCAGACATTCCATACGGCAAGATACAAATAGCCCATTGCTGGTTTTTCATCCCCATCCACTATCCTTAGAACTCGTAGAATAGTCGACATGCTCTTAAAATTTCTTCCACTCCACGCCAAAACTTAACTTCAAAAATATATGAAGAAACATTTTTTCCCACGTTTGTCTCTGCCCACACACTTTTATGCCAAGCATCGGAGGAGAATAATCTCTTAAGTCCCCTTTTAACACCATCATCATGTAATCTCTCCAAAGTGAGGAAAGATGTAGCAAATCGAGTTACCCCACATCTTACAAGTTCTTTCCTCGTGTTTCCTTTCTCATGAAATCCAACAAACGCGAGTGATTATACATGTAGTTAGTTATCTTCTTTGCCAAATAGTACATAAACTTTCATCGTACCGATATCCTCCAACATTAAATCTAGACAACGTAGCTGCACAAGGTGTCCAATATAAGTGCTTTCTTTTCGTCCATTAACAATCTCCCACTCGCAACATTGTACGCCGCATTGTCCGTCACAATCCGAACAACATATTGTTCACCAACTTTGTCAACCATTTTGTCTAAAAGCTCATAAAGAAGGATGGCATCTTTTCATGTCGGAGACATCTACGGACTTAAAAATAGGTCCCGTCTGGACAACCGACCAAGAAGTTGATCAATTTTCGATGTCTTTGTCATCCAACCATCACACGATGGTACAACCATATATTTTCCAACATTGTTCATAAGTCAAGACGCACGCAAAGCATTTGTCTTCTCAACCATTTTTTTTTAACAAATGCATCCTCAAACTCACATAACTAGGAGGCTTACAACCCGGTCCAACTCGACTCCGTATTCACACATTTCGATCTCAAAACTTCTCAACTTTGAAAGATTAAAAGAAATCGCCGGCTTCATAACCAAGTTGCTACATGTTCTTCAAACAAAGCTTTGCTCTTCTTTCTTCAACTTGTTATTCAAAGTACTTTGATATTTTTTTCCACTTCATCTTCGCATCAACAAAATCCTCCACAAACATTCTTGTAAAAGCATCCATCGGACCCTTATTTCTCCTACTTTTATCTAAAGAAGTAAAGATGTAGGTTTAGCACTTCCTTTCTCGTATTGATGTTTGCCACACTTTCGAGTCTCTTCATCACTTGGGAACAATCATCTTCGTCTATCTGTTGTGGATTTATGTCATTTTTCTCTTCTTATTTTTATTTAACCAAGCTAACATCTCATCGGCAATTTCTTTCGTCGTCTTCGACATTTCGACGTCGCTAAACCCTCCAATTAGATGCTCTTTTTGCCTCTTTATCCCACCATTTGTCACCAATCCACACAACTCACATTTAACTCTATTCTTGTCATTGTCATTGGGCCAATATGAATATTTCCAACCTGGATCCTTTGACTTGGCTCTCTTTTTTCAACCGCCTTGTTAACTGACCCCGAACCTGATTCCATTAACAAACCAAACCCAACAAAAGATGCGCTGGCTGAAAATATAACAATCAAGTTACAAATGAGCAACCAGTCAAACCGCGCCTCCATTATATGTAGAATATAAAAAGATATAATAAGAAAAAAAAACAACAAAGACGGAAATCATTAACGTATCGGAGAATCGGAGACATTGAGAACTTGCTACGTATTGATGCAGAACGTGTAGAAGACTATTCAAACATGTATAATAGGTCTTAGAAGACTAAACATGATCAAAGAAATCATTACACGTCGGACATGGAGTAAAAAAAAAAGTTTAAACATTAGGTTTTGCGTACTGTCACTAAGAGGAGATGAAGAAGGAGGAGCAGGAGGCAGGACGTCGAGGTGCTGCCGTGCTGGAGCTTACTACTGTGACCGGCGATGGAATCCGGCGTCAAAGGAGCTCCTCTACGGCTGCAAGCGCTCGCCTGTTCGTCGGTGCGGCGATCGTGCGCCGGCCGCCAGCTCCGGAGCGCGCGGGCGAGACCGTCGGGCGTCGGGGCTTCGATTCGAACAGTGGAGGAAACCCGCGACCGGGCGGACACTTAAGTTCAGCTGAACCGGCGCCGGTTCAACCACAAGAGTGAACCGGCTGGCGACTTGGCGGACCAAGGCAGACCGGGCGTGCGCCTTGGCCGCCTAGGCGGACCAGGCGCACGCCTTTTTGCTCCCTGCGTAGGCGATCTATCCGGGCGGCCAAGGCATAGCGCCTTTGCGCCAAGGCGGCGCCTAGGCGGCGCCTAGGCGTCCGCCTTGACAACTATGGTGGAGCCCCTCGTGCGATGCTCCAATTCCCTCGTCCGGATGATTTTAATGGCATTGCATCTCCTCTGTATGCGTGTGAGCTAGTGCAATCGCTTCCAGAAACTTCTCGTCACGTTCTCTCATGCGCCAACAAGATCATGACGCCTCCCCTCCTATCAGTCCCGCTCGTCCACGTGATGCAGTGCATGAGGTGCTATTGGGTGGCCATGACTCCCCTGCTTTATCAATGACACCCTCTCTAGGCGCTCATGTAACCCAGTTGATGGGTCCTATTGAATAAAATATATTTTAGACATTTTAAATTTGTTTTTGCATTTTTATGTTATCTTGCATTTTCAATCCTGCATCACCGGCTGCCGATTGAATCTTGATCAGAGCTGTCATATTTGGAGCAGGAAGGAACTGAGTTAGTGGGCGGAACCAAATTGGAATCAAGTTGCAGAAGGCTAGGAGAAAGTAGGGGATATTGGAGGCCATGCGGTCTTATCTCTTCCAGCACTGACGCGTTCGTCTCCTTATAGCTCCATCTACATGCGGCCATCGGCAGCAATGAGAGGGAAGCTCTAAGCTCTAGCTGGAGCAATCTTGCCTCTCACGAATAAGATAAAGTGAATGGCTGTACCTACGGGCTTGTTCTTGGCCTGAACTATAACCTAAATTAAGCCTGCAGGCTTGTTTACTTGGCTTGAAACTAGACCTATAGCTGGCCCGTCCATTGACATCCATAGAAAGTGGTGCTTTGATAAAGAAGAGAAGAAGAGGATAAGAAAATGGAAAAAGAAGGGGGGAGGATGTGTAGCATAACCAAAAGAATAAAAGAACTTACGTCTAACCTTTATGGTGTGTGCTGGAAAGACCGGGAGAGGGATTTGAAGAACCCTTAAACCAGTGCTCTTAAAAAGAACGTAAGATTAGAAGAAAATAAGAATAGAAAACGTGAAAAACAAAAAAAAACCCAATAATTTTTACCCGGATTGGCCTTGCGTGCACAGGAAGAGAAGCCGACGGTGCATTCAAAGGCGGCGGTGTCAGTGGGCAGCGGCAGTAGTGTCAAGGTCCTCCAATGGCTTCCATCGTCGAGAGAGGGGGCTCACGGAGGGGGGGGACTAAGAACCGGGTCTCGGGGCCGTGGGGGGTTTAAGGTTAATGTATTTGGTCCTTACTGGGTCTGGAGGCGAGCAAGGCAGGTCTCTCACCCCGAACACCTTATGATACATGAGGTGGTTGTCAGCCACCTCATCTCGCACACCTTAGTGCCTAGGCACTTGAGACGAGCTTCTCTAATAACATAGGTTGTTGGCACATCCACTGCCTAAAACCCCCCTTGGAGCATTATATAAGACCCCCCCTAGGGTTCTTATTTTACTCACCTCCCTCCCTCTCAGCTCTCAAGCTCTCTCTGTCTGTCTGTTTGTCTGTCTGTCTGTCTCTCTTTCTCATCCCAAGATGCGGATCATGGTTTTATTAGTAAACATGTGGATGACACAACAAAGCAATCAACATGAAGATCATCAATAGCAAAGACATTATCATCATGGCTGAGATCAATGTTCATCATTCTAACGCTTGTAAGACAAGATCTTATATCTAATCTCAAACTATAGCTACTTTCCACCATTATTTACCTTTGTGTTGAAATCATAACTCCATTACTCATTGGACTCATTATTTATGGGCTTCAATCCAAGCTACTAGTCTTGGAGAGAACCTATAACCACGTACTTGTTTGCAATATGATGTACTTGAACTCAATGACTTAGACTGAACATCTACATGCTTAGCAGAGCTTCAAACTTTAATATTTTAATAATATTTTTTTTGAAATGATAGTATACTCAGTTCTTTATTTTTATATTTATTGGTATTTTTTAATTTTATTTTAAAATAACCCTTTTAAAAATTTAGATCTGAATTGGGTCTGGATTGGATTGGATGGATTAGCCACCTTAATTGTGGTGATTTTGAAATTTCTTAGTTTCACTAGGTACTCGCCAGTTTTACCATTATGATAACCTGGCAGGTTCTATCTAATACAAATTCATCTGGTTCCAATCTAGTTCAGCTGGTCTTACGGTGGAGTAGAGTACCAAAATGCTGATCTGCTGCAACTCAGCTATGACCAATTGTCGTCATCATGGGCTAGCAATCTTTTGCAATTTCTTATCTCAATTTGTAGATGTCAATAGCAGGTTTATGCTGCAAGTTTGTTTTATCTTTAACAGTTACTTTGTTTAGGCAGCTCATCTCAATTCAAGGTTCACAGAAATGACCGATTCCAGATCGGGATCACTGCCCTGGATTTCTGCCCGAATAGGTCGGAATTAATCAGGTTAGCCATGGATCAGACTGAATTAGCCACCTGTGTAGATGGCGGCGCTGTAGGATGCCACCTGCATCTTTAGGGTGGGGAAGAAGCTCCTATCAGGTCCATTGGACCCAGTACGAGCTGGATCTGGAAATATTTGGTCCAACTAAGATCCATTGACTTGAAGTCATCGGATCTGGTTGCATCAGGGTCATCAGGCAGGGAAGATGCTGCAGCATGGCCCCCTTGGTGTGGATCTGACCCCAAAAGGATTGAATAGAACCTGAATTCCCTTGAGAATGCATCTGTCAATTTTTTTTCTTTTTTTTCTTGTTTTTTGAAGAACCAATCCAGGCCAATTCCGGATCGGTTTTTCTCTTGGAATTGGCCGACTTTGCCAATACGATCAAGATTGGATCAGAATCAATAGACCAGTATAAGCTAACCTGATCTCTGTCCGATCCCACTGTCCTTGGCTTGATGTGGGGAAAAAACTGAAAAGAGGTAAGATGGGGGCATACTGGAAGACTGAGTCTGGTTTTACCATATAATATGCCACATGGCATTACCTGGTGGAAATAGGTAATGGGAACTCAACTGTGTGCACTTCAGTCATTACTTCAATAAATAATGAAATGCTTAATTAGGTTTCAGCTCGAACAGCATCTGGAATTTCCTTATCCACCCACTTTGTAATCTATATTTTGTGATCAGTAAAACATCGTTTAGCATAATTACGCCTGGAAAGTATCTCATCCTGAACTGTTCTACCTTTTATCTCGCTTAATGAACAAGCTTTGATATTGCCATACTGCCACCTGCACAATTATCAAGTCGAACCTGTTTTTTAGTAGCTGAAGTTCTACAAACCATCATTGCACAGTGTAAGCAATTTTGTTTTTCATTTACGGAGCTAGCTACTTTCACTTAATTATTAGGTACCAGGTGCTCATGAGTTAATAACCAGTGTCTTTCTCTACATGCTAATCAACTTTATCACCTGAATCTGTCTATTGTTTTCTGCAAATCCTCTGCCATCTCGTATCAATTATATTTTTATAGTCTAAAATTAAGAGAGCATATTATTCTTGATTATTCCTTGTTAGATTATCTTTGCACTGAATCTGGACTAGTTTAGTGGCATGTTGTGGATAAATGCATTGAATATGGATATTGTTTAGCAGCATGTCGTGGATAATTTGGTATGTGTGTGAACCTCGTTTTTTCATTTTTGAGAAGAAATGATTTTTTTTGAATGCCCCTGACTTATCTAGGAAAATAGATGATATCCTATAACAATATTAGATAGTCCAGTGGTAATTTAAGAATATTAGAACCGAGGTTCGGGTTCTTTGAAAAATTGATTTTTTGACCCTTCTCTGCCGGATGGTGCTAATATCCGGCGTTAACTTACATCGAGTAACGGCGTGAATGTCCTTGATTAACCGTTGTAGCAACATGTTTTCGGAGAGTGTGCAAAAGTAATGAATTCAAAAGGGCAGCGGCCTTTTTGGGCCCGATGAAATGCAAACTGGCTTGTTTGGGGTTAATTTCATTTGACTTGTTGGTTGATTTTGGTTGACTTAGAGTTGGTTTTATGGGTTTGAGTTTTAAGTGAAGTTGTTTGATTTGTTTTTTATTTGGTTTCGGTTTGTTTTTTTTTATTTCAATTTTGATGTGTTTGAAGTGTTTTAAACATTGTGGAATTTAGTTTGATTGGTTTAATTTTTGAGGTTTCAGATTTAGTTAACAATCCGATCTTTTTGTTTTTATGTTTATTTTTGCATGTTTTTGAGTGTTTTAAAGTGTTGCTTCTTTAATTTTCTTTGAGATTAAGCATTTGTTGTCTATTTTGGTAAGGTTCGGTGCCTTTTAAAGTGAATTTTCAGATTTATTAATCATAGTTTTCATTTGGTACATCTTTCTGATTTTTGTGGCGTTTTTTTATTTAACTTACAGATTTCTAAATCTGATTTTTTAGGTGTTTCTCGGGTTGGTTAAGATCTGATTTTTTTGATTTAAGATTGGTTTTTAATGTTTTCTTGTTGTGGTTCGGTTTTGGTTGAATCGAGATGGTTTTAGATTAAGTTTCAGATTTATTTTAATTTTGAAACTTGTTTTTTATTATATATATTTTTAGATTTGTTCATGTTGCTTATCTAGTTTGGAGTTTGCATCTCATCCGGCCCTTATAGGCTGCCATTCGGTGCCTGACTGCCTTCATTCTATGTCGACATCAAAGTCATTTCATTTCATTGGTGATGAGGTACAATGATGTAAATGATAGGCGATCCTTCCCTCAATATAGGTTCTTCAAATTTTGGCATTACGACATCATGTCGGTCATTTTCTCACTTAGTGAAGTTTACCCATCCAAAACGGCCAGCTTTTACTTAGCCATATTGGGAGAAGGATCGCTGGCATAGGGGAGTGTGCCTGTGCTGTCATTCGAATCGACATTCCGAGACGTACCCGGGGGAGCCATCCAAAAGATAAAGTACCTGTGAAAGGGTGTTTCACTCCTTATTTTAATTTAGCATTTCACATTTCTGATTTTTGTTATTTGTTGTTTTTTGGTCAAGGGCGTTTAGGCCGGTTTGAGTTCCATCGGCGTTCATAGCCGGTCATTGATCTTCTTGGGCCGGAAGGGCCTGCTGGATTTTGTACTTGTATGGCTTCACTCGTCTTGATGGTAGGGTAAGAGTCAGCCCGGACAAACGATCGGCCCGTCGTACGGATTCCGAAGGGTCTGGGACATCACCCCTACCCACCAATGCTGGAGATGGCAGGTTCTGCTCTTTTAGGAGCTGTGAAAGGCACTGCATCGTGAGCCGCGAGGGGGCTGCTGTTTACTCTTTTCGTGGTACGCCACAAGGGGGCTACCGTTTGCATTCATTTCTTTGTATGCCGCAAGGGGGCTGGTTGGTGAGACACAAGGGTGGCAGGAAATTGACCACAAAGGGGCTTGCTTTCGAGTTTGTGATGGGCCGCAAGGGGCTGTTTAGGAGCCTGTTTAGGGGGGCTATTTTGATGGACTGCAGAGGGGTCTGTTCTGGGCTTCTGGTGGACTGAAATGGGGCTGCAGGTGACCTGTTTGGAGGTCTGAAAATGGGCCGAACAGGTGGGCCGACTGGGGCCTGAAACCGATCTGAGGTGGATCCTATTTAAGGTCTGAAAAGGGACCTGATTAGGACACTCAAATGGGGGTTACCATGGGGTGTCCAGGTGACCAGATATGGGGCTGAACAGGGGGGCAAACGTGGGTCTTTCAGGTGGGCCAACAAAGAGCTGAGGGTGGCCTGTTCTAGAACTGGTTTAGAGGGTCCCCTAGATGATCGGATTGGGGCTGCAGGTGACCTGTCTAGAGGTCTGAAAATGGGCCGAACTGGAGAATTAAACAGTTTTTTTTTTTGCATGGACCGACTGGATTTTGGATAGTTCTTTGGGTTGCTGATGTTGATGAAGGCCGGTTTAGGCCATGAGAGAGGTTGAGAAGATAAAATGGAGGGAGGTGGGGGAGGTGTCCATAATGACTATATAATTATAGTCTTGCTTGTACCCACCTGTTTTTTTTGATCCTTGGATGGAATGGAGATGAAGGTGCAACCGAGGGAGCCCTTCCACCAAGAGGAGATGTCAGCGGGTGAGCTTCCTCCTCCCTTCTTCCTTCTCTTCTTCTCCTTGTCTTCTGTCCGCGGGCGGGGTTTTGAAACAGGTGTCCAACAAGGGCGGCAGCAGGGGGCAGCAGGTGCACAAGGGGGCAGTGGCAGCACCAGCAGCCTGTCGGCGTCCTCACTTTGGTCCCCCGGCCTTGGCGCGCCCCCTCCCTTCATATAGGGACCGATGGGACATCAAGGGTCAGCCAAGGATTCAATGTAAGATGAATTTTGGTCTCTCCCATGTTGTTTAAATGATCTAGACTCCTTGAATTCCTTAACCCATTGATTTTTTGACCAACCCTTGAGTTCTCCCATGCTGACCAATCCCTTGGACTTCCCCACTCCATCAATGGGTCAAGGGATGACATGGCTGGTGAGGTGGCAGGTGGGCTGGCGGCCTAGCAAGGTTCGAACTGGGCCAATTTTTGATTTAAATGGGCTGTGCGCCAAGGATCGCGGGATCGGAATCGGTCCCTGGATCGGTGGGGACCGATCCGATCCGGATCGGACCGATCCAGGCCGATTCGTCGGAAGGAAAATCGATCCGGATCGACCCTTAAAAAAACCCTAAAACACCAAAAAATCAACTAAATAAGGAGGTAGATCGGATTCCGATCCGATCTACCCCATTTTGGGGCGTTTTCGGGCCCAAAAGTGGCCCGAAATCACCGCCACGGCGTCAGCTTGCCGCAGTGACATCTTCCCCGCCCTATCGGGCGGGGAAGATGACCTTACCGGGTCCATCGGACCCGGTAAGGATAGGATCCGGTGACTTAAGTCACCGGATCCTCAACCGGTAGGGTTTATACCCTACCGGTTGGCGTATCGGGTCCATGGGACCCGATACACTTGAATCGCCGGATCCGGTGACTTAAGTCACCGGATCCTGGCCTTACCGGGTAAGGTCATCTTCCCCGCCCAGGGCTGCCGCGGCGGGATGTGGGTCGATTCCGGCGAGGGAATCGCCGGAATCGATCCAGAATCGACCGAATCGGTTGATTCCGGCACCGATTCCACCTACAAACACCGATCCGGATTGATCTTCGGTCCGGATCGGTAGTTCCGCCGGGAATCGGATCGGAGGGGTCCGATCTGATCCAAGAATCGGCCGATCCCGATCCGTATCGGCCGATTCTGCAATCCATGCTGTGCGCAAGCTCCTCCATGGGCTAAGACTTTGTGATTTAAATAGGATGATGGACTGGGCTAACAAGATACATGCTGGTGCACCCAATTGGGGTCTGATTTGACCCAATTGTGGGCTGCCCAATTTACTTCTAGGCTCGGCCCCTGCTATTCCCTTCTTTCTTTGATTTATTTTGTTTTTAAAAAAATGACGCCAACAGTATACTTCTGTGATGGTTTCACTGTTTCTTACACGTCGATAATATGGTAATTTAAATATCTTATGTTGTCATGGATCATAGGATTTTTTATGCAACTCTTAATTCTTCTATTATTTTGTTGTTTTACTTTATCTTTGCATAGCTGAATATGCAAGAGGGTATGGAAGGGAACCCCATGGCTAGCACAATGAAGAACTTCTCTAGGATTCTAGCATTTCTTACAGTTCCATTTACTTCAACATTCCCCAAGGTACTCTGTGTGTTGCTGTCTAGTGTATCTTGTCTTTATCAATGCAGATGAGCATGAGTTGCTTATTTTTTACACTTGCCAAGAATTTTGATAGGTAAAATGTAGACTACATGCTTATTTCTTTCCGGAATGTGCAGAATGCATGTTGCTTGTCAAACACTATGGATCGCAAAATGGTATATATCTGATGGCATGTTATTTGACAAAGAAATCCATTCACACATATGGTCTTTTTAATTATTTCATAACTTGAAAAATGGCATGCAATTGTCATCTGGATTAGGTGCAATTATTGATTGCAGAATTGGCCGATCCATATTGAGATTGGTCGATTCCTGGATCAGATCGGACCCCTCCAATCCAATTTTGGCCCGGAGTCCCGATCCAACCTGATGTCCTGTTGGAATCGACCAAAATTGGTTGAATCAGCTTGGATTGGAGCCGGAATGGACCGAATTGGCTGATTCTGGACCGATTTTGATGATTCCTCACGGGAATTGGTAAAACATGCAAATGCCGTGGTGCACACATCCTGAAAAGGCCCGAACCAGGTCCATTGGGACACAATAAGGGCCTATCGATGATTAATTCACAATTTACCATGTCCATAAGGGCCTTGATCAGATCAAAATCCGATCTAGATTCTAGGCCCATATTGTGTTTTTTTCATTTTTAGGGTTTTTTGAAGAGTTGATCCAGACCAATTCTGGATCGATTTTCTTCTTGAAAACTTGGCCAAATCAGCTGACCTACCGATCTGGATCGGATCGGGATCCACCGATCCGTGTCCTGATTCCGATCCCGTGATCTATGGGTGCAATTGTCTCATTATTTTCTATGGTGAACCATGATTTTTTTGTGTATCCTTGTATGATTGATTTCACTCGTTGGTCTTGATCAGTGGTCCACAACTTAAGGGTGAGAAGGTTGGATGAAGTCCCTGATCAACAAATGTCATGGGCTTTACCTCTCTGTTTGACATTTAAAGTGAACAAAATGGAATTTATCATTGCTGCAGTTGGGGCAAATAAGTTTTTTTAGTTAATGGCGACAAACCCACCCTGGCCCCCACAAACTCGTTCTCCACCTCAGCATCAACTGCGCATGGTCTGAGTTGGTATATTGCCAAGGAGACCTCATGGTCAAACACATTATTGGTGAATTAATAGAAGACTCATTAATTCCGGAGTACCAGATGGTCGACACCACACTTCACCTTATGCCCATGGGGATGGTGTTGGGAAGGATTGAACCCCTGACCTTTGGGTTGGCCCTAGTTATACTTGACCAACTCCACCGATCATCCACTAGGTCAATGTGTTATATCAAAGTCTTCTTTGTACTTTAACTATCTATCCTTTTTTCAAGGTAACCCATAAAGGGTAGCAGTTCCTTAAAGCAAACAATATGCAAAGGAAGAGATAACAACAAAAGATCAATCTATTCAAGAGATAGACCATTCCACAAAAGAAATGAAGATAAGGGACACTCAGTCTATAGCACCCCCAACTCCATCTGACAAGGAACCAGATAGTCATTCAAATGAAAAAAATTCACTAAATCTCTAAAAGATGTTAAGCAAGGAGAGTGGCTGGAGGTGGTTCCATTCCACAGCCACTTCCCTCTCATGAAGAACGTCAAAAAAGTCACCGCCTATTCCTTATAGTCCATATGCATTGCAACTTACTAGGTGTTGTCCGAGACGTGAGGCAGGGAGGGTCGCTTCACCTCAGGCGCCCAAGAGGCGACCGCCTCAGGTGCTTGAGGCAAGATATACAACATTAAAACTTTTGAAGAGCAACATAAAAAAACTCACTTCTAGGGCATGTAGGGCATCAATATGTTAGGGCTTCAGAGTGGAAGACTGAGTATTGGGGATTTCATGGCAGAGGAAGAGGATTTTAAGTTATTGGATCCGGCTTGTATTGGGTCCAGATCCAGACAAGGTGAACAAGGCGAGAAATGCCGAGGCGAGGCATTTTTGTCTCGCCTCGCCTTAGCCCCTATGTGCTCGAGGTGAGTGCGTTAGATAACATAGGGCACCATCATGAAGTGACTGAGGTGACAGGCATCTAGTGGCTGTGAATAATCGCGCGGGTGGGGGGGTCAAAGGTGGTTGAGCGCAAGGGCAGTCAACCGGGGGGGGGTCAAAGGTGGCTGCGGGCGGGTGGTGAAGTGCTGCTCTCGTGCATGGGGGACGCCACGTCTGACGTTGGCGAAGGGGTGTGGCGGCTGAGGCAGCACGGTGGCCGGGGAAGGCAACGCGCAGCTGTGCGTGCCAAGGCGACACGGTGAGGCTGCTGGTGCGTTGACACATAGCTATGAGGGGCGGTGACCGAGGGCGTGGTCGCGCGGGACAACACGGCGAGGTTGCGTGGCTGACTTGCGGGCGGCGATGGCGATGACGCGACCGACACAGACAGCGGCGGCCGAGCGGGGGAGAAAAACAAGTGCAACCGAGTGGAAAAAAATATGGAACGGAAGGGGAAAACGGCGGACGCATGAGAGAAAAGGGTAGACGGCTGAGAGAGGATTAGGGCTTCGGGAAGGAGGAGAAAAAAAATGGTAGGAAGAGATAAATTTGGTAATGGAAAGAGAGGGAGTAAATATGATAATTAATCTTTTAAATAATTATAATAAATATTATTTAATTTAATAATTATCTCATACGTTACATATATGCTTATATACAACATTAAAACTTTTGAAGAACATAAAAAAAAAACTCACTTCTAGGGCATGTAGGGCATCAATATGTTTGGGCTTCGGAGTGGAAGACTGAGTATTGGGGGTTTCATGGCAGAGGAAGAGGATTTTAAGTTACTGGATCTGGCTCGTACTGGGTCCGGATCCGGACAAGGTGAGCAAGGCGAGAAATGCTGAGGCGACACGTTTTTCTCTTGCCTCGCCTTAGCCCCTATGTGCTTGAGGTGAGTGTCTCAGATAACATAGGGCGCCATCAAGTGGCTGAGGCGACAAGCATCCAGTGGCCGTGAAGCGGGTGGGGGGGGAGCTGCAACCCGATTTGAGTGACAGGTCATGCTGTTGCACCCTTTTGGCAAAGAGGCCTAGACGGTGACAAAAAAGGAAGAACATGAATCTAGGGTTAATCACTTGAGATTCAGGGTCCGGGGCAATATTGGAGACCTAAAACAAACACTCCAACCTGAGAAAATAACTTTTGGATCTTATGCAAGATTGAACCATTACTTTTTCTATCACATTTATCAATATGCTCTACAAACTTGATAGCAGACTCAGATTCAGGTCAGGTTAGAGGATCTAGTGATTCCGTTTACACCCCTAATCACATCTTTTTACAATGTGATACTATTCGAGCACTTTGGCATATTTTTAAGATACTTTTTGGTAAACAGCCAGATACCGCAGTCTCTCCATGAGCTTTATACCATTTGAAAGATAAGAGACCTACAAATCGGGGTGAGCAGGTGGAATGCCTTACTACAAACTCTGTTGTCAGAGGCATTTGCCTCAAACACCTAGGTGGTGAGGTGAGGCGAGGCGAGGCATTGACAAAACACCTCACTTTGCATGGAAATGCCTCACTTGCCTAAGCCAAACGGATCCGGTAAGACCGGATATGTTTCTTAACTTAATTATGATACTTGTAGTTTTCTTTTGTTATTGATTTGTACTCCCATTGGGCTGTTATGTTCTGTTATGTTTGATTTGTACTGTACTCTTGTTAGTTATTATGATGTTATGTATGTTATTGTCCTTCTTTTGTTGTTATAACTTTATTTATTTATGGTTACAATACATAGTTATTAAAATGATGCATTTATTTTAATTTTACAAGTATTTTTTATATTTATTTTATCTATTTATATTATAAATATATATAATTATTAAAATAAAAAAATAAAAAAATAAGAAAGGTCTCAGGTGCCTGATACCCTGCCCCATGTGCCTCACGCCTCGGATAACATAGTTCATGAGTAGCTCTGCTATTTAGTGGGCCTGTTCCGACATGACAGTTATGGGTGGGATGTCCATCCGGTGTTGCTTTCTCCCCCTGCAGCTGGTGCCCTCTAGCTGGGATGGATCTTCTTTCTCTTCTGCACTGTGGTTGGAGATAACCTCCTTGTTCCAAAGAGGCATGGGCACCAAACCAGGCAATGTGAGTTTCATAGGTGCTCTGATGGACCAGCTATTATCAGGTAGATACTAATTCGAAAGATCTGGAGTGAATCTGTATCCAAACCTGGTCCTGGTTTAGATCTTGGTGGACCCGACCTGGATTAGGTCTATTGACAGGTCTAGAGGTGCTTTTTATTCTTCACAAGGAATCAGCGGTAGATGCATTTTCTTTTGGTTCTTGTATAAAATCCATTTCATTGTAACTTTGATAGCCAATCTTTTTGTTATGATTTTTCATATGAACAACCTGGTTTCCAGAGGAATATGCTTGTTTCAAATGATGCTAGCCCAATCACAGCTAACTCTTCATCGGGCCAAGTTTTATTATAGCCAAGGACTTTTTTTGAACTGATTCCAGTTGCAATTTTTTGTTCAGATTTATTATTATTATTTTTTCAACCTTCTGGGTTTAGGAGTTGGACAGGGTATCTTTGCATGGGTCTCCCTTTCTGCTTAAACTTGTATGTGCCTTCTATGCTTATGAAATTTGGGTACCTTAAAATTTTGAAGAAATACTAGATTTTGTTACTATATCAGTAACCAAGGACATGATGCTCCTGCTTCTTGACATTTAGTCAAGGTGTTTATGCTTTAATAATGCTGGAATGTCTGAGAAAAAAATGCTACCGGATCTTGTCATAAAACATATTTCTACACCCGCATGTCAGTGTTGGCTAACTTTGTATATCTGAATCTTCAGGGCATGGAATGCGATCTCCCGAGAATCTCTTTTCTTCCGTGCGTCCGAGAAACGAGATCACCGAAACGAGAATATCTATGTAGTACCTGTGTCATGTGATACCTTGATCTTCTCCAACTATTATTATCTCCAACTTGTTAGATGATCTTGTTAAGTTTCATTCTTATATTGCCAATTTTATTATGGAATCCTTCCAAATATTCATCTAAACATTATTGTTTGATAAAATTTCATAGCTTAATATTTTAATAACTATATATGTACAATTGACCCAAAATGTTATCAATCTCCTGTATATATTGTTCAAGATAAAACTTTGGTCTGACATAAGATCCTTTATATGTCTCATGCTAACAATAGTTCACCATCTCTGTATTACGTTTTTAACTCTCTCACAACTTATTTTAATATTTAATATGAGTTATCTTGTCCTTTTTAAAGAGATTATATGACATTCTACGTCTAAACATGCACATTGATTGGTATTTCCAAGATCTAATGATGCGGGACGAGGCGGGACGGACCGGCGGCGCGGCGCTGCAGCCAGCCTTCAAGAGGCGCAAAAGACCTAAAATGCATGAAATAAAGCAAAACCGGACTTAAACCGGTCAAAACGGGCCCAAAATATGTCGAATCGTGCCCGAAACCCTCAAAACGGGCCTGAACCGGCCCCTAAAGTTGCTGAACCGGCCTTAACCGGCCCAAAATATGGTGAACCGGCCGGTTTAGGCCTTGAACCGGTCTCTGGACTGTCGAACTGGGCCGAACCGGCTCAACCGGGCCGAACCGGCGGCTCGGCCCGGGTCCGGGGACGAACCGGTGCCGGTTCGAGCGAAGGGCAGGCCGGCCGGGCGGCGGGGCGAACCGGCGCCCGGTTCGCCCGCGCGACTTAACCGGGGGGGTCGCGCCCCGCGCGGTTGGCCGCGGGGCGGGAGACGCGGCCGGCTCGCCGGCCGCCGCGTACCCCGCCGGGGACGCCCGCGACGCACGCGGGCGCGTCGCCTTCCTCCGTCTTCGGCCGCGCGAGGGCTCCTCTCCCGCCGGGGTTCCCGCGCATCGACGGCCGCGGCGGAGCCGCAGCGGAGAGTGGGGGCCGCCGTGCCGCCGTCGCCGCCGGGGAAGGAGGAAGAGAGGAAGGAGCCGGAGGTGCCGCTCGTCATCGCCGGGAGGCCGTCGCGGGAGGAGGGGGCCGCGGCCGCGCGGGCACGCTCGCGGAAGGAGAAGACGCCGCGCCGGCGCCGGAAGCCGCCACCGCCGTCGTCGGAGGGGAAGAGGGTGGCCGGGCGGGCCGTCGGCCGCCACCGACGTAGTCGGTGGAGCCGCCGCCGCGAGGAGGAGCCCGAGGTCGCCGGGAGCCCCGCCGGGCCGCGCGCGCATGTGAGCCCAGCCGCAGACGCGGCTCTTCCTCCACCTCCTCCTTCTTCTTCGTCCGATGGGGCTCGAGGAGGGCTTGGCGCACCGGGACGGGGTGGAGGTACTCCGGGGATCGCCGGAGGTGGTGGAATGGACGGAGGCGGAGATCGACGACGTCGGAGGGGTCGAAACGGACGTAAACGGAGGTGATCGGTGTCGATGGGGCTTCAACTCGAACCGATGAAGGGGGGAAGGGGAAGGAATGGCTCGGAGGCCGCTGGACGGAGGAGAAGGGGGAAGGCACCCACGCCGGAGGGTCGCGAAGGGACCCGTCAGGACCGGAGGTGGAGGAGCTGGACGACCTCCATCGCGAGGGGCGAAGAGAAAGGGGCAGCGCCCAAAGACAAGGGGGCAGCCCCTGTGGTTCCAAAAATCGGGACAATAAACTCTCTCTCTATTCCAAACAATGAGCTCACTCTTAAAGAGGAGCTAAGTTTACAAAGAGACCTTAAAGATGACTAATTACATACGGACGAAAAATAAAAGACATGGACTCAAAAGACTTCAAATAATTACAAATATGTCCAAATGGACATAACTACATATAGACCCCAAAATGGACCGGACCGGGTCCCGATCGATCTCCTCTACCAGAAGAAAACTCGGCCTCGAGTTTTGACGCCTTCAAATGTTGCCGTCACGTTCCACCAAGCGCCGCACTTCATCGGAAGCATCCCAGAGTCGGCTCAGCGAGAATGGGCCGATCCTGTGCTCGATACCATTTGATGCGGGACGAGGCGGGACGGACCGGCGGCGCGCGGCGCACCACCTTCGCAGGCGCAAAAGACCTAAAATGCATGAAATAAAGCAAAACCGGACTTAAACCGGCCAAAATGGGCCCAAAAAATGTCGAACCGAGCCCGCAACCCGCCAAACGGGCCCGAACCCGCCCCTAAAGTTGCCGAACCGGCCCGAACCGGCCCAAATATGGTGAACCGGCCGGTTTGGCTCGAACCGGTCTCTCGGACCGTCGAACCGGGGCCGAACCGGCTCGAACCGGCCGAACCGGCGGCCCCGGCCCGGTCGGGGACGAACCGGTGCCGGTTCGAGCGAAGGGCAGGCCGGCCGGCGAAGGGGCGAACCGGCGCCCGGTTCGCCCGCGCGCGACTTAACCGGGGGGCCGCGGCCCCGCGCGGCTGGCCGCGGGGGCGGGAGACGCGGCCGGCTCGCCGGCCGCCGCGTACCCCCGTCGGGGACGCCGCGGACGCACGCGGGCGCGTCGCCTTCCTCCGTCTTCGGCCGCGCGCGAGGGCTCCTCTCGCGGGGGTTCGCGGCATCGACGGCCGCGCGCGGAGCCGCGCGGGGAGGGGGGGTCGCCGGCCGCCGTCGCCGCCGGGGAAGGAGGAAGAGAGGAAGGAGCCGGAGGTGCCGCCGTCATCGCCGGAGGCCGTCGCGGGGAGGAGGGGCCGCGGCCGCAGCGCGGGCATCGCTCGCGGAAGGAGAAGACGCCGCCAGCCGGCGCCGGAAGCCGCCACCGCCGTCGTCGGAGGGGAAGAGGGTGGCCGGAAGGGTCGTCGTCGCCACCGGACGTAGTCGGTGGAGCCGCCGCTGCGGGAGGAGGAGCCCGGAGGCTCGCCGGGAGCCCCCACGGGGCCGCGCGCGCATGGACGCAGCCGCGACGCGGCTCTTCCTCCACCTCCTCCTTCTTCTTCGTCCGATAGGGCTCGAGGGAGGGTTTGGCGCACCGATGGGGGGGAGGTACTCCGGGGATCGCCGGGAGGTGGTGGAATGGACGGAGGCGGAGATCGACGACGACGTCGGAGGGGTCGAAACGGACGTAAACGGAGGTGATCGGTGTCGATGGGGCTTCAACTCGAACCGATGAAGGGGGGAAGGGGAAGGAATGGCTCGGAGGCCGCTGGACGGAGGAGAAGGGGGAAGGCACCCACGCCGGAGGGTCGCGAAGGGACCGGTCTGCACCGGAGGTGGAGCTGGACGACCTCCATCGTGGAGGGGGTGAAGAGAAAGGGGCAGCGCCCCAGCACAAGGGGGCAGCCCCTAGGGTTCCAAAAATTGGACAATAAACTCTCTCTCTATTCCAAACAATGAGCTCACTCTTAAATAGAGGAGCTAAGTTTACAAAGAGACCTTAAAGATGACTAATTACATACATGGACGAAAAATAAAAGACATGGACTCAAAAGACTTCAAATAATTACAAATATGTCCAAATGGACATAAATACAAATAGACCCCAAAATGGACCGGACTGGGTCCCCATCATTCTCCTCTACCAGAGAAAACTCGTCCTCGAGTTTTCGACGTCTTCAAATGTTGCCGTCGACGTTCCACCAAGCGCCGCACCATCGGAAGCATCCCAGTGAGTCGGCTCACGAGAACGGGCCGATCCTGTGCTCTGATACCATTTGATGCGGGACGAGGCGGGACGGACCGGCGGCGCGGCGCTGCAGAGAGCCTTCAAGAGGCGCAAAAGACCTAAAATGCATGAAATAAAGCAAAACCGGACTTAAACCGGTCAAAACGGGCCCAAAATATGTCGAATCGTGCCCGAAACCCTCAAAACGGGCCTGAACCGGCCCCAAAAGTTGCTGAACCGGCCCAAAATATGGTGAACCGGCCGGTTTAGGCTCGAACCGGTCTCTCGGACCGTCGAACCGGCCGAACCGGCTCGAACCGGCCGACCCGGCGGCCCGGCCCGGTCCGGGGACGAACCGGTGCCGGTTCGAGCGAAGGGCAGGCCGGCCGGGCGAAGGGGCGAACCGGGCGCCCGGCTCGCCCGCGCGACTTAACCGGGGCCGCGGCCCGCGCGGTTGGCCGCGGCGGGAGACGCGGCCGGCTCGCCGGCCGCCGCGTACCCCCGTCGGGGGACGCCCGTGGACGCACGCGGGCGCGTCGCCTTCCTCCGTCTTCGGCCGCGCGAGGGCTCCTCTCGCGGGGTTCGGCATCGACGGCCGCGGCGGAGCCGCGGCGGAGGGGGGTCGCCGTCGCCGCCGTCGCCGCCGGGGAAGGAGGAAGAGAGGGAAGGAGCCGGAGGTGCCGCCGTCATCGCCGGAGGCCGCCGCGGGAGGAGGGGCCGCGGTCGCAGCCGGGCATCGCCCTCGGAGGAGAAGACGCCGCGGCCGGCGCCGGAAGCCGCCACCGCCCGTCGTCGGAGGGGGAAGAGGGTGGCCGGAAGGGTTGTCGTCGCCACCCCGGACGTAGTCGGTGGAGCCGCCGCCGCGGGAGGAGGAGCCCGGAGGCTGCTGGAGCCCTAGCGGGCCGCGCGCGCATGGACAGAGCCGCAGACGCGGCTCTTCCTCCACCTCCTCCTTCTTCTTCGTCTGATAGGGCTCGAGGGAGGGTTTACAGCACCGGGATGGGGGGTGGAGGTACTCCGGGGATCGCCGGAGGTGGTGGAATGGACGGAGGCGGAGATCGACGACGTCGGAGGGGTCGAAACGGACGTAAACGGAGGTGATCGGTGTCGATGGGGCTTCAACTCGAACCGATGAAGGGGGGAAGGGGAAGGAATGGCTCGGAGGCCGCTGGACGGAGGAGAAGGGGGAAGGCACCCACGCCGGAGGGTCGCGAAGGGACCGGTCTGCACCGGAGGTGGAGCTGGACGACCTCCATCGTGGAGGGGGTGAAGAGAAAGGGGCAGCGCCCCAGCACAAGGGGGCAGCCCCTAGGGTTCCAAAAATTGGGCAATAACTTCTCTCTCTATTCCAAACAATGAGCTCACTCTTAAATAGAGGAGCTAAGTTTACAAAGAGACCTTAAAGATGACTAATTACATACATGGACGAAAAATAAAAGACATGGACTCAAAAGACTTCAAATAATTACAAATATGTCCAAATGGACATAAATACAAATAGACCCCAAAATGGACCGGACCGGGTCCCCATCATCTAATCCCTTGAGATTTTTTCGAGATCTTTTATCTTCAATCTCTGTGAGATAAAATATAGATATGAGATGGCAATCATTGAGTAAAGTATACCCTGTATAAATGAAATCCGAGATCTGATCTCTCGAGATTTTTCCGAGAATCTCACGAGATCTCTTCTCTTTCACGCTTCCGAGATAAAGTCGAGATCCGAGACGACAATCCTTGCTTCAGGGTACCACCACCGAATTTATGTCTTGAGAATCTATTGAGATCTCACGAGAATCTCTCTCCACATCTCCGAGAAACGAGATCACCGAAACAACAATATGTATATAGTATATCTAATCTCTTAATTTCTTCCGCTTATTACTACTTGTAACCTCTTAGCTCCATATTGGATAAATTGCCTACATAATAAATATTCTCTCTCATTCTATTTTCTATTTTATTTTTTTTGTTAAGTTTGTTTTATTACATCCATGATCCATCTAAAGACTTATCTAGGCATTATGGTCTAATAAATTTTTATAAATTATTATTTTTATATGACTATCTGTATAAATGTCCCCAAGGGCCACACTACTATCTAGAGATTTCAAAAAGGTCCCATCTCCATACTGTTCGAGATGAAACTTAGATCTAAACAAGATCCCTTATTTTGTTCTTGTTAACAATGATTTGCCCTCTGTATCTCGTTTGGTTCTCCTAGCCAGCTTATTTTGGTTCTGAATCTAAGTTTCCTTGTTCTTTGAATAGATTATATGGCATTTTACACTTAAACATGCACTTCGATTGACATTTTCAAGATATAATCTCCCGAGATTTTCTCGAGGTGTCTCCGAGATCTATTCTCTTCAATCTCTCCAAGATAAAGTATAGATACTAGATGGCAATCCTTGGATGCCATTTATGTACTGTAGTCATTAGGAAGTGGAAAATTTCTGCGAGGTTACCCACTATGTTGCATGGTAGCAAGTGTTGGGCGATAAAGACACATTAGGTTCAAATCTATGGATTTGGATGACTATATACAGTTCATAATTAGTGACTACATAGATCTCATATTGAGTGCGTTAGAGAAAGTCTAGGGCTGGTAACAATAGATGGTAAACAGAAAAGAGATTAAGATGATTTAGACATGTTTGGCATGGACCATCAACGGCTGTAGTCAAGAAAGTGAAACATAAAAGGTAGTAGAATGGAAAAAAAATGAGGTAAACCTTGATCAATTTGGAGGAAGGTAATAAGGTGTTGGCAATATTGTATCACATTGGTCCATGTCAGCCCTTATCAAGCAATTTATTGGTTTTCTGCAATTCGGTCCAAGTCCAACCCTGCACCACAATATGATTGACAGTAGGCTTAGGCTGGATCCAAGGAACACAAGGCTGGACTTGAACCCTCGGTTGGCTAGGTTCCAATTACAATATGGATATGATCGGATCACATTGGTCAATTATGCAGAAGCCAAAATTTACTGAGCGTAGGCTGACTCATGCCTGACTTGACTTTGGCTTAATCTGACTCAAAATTGCGGTATCATTAAGGATTGTTATCTTGCATCTCAGTTTTGTCTTAAGGTGATTGGGGAGAAGAGATGTCGGGGAGGTCTTGAAGAATTATTGGGAGTTTGGATCTCGGCATGTTAATGTAAAATAATGACAATCTCTTCAAAAGGGGACATGAAACTGGAGGAACAAGATTGAACAAGTTTAGCAAAGGCTGATCATTGTCAATTAGTTGCAACTTGGATCTATACTTTTCTTGAGTAATATGAAGAGAAGAGATCTCCTTAAAAATTGAGAGATTGTGTGACAATTTGAATCACTTCTACTCGCAGCCATATAGAAATCTTAATTTATAAATTATAGTTAAAAAGTATTAACAGCACTTAGATAAGACTTAGGATAGATGTAGCAATGGAATTGTTAACATGTGCAAATTTCATAAAGTCATCTAATTGAAATAATAATAAGAAAAAATGCGAGATAATATAAATGATATAGATAATTTACATTAATATGAAGCTTTAAGGTGGAGTCATCAATAAATGGTGTAAAAATAAAAGATAATAGATATTTATATAGATATCCTGCCGGTGATCTTGATATTACTCTCTTCTTGTCATGTTATTGAGGTTGGTTTGGGATTTATCTAACCTGTCTGGTTACCAGACCTATCAGTTTCTCTTGGGCAATCATATCAAACTGTCTTACGGTGGCAGTAAAAGATTCTTTTTTCTTGATTTCCCAAAATTTCGACCAGAAGTTTTAAAAAAGCATATGGCAAAAGATATCATGATGACTTCGTTCATCTTTACATTAAATATATTTCGGATTGTTTTAGTTGTGAGGTTCAGTGTCTTTTAGTCAATAATTGATGGTTTTGCTTTTGGACATAAAATTCGAGTTAATGCATGCAAGTTTGTAGTGTTTATTAGGCATTTAGCATGAACATCATATTTCCTAAATGATATTCTTCTTTAGAGGTTGGAGGATTATTATCTATGATAATAATATGTTTGTTGCGATACCTGGACTGGAGCATAGTTTCTCTTCCTGTAGTGATCTCCACGTTGGGAGTTAATTGTGCCACGATAACGTTTCAATATAAAATAAAGCCTTGGGATTTATGTTTTTCTTCTGCTACTGTTTAATTAGTTGTTGCTAATTGCAGGCTATTTTTTGCTATTGGGTTACTTCTAACCTTTTCTCTCTCACTTATGGAATGGGTAAGCTATTCTCATCATTGGTGAAATTTAAACCAGCCCCAATTATTATTTCAGGATAAACACCATTGACACCGAGTAATTTTTTACACAGTTCTTAAACGCCCACCAGTTAGGAAGTTCTTGAACCTGCCTGAATTGGTTCCACAAAGTGCAGCTGCACCCCGACCAAGCTTTCCCTTTTTTGGAGGAGCCAAGCAGATACCGCTGACGACTTCACCTTCTTCTGGACCTGTACAGCCATGCCATTCCCCAGAAAGAAGAATCTCTTCGCCTTCAGTCGTCAGCCAGCAGATACCTAACTCGGAGAGAACTGTGAAGAACCGAAAAAAGCCAAAGAAGAGGTAGAGTGTTCCAGACAATTTTGCAACTTGTTAGTTCCTCGTCCTGGAGCAGAGTTCAAGCAAAATAATATACTGGGGGCATCTGGTGCCATAACTTGCTGATGCTGTAGATGCACCCCCCACTATTTATTCTATGTGCGGCAACTTAAATGCCTTTTTATGCAGAGGTATATGTTTCAGTTCCATTCCATGGGAGATGAACTTATTAATTTTTTCAGGGGGCAGTTCTACTCAAACTATAGTTGATTTATTTTTTTGCATTTTTAGAAAGCAAGAAAGATATACCAAACTTGTTTAACTTGAGAGACTTGCTAATCACGTTTTGCAGTCATTAGATACTGACATTATCTGTAATTGTAATTTATAAACAAAGATGTATTCAATTGAGTTTAATTTGTATTTCCTTGGATCAGATCTTCGTCATTTACAGCCCACTAGCAAAAATAAAGTTGGCAAGGGAACCGTCATTTCAAAGCTTGTTACCTCTTTGTCAGGGTATTTTTGAAATTCAGGAATTGCCCTTTTGAAACAGCACTAGCGTTTTAGCTGTTCGCCACTTAACTTTGCCTTGCCCATGGTGGTGACACGTGCTAGCATAGTTCGTGGAATCAGTTGATTTTGGATCGGATCAAATTTTGATCGGATCCAAATTGGTTCAGTTAGCCTGGAATGGGACTTGAATTGATCGAATCAGCTGATTTTGAATTGCTTCTTCTGGAATAAGTGGATACGAAGTAGGGGGTCAAAGGGTGAATGTGAATCCAATCTAGTTTTTACTTTTGTTTTTTTGTTTAGAATATTTTGGAAAAATCAAGTTGGACCGTCCTCCATTAGAATTGACCTATTCTCGGTCGATCTAATTCGGATTGAATCAAATGAGAATTCATCCATAGATCCTGATTTTGATTAGGCGATGTTTGGGTGCTACACGATGGTGAACCTCCTTCTGGCAGCATGGCGGTCTGAAAGCAATGTGTCCGTTAGTCTTGCGAGTCATAGTCCGATGATGTATGTATCATGGCCAACAAGCTCCCTTCCAGCAAGATGAAACGGCGCCTCTTTCAGGCTGTAATCCGATGGTGTGCTAAATTTCATCTCCTTAGGAGTTATTGATCGAAATTTAGTGAGGGAAATCAATCGTCCGGTAAACTCGAGGCAAGGTGCGGTAAAAGCAAAGCGTGTATAAGAGTCATGAAATTGTATTGTAGGACGAGGGAGAGATGTCAGGGGAATGGGGTGAGCTTCCCATGATTGGTGAAAGTGGTGCAAGGCATGCGTTGTTGGGGTGCTTATTGTAGGGAGTAAATCATGGAATATGGTGGGGCTAAGAAATATATGAGATGACATGATATGATGCAAATGATGCAGGTAAGATTTTAAATAAACACAAATTATCATAATAAAATAGTTGAAGATATAAATTAAGCATAATAGGTCAAAACTCCTTAGTGGGAACCGTAATCCCCAATATATGCAATTTTGGTGTGTCCACTAGTCTAGAAGTTGACTGAATTATCATTGTTTTTGTTGAGAGGTTCTTAGGCTTAGCTTCCCTAAACTCGAGGTCTCCAAGACATGTATATATATTTTTTGATAATGCAAGACATAAAGGGATAATACCATGGAGGGGTGTGCATCTTGTCTAGTGGATGTGCATGTTTGGACGAGGAGGTGCTTTAACATCATGTATTTCCAATGCAAGACTATCCTTGGATTGACCCCATAGCTTCTATAGAAGTGCTCCCCTTCGGAGTCATTTTTCTTTTAACATGGCTAAGCTTGCCCCTCTTGGGAGATCTTTTGGGTCAACTTCTTCATCCTTTTCTCCAAATGGCTTTCACTTCTAGAAGTGCCCAAACAACCATGGTGAGAAAGTTCTCAAAGATCTCGGGCCATTTGTGGAATCATTTGGCAGCCGGAGGGATATGTGCTTGCATCTCTTTGCTTATTCAATCTTCCTTTGTGCCTCCACATCTTCACATCTTCACTCTTTTCTATTTTAGATTGATGTCGAAAGAAGCAGGCTCTTTCAGTGCAGCCCACTTCACCTTTTTTTGGAGTTTCTAAAAAACTTGGGATGAAGGGGAGGGTGACAATCAAGTGTCCTCACATAAAATCAAGATCAAGTAGGCAAAACCCCTTTCTCTGAAAAGTCTAGCACTGGTGGTTTCCATTATTATGTTCCTCTTCCAATGCTTCGAAAAGAGATACAACACATTGATCTGTGTTTGATTATTGGAAACTTGCTCGTTTTGTTCAAAACCTATAGGTGTCACTCTCAGTTGGGGTTTCCTTGCCATGAATACATGTTTGTCTCACACATGCCGGAGATAAACGATAGACTCTTCAGCACCAAGGATGATGATTAGCAGTGTCAGACTACTATTGCATTGTGGAGGGCGAATCTGATTTTCAACCTAGTATGATAGTTGATGAGGGCATCAATTTGAAGAGGCAATATCTTGATAGGATGTGTTTTATGTGCTTTAAGTGTCTTTTACTTCTAGTCTTCTTGATGTCTCCTTTGTTTTCTACATGGTAGCTAGGTTAGTTAATGTGTCGTTCCCTTTGTTACCTTTAGGGTGGAGGTGGGGGACTTTGTAAAAGTATTCCCAGCAAGAACATGGTTATGCAAAGCTACGCAATCTTCAATATCAGTTGTTAAGAACACCAAAGATGGTAGGCATGTGCATATGGTTTAGCGCCTTATCGACTAGCCACGAATGCCCTATAGATAAGATGTTTTAAACCTCGGGGTTAATAGCATGCACAAATCTGAGCATTCATAACTCAAGGCAGCCCGTCTTCTTTCTAAGACTTTGATTTTCATCATGTAAGGGTGCTCACATGACCCATTTTTTGTTGTTTAGGAGTTTTCATAATTTTCTGATGTTTTGGAAAATTTTACTTTTCACATTGTTTTGTATTTTTTTCACTATCTTTATATGCATAAAAGGAGATTCAAAAGTCATTCCTACTGCTCTCTCTCTCTCTCTCTCATTTCCGCCACTACGGTGCCTCATCAGCTTCTTTGTCTCCTAGCACTTCATACACCTATAAAGGTAGGATTTTGACCATGCAAAGTTGTAGATTGCTAGTTTTTCTTCTTTTCTATATGAGTTTTTGAGATTTCCGAAGAGATTTACCCAATCAAAACTAATTTGAAGCTTGCACAATCTAAGCATCTTGTTGCCTAGACGCATTGAAGGAATAATTCATCCACTTGGTAGGACGTTACAGATTGATATCATTTGAATGACATGCCCAGTCTTCAAGATTCATGTGTTTGGTCAATGGGATGCATGAATCTTCCACCGGTTAGGTAGGATTGTGCCTGCTAACTTGCGTGCTTGGTCAATGGGAGGTATAATCATAGTCAAAAGAGAGATGTAGTTTATGCTTTGCATATGTGCTTCTACGTGGCCTATCATGCGCATCTTATATGAGAGCCTCTCAATCAATTCTCGAAGTTCTTTTATATTCTTAGAAGGAGGCATACCAATGATTGTATTAGATTTGCTGGGATTGATTTCTATGCCCCTTTTGCTCACTATAAACCCTAATAATTTTTTGGGTGGGGCTTTATACAGTCATTGTTTTAACTTACTTTAGGCTTTGCAATACCTTTCTTAGAACTCTAACATGCTCATTTTGGGTTCTTGATTTAACGACTAGATTATTTACATACACCTCTATAGATAGATAGATCATGTCATGAAAAATGACCATCATTGCCCTTTGATATGTCACTCTTGCATTTTTTAGTTCGAAAGGCTTGACAATATAACAATACATTCCCCAAGGTGTAGTGAAATGGTTTTTCTTGATCTTCTTTTGCTAGTTTGATTTTTTTATACCCTAAATACTCATCCATAAATGATAAAATTTTGTACCCAGCTATATTTTTGGCTAGTACATCAATATGTGGAATGGAGAAATTATCCTTAGGACATGCCCAATTTAAGTCCCAAAAATCAATGCAAATCTTGACTCATCCATCCTTTTTCATAACCAGGACTATGTTGGACACCCATTAAGGATACATGATAACTCTAATGGATTTTGCTTAATGTAATTTGTTAATTTATTTTTCCATTTTTAATGCAACATGAACCATACCTACTTGAGTGAATAATTGCTAACAATATATCTAATCTAAGGTTTCAACCCCAAAATTGTCGAGTAGTCATTTTAAGAACTTGTTTGCATAACTTGCTTGCCCACCAAAAATTGAAAACAACCAAAAATTCTTCTTTCAAAACACCCAAAAAAACAAAACAAAAATCCCTTTAATTTTTGTGTTCAACTTGTTTGCCAAACAACAAAATTGAAACCAAATCAAATCAAACAAAACAAACAAATATAACAAGAGAAAAATTCTCTTTGCATTTACACCTTTCACCTACTTACTTTCAACCATCTTGTTAGAAAGTTTGACAGGATGCCCATGATGCTAAGGTCCGGAAGACATGTCGGGATGTCAGACTACTACGGACAAGAAGATGAGTATGAGATGGGCCACTACGAGCTGCAACAACCCATGGTCCAACCAGAGGGCCATGTCAATGCCATCAGAGAACTTGAAGCTCAAAATCCTACTCATCAACCTACTTCACTTAGCATGGAACAACTCCTCCAAGGTCTATCTCTTCATCTAGATCCTGAATCCTTTTCACTTGTGCAATCTTTAACAAAGGACAAGATGCCTGCCAATCAAGATCCGGTTGAGGGAAATCAAGCCCCCTCACCACCCCAATTGACAGTCAGGCCCCTGATCATCTCTTCTCTTGGGCAATCCTATCGTGTCTCTACTCATGTTGTTGTTGGGCATTCACATAATCTCGTACCAGTTCTTGCTTCCAACCCACCTCTTCCAACCCATTCATCTAAATACCTTGCTTAGGTGGCTCAGAAATCCAGCCTCACCTAGGCATTCATGGATAAACTTAACCAGATGGATGAGCACTTTGAAGAGCTTAGGCACCGCCTGGATTCTAAAGCCATGCCAGAAATTTCTGTTCCATCCTTCTCGGTCCTACATTTCCCTCCTTATGAAATACCAATCTTCCAACGCTATAATGGGACCGGGAACCCCTTGAATCACCTAAAAAACTTTTTATATGACTCTGCTTTCTAGAAGAATGACCGCAAAGCACACGCCTTCTTATTCCATCAGTCATTAGAAGGATCTGCCCTTGACTGGTTTTACTCTCTTGATTTCCTCGAGGCAGCAGATTTTGACATTGTCAAGGCTAAGTTTCTGTAGAGATATAAGGACCGGGTGGGGCCAGCCTACTCGATAATAGATTTAATTGCTGAAAAGATGAGGCCAGATGAAGATTTTGCCAGGTTTGCTGATCGGTGGAGGGGAATGGCTGAGAGGCTAGTAGATACCATTTTAGAGGGGGAGCAAGTGAGAATGCTAATTGGGAATACCACACCTAATCTTCGCAACCTCCTAATCATGCACCACCCAACTACCTAAGTGAGCTATGCGATAGCACCCGATATCTCCAAACCCACTCCAAAGACACATCCATGATCAATCTATTTGACCCCAAATCTCATAACACTAGAAAGCCAACACTTGTAGGGCCTACCATCGAAGGGGTAGTGAACAATGAGAGCATCAATGCCATGGGAAACAAGGGTGGGTACCACCAAAGCCAATATCGTAACCCACCACCCAACCAACAATACCGGCCAGCTCCTCAGCTAGCTCGCCAACCCCAACAGTAACTTGCATACAACCAAGCACCACCACAACAACCCACCTACAACCGAGCACCACAGCAACAAAATGCCTATAACCGAGCACCTCAGCAACAACCTGTCTACAACCGACAACAATCATAACAACAACAAGCCTACAACCAAGTGCCACCACTAGCCAACTGACCTAGGAGGGGGACCCAAAAGAGAGTACTATCCTCGACTGCCATTCCCCCTCACTGATATTTTCAATGCATTGATGGCTGAACAACAGTTGGAGCTTTCAAAGGAGAGAGAAGGATGGCTGACGAATACTGACATGACAAAGTACTGCGCCTACCATCGATATCCTGGGCATACGGTGGAAGTCTGCTTCCAATTCAAAGATTATATTCATGACCTTAATGATCAGGGGAATATTGACTCGATGCAAATGGGGGAGTCTATACAAGTGATGAAGGCACAACAGAATCAACCACGGTGACAACAACCACAAGCACAGTAGCAGCCCGGCCTGGGCATAGTTCAAGACCCGCTCCCGGTACATGAACCCACTCAAGTGCCGACACCAGCCCCACTAAACTAGCGACTCGGCCTCATCCACTCCGCCGTCGAGGAGTCAGCCAACCACTCCCAGGGTTGGTAGGTAGAGGATCGAACCATCACCATGCCTGCCAGACCAACTGCACCCACAACTTGCATCGTACTCTCTATACCAAGAACCGCCCCTGGCCCACAAGTTACCCAAACACCCCTAAACCCAACCTCACCAACACTGTCAACACCAACCACCATTCCTCCCCGGCCCCTAATCATTAGACCACCACCAACACCCAAGCCAACATCTGACCCACCAACCACCACTCCTCACCAGCACCTAATCATTAGACCGCCACCAACACCCTAACCATCACCTAACCTACCGGCCTCCACCACTCCTCGGCCTCTCATCATCCGATTGTCATCCAACTTACCAATCATCACCACTCCCCGACCCCTAATCATCCGACCATCACCACCAACACCCCAAACTTCACCCAACATACCGGCCTCCACCACTCCATGACCTCTTATCATCTGATCCTTACCACCCCTACCTACCTTAGGCCCCTCATCATCCCAACCAACCACACCATCACTACGTTCACCACTCCCCCCTACCACACTGACACCGGTACTTCGAAGTGGGAGAATATTCCAAAGGGTCTTCTCCCATTCTGGGATGGAACCATAAGAGCTGACAGAAGAGGAGGTGGTAGAAGAATCGTTGCTCGGAATGACATATGACCTGTTAAAGCATCTAGACAAAATGTCGGCACGGATTTCAATTCTGGAGCTGATAAAGAGGTCGAAAAATCATCAAGACATTCTACAACAGTACTTGCAGCGGGTCATGGTTAATGAGGACCTCCCGCCCGAAAAAATCATCACAGTTTTGACCCCTAGGAGTGAACATCCGGCATTCACATCCACATAGGAGGAGTTGGCACGGCCGAAGATCAGAAAGTATGCCTTGCACATTGCAGTGGTCATCAAAGGCATAAATATCAAGTCATGTTTGATTGACACCAGAGCATCCATAAATGTCATGTCGCCAGAAACATTGCAGCTTTGCGACGTCTTCGATGTAGAAAGCAAGCCTTCCGCCGTCATGGTGACAGCCTATGACAACTCCCGGAAATTGGCATAAGGGGTGGTTATATTGGAAGTAGGGCTTGGGCCGTGCACTGTCACCACCGAGTTCTATGTGCTAGAATTAGACTCCACTTTCAAAGCTATATTAGGATGCCTGTATCTCGAGGCAATAGGAGCTGTTGCCTCGACTAATCATCAATGTGTAAAGTTCCCATACAAAGGGCAGGTCATTAAAGTAACCAACATTCCCATTCTGAATGGCATGGATGATCTCTCTTCTGCACTGCCTGTATCAGAATCTGTCCAGTCATTGGTTTCAACTACAGAGCTACCCAAGATCATGGTGTTGACGACCTCGCCTCCAGATATGGTTGCTTGGCGCATGATGAAAGGAATGTGTTATCAACAAGGAAAATGGCTGGGTAAGGAACTGCAGGGGGTTGTACACCCCATCGAAACCGTATGAAGATCGAAAAGGCAGGGGCTCAGCTATGAGCCTAGTTTTGTTCCGAGGATGGTCTATCGGCCATAACATGCCATGGGACTCCGAAAATTCTTCATCATAGGGGAGACCTTGATGATGGCTAGGGACGAAGAAGAATAAACAACCAAGAGGAGGAAGGCACTAGAACACGAGGAAGAAGTGGACAACCTGAGTTCATCTCTGGCTCGGTTGTTCATGGAGGAGGAAGAACTAGTCAAGGGCGAGTCCATCTCTAAACAACTCATCCATTCAAACTTACCTCCAATCAACATCCAGCGTGAGCCGTATCCTACGGTCACATATTTCAAAGTCCTCATGCTCTCCCTCCTAAACTCGCTCGATGGGCTTTCTAGCCCGATTCCCACTTTTGGGCCAAAATGGCCACCCAAACTGATCACTGGGCCTGAGAGCCCACTCAAATTTTCTTACTCCACTGGGCTTCTATGCCCATTTCAATTCAACAACATTGGGCTCGCATGCCCACCACTTGGGCCCACATGCCCCTTGGATCTTTTCACTAGCTTTGGACCTATCTACCCATTTCCTGTCATTGTCGGGCCCGTGAGCCCAATTTTCTCATTCTTGCTTAAGCTCTTTGTTTCTACTTGAGCCCCACTGGCTCATTCATGTCTTCTAGTTGAAAACATCAAAAATACCCATGTAGACACGCAATTTTGGTTTAGTTGGAGAGTCTAAATTCTTGTTTTCATGAAGTATATTTGAGTATTCTTTCAAGGAATCCAAGTTTTTTGGAAAATCGGAACTTCCCTGCACATTTCGGCCAAACTGGGCCTAGTGCCCCCTCAATGGGGCGCTTTGACCAAGTCAAAGCGCCCTATAAATAGGGCACTGGAAGCCTTGTTAATAGGGCACTGGGTGCCCTATTAATAGGGTGCTAGGCACCCCACTGGTGGGACACCTGCACCTGATCTGACTGACTGTATAGATTGATACAAGGAGGGAGGGGTCGCGGGTCGCGACCGGGTCGCGGGTCGCGACCGGGTCGCGGGTCGCGACCGGGTCGCGGGACCCCCAGACCGACCCAGTCGCGACCCTATTTTTTAATTATTTTTTTTAAAATTTCAAAAAAATAAGAAAAATGAGAAAAAAATCTGAAAAAATACAAAAAAATTGAAACAATTAAATGACATGATTTAAATAAATAATACATCAATTTTATTCTAACGTGATGTGTTCTACACTTTGTAGGTAGTTGATGTACTCTCCCCATGTCATTTGGGTTGAGTACAAAGCTTGATACATGTACACATGACGATCATATTCGTCAGTCCCTCGGGAAACTATCCTAAGACTTGATCCAAACGAGTCACCATAACTATAGGTCGATTGGATCGAAGTATCCGATGACTCCACATAATTCATTCCACAATACTCTTGATCGTATGTAGGGAACCAAGAGCCTTGGGATGAATCATACACATAGTCGGAGGCATCGTGGTATTCTGCTCCAACTCCATGGCTACGATGACCTCCTCTACCTTGTGGCCTTCTACCATGATCGGTATCTTGGGTCGCATGAGTATATTGCTCCTCGCCGGTAAAACGTAACGACGTTGTAGGAGATATGGGAGGATCTGAGGTCCCTTGTACTTGTAAAGTGTTCGCGCCCCCGTATCCAGCACCATCATCGCTGCTACTCTTTGACGACGAATTCTCGGACGTCTGATACTGCACTCGGATGTTCGGCTCCGGCGTATCTTCTCGATCGTCTTCGACCGTATCAGCATCTGCAATATCAAAAGGATCATTCATAACTTGTTTACCTTTTCGCCTACTTTGCGTACCTTGACTAGTTCCTTCTCCGGTCCTCTGGCGCTTTGCTAGAGAGGGAGGGATTTGGAATTCTTCGGCCAAAGGGACATCGTCGAGCACTCCTTCATCCCATTGTCGGTCTTCTGGGTTGAACTCCGGTTCTCCCAACCCTTCTCGGTTGTTCACCCAAGCTTCTAAGGAGTTCTTATCGTAGAATAATTGATCCAAATCGATGTCCTCCTCTTCAATTTGCAGCTCCTCGACCAAACGTCCTTCCTCCTGTGATATCCAACTCTTTTGTTCCATCTGGTTCTGCTTCATTCTTTCCAAATTCCTCAACTTTAACCTCATGTTGTAGTGACAATACACGAGGTCTTCAAGCCTCCTTGATGTCAACCTATTTCTTTGCTTTGTGTGAATCAAGCTGAATGTAGACCAATTTCGCTCGCAGCCCGAAGCCGAAGTGGTTTGACTTAGGACCCTGATGGCTACGTCCGCCAAGTCCTCGTACCCTGGTACTTTACCATGGTCCATCCACCAATCAGCTGCATAAATTGAATGTCTTACATTATTATCTAAGTAAACTTTGATTAATTAATTGATGAAAAACAATTCTACTTTGATTACATTATTATCTACGTACCCGGACTTAGTAGCATCACAGCTCGTTCAACTCTGCTCGTTCCAAAGTGAAAACTCCGCATTCTGTAATCATACATCTTGTTGCAAGCGATAATAGACCGGTCGTCGTCACCAACTAACCGTCGGATAGCTCTTCACGTCATCTAATAGCTCGTTCGTTGCCTTGAAATGTGGACTATAGCAGTATCTTGGGTTGAAAAAGTAACCTACGAACCAAATAGTATTAGTAATCAACTTATACACAACTTTGATTAATAAAAAGATTAGTAAATGTTTAAGAAAATATACCTGCTGCATGTATGGGTTGATGTAATGTACGTTCCCAGCGACGATCTATAATATCCCACCACTTGGCGAAATCGGACACGGTCTTGGAGATTTCTTCTTTGGCTCTCTCAATCGCATCATATAAATACCCCATGTCTGCTTTTCTATCTCCGTCAACTATCCTTAGTACCTTCACTATGGGTTGGACGATGTCTAACGTCTTCTTTACAACCTTCCAAAAATCTCCACTTTCTATTGTCTCTTCTACTTTTCTCCCCTTTCTCTTATCCGATGGGTTACATCTAGCCATCCAACTACCCTAACCCGGTGAAAAGACCATTTGAGTTAGAGCTCTCCTTTGACTCAATAAACTTTCTAAGGAAATATAGTGGGAGGCGAACCGGGTTGCATCGGGCCGTAACAACTCTCGCCCCTTGGTGTGTTCCCTCATAAGTGCAAGGACAAAGTTGTGGTTATAAATAAATGAAGAAATAAACTGTGCTAGCTTAACTACCCTGTCTATTTGAGGATCCTTGCATATATCCTCCAACATCAAGTCTAAAGAGTGGGCGGAACAGGGTGTCCACTGTCCAATACAACTTTGGTCTTTCGACCATAAGCATCTGACCGGCCGATTTGTATGCGGCCGCATTGTCTGTGACTACTTGAACTACCCGGCTCTCTCCTATTTCTTCTATCACTCCATCTATCAATTGGTAAAGATACTCTGCATTCTTTACCTGTCCTGATACGTCGACCGACTTCCAAAAGACCGTGTCGGCTTGACTGTACACTAGGAAATTGATCATTGTCTTCCTAGTTATACCTGTTAAGTATAAGACATTAACTAAGTTATACCAAAAAAGAATGTTTATACATCTAATATAAATGAGTAAAAGAAAATTTAATTACCGGTCCATCCATCGGTTATTAACGTGCAACCTCGTTCCTCCCATATGCGTTCAAATGATGCCACATACTTCTTTGTTTCTTGCACCTCCATAGGAAGATATACATTGTATATCTCCTTTGGGCTTGGACCAGGCACTCCCCTCCCGACGTCTGCGATCGTGTCGATCATGTTCTCGTAGTATGGTCCCTTCGCGGCATTTGCCGAGATGCTGTGGTGAAAGAACCACCTTGACGTTGCCCGGCCAATCCTCTCCTTACATAATTTGAGGTTCTTCATCGCCGTCGTGATTGTCGTTTGACGTTGTCGTGGTCTGGTGATTACGGGATCCACGGGACCTACTGCCGGGTCGTCGTCTTATGTGAGATCATGAACCTCATCTTGCGGTTGGTTGTTGGATCCTCTTCCGCTTCCTCGACCACTCCTACTTCCAGACCCTTGACCCATCATTCGGCCGGTGCATCTATGGAACTCTTCCTCGGCGAATGATCTTCGACTTGCTTCCATTCCCCGTGAGAGTTCATCTATTTAAGAAACATTTAAGTATTTAACTACTTAATTATCCTTTAAAATAGAAGAATGAACAACGTTTATGAGTAACACCTCCCATACCTTCGTACTCTTCGTCTCCAAAAATATCCGGCCTCTCTTGTCCGGTTCCGTAAATGTGTACGGAACGTCTCCCCGGTTGTTGCAATTCTTCTCGGATGGTCTCCTTATGCCGTTTGCTAGTTCCCTTCGTTTGCTCCATCGCTTGTAGGTGCCTACGAAATTGAGCTTTGACCTCCGGCGGAGTCCGTGTGCAAGGAAGAACGTTTCCCTTCATGCCTGCAAGATGAAATTTTAAACGATAAATACCACCGAATATTACTTTGTCGCAATATTTACATTGCACTTTTCTCTCCGCCATGGAGATCAAATTGCAATGCAACCAAGCCGGATCACTCCGGGTCACGCCGGTAGTTTGGGTTGTTTCGCTTGGAGAAGACATTTTTTTTAATTAAATAATTACTTAAGTAAGTAATTAATTATTTAAAAAGCTAATGACGTTAATTAGTGACTACTAATGTAAGTATACTTTTAATTATGTAAAATGAATGATTAACTAATTATATGATTAAGTAAGTAATTAACTATACCTTCCAACTAATGATGTGTTAAGTAACTACTAAACTAAATATCTAACTAATCTTCTAGCTAACTAACTATGTAAGTAAGCAAATAAGTATTAAAAAGAAGAAACTACTTAACTAACTAATCAATGAAACAAATATTAAATAAATGAACTAATGAAATGCTTAATGAAATAATTAAGTAAATGAAGAACAAAATGAGAGCAATGAGAGCAATGAGAGCAAAAATGAGAGCTTGGGAGTGAGAGTGGGGGGGTGGGAGTAAGGGGAGCCCCTTGGGGGCTATTTATAGCCCCCAAGGGGCTGAATGGGGGGGCTGCGGCCCCCCCATGACCGTTGGCAACGGTCAATGACCGTTGCCAACGGTCAGCAACGGTCACATGACCGTTGCTGGCCGGGTCGCGCGACCCGGCCGGGTCACGCGACCCGGTCGGGTGGGTCGCGCGACTCGCGCGACCCACCCGCGACCCCGCGACCCGGCTGGGAGAGTCGGCCCGGCCGGGTCGCGACCGGGCCGGTCGGGAGTAAACTCGACCGGATCAGGGCCGGGTCGCGACCCGGGTCACGACCCAGCAAACCATGGATTGATATGACAGTTCTACAGATAAAGTTGCCCTCTTCTTGGCTATAAAAGGACCCCCATTTGGAGAGTTTATGACACACCAAGGGCGTCCCCCAAACCCTTTCATTTATCACAACACTCTCAAGGCCTTACAACTCTTCTCCAAGCTCTCAAACTGTCCCAAAACCCTCTCCCAAAACCTAAAAAGCCATAGTTGCTTCTTAAAGGATAGTCTAGCAGAATGAAGTTACCATCTTTTGGGTTGTAGAAAGACCCCCATTTGGAGGTTTATGAGACCCTAAGTCTGTCCACAGCTTCATCTCATCCACCACTACATATTTGAGCCCCCACAACACCTCCTCAAGCCCTTAGATTATCCCAAAATCCTCCCCCAAAAATCTGAAAACCCACAGTTTCCTTCTTAAGAAATATGGTTTTTATCCAAATTTGAGGGCCTCTACACTTTCTTTCTCATACATCTAGTGCCAAAACACTCCCTCATTAGCTTCACTTGAGTATTGGCTGCTTGGAGTAGTCCTTATTTCATCTTGGAGGTCATCCTACACTCTGGGGTGATGCCACGAAGAAGGGAAGAAAATCTGCTGGAACCAGTCCTTAGTGCCCCATCAAGGGGGCGCTTTGACTTTGGTCAACGTGCCCCACTAACGGGGCACCTATAGCTAGCGCCCTAAATACGGGGCACTAGTAGGGGTAGACCCCGTTTTGCATTTTTTAAGTTTGTTTACCTTTCCGGTTGATCCTTTACTCCTCCATTTCATTCTAGCTTCCGTTATCATGACATCTAGCATGCATTAGGCCATATATTTGCATCTTCATACCTCTTTAAAAACCTATCAAAAATAGGTGTTGGGATTTAGTCCCAATCCGGTTAGTTCCTTCCCTTTTGCATTTTAAGTTCGAACTTGAGCATGATTCTACGCTTTCAGTAGAACTAATGATCTTTTCACTTGTTTCTATGTTTTCTTATGGACATTTTTAGGTAAATCCAGTCAAGGCGGAGCTTCAACTGAATCGAAGACAAAGGACTCACTAAGCTCTCTTCCTTCGGCCGGCCGAGAGAGGAGAAGTCGGAACCCAACAATCTCCCCACTTCCAAAGGTACGCTAGTCATTTTTATTCTTATTTTCATTTCTTTTCATTCTACTATATTTTGGAGCCTTTGGCTTCTAGAGACCACAAACACTGACATCCCATCCACCAAGTTTCCAAAGAAAGCATAAGGAGCAGAAAATGAGATCTCTGGATCCCGTTTTGGGTGTTTACAACTTTTGGCAACCACGGTGGGATGACCTCACTTTAGTGAGCTCTTCTCATCTCTTCAAAAGAATGTCCGTTTAGAAAACATGCTTATCTTCGCTCTAGTTCTTGCTTGAGTTATTACACCTTCCTTGTGTCTCTACTTGCTTGCTTGCTTACCTACTTCCTTTGAACATTATCTAGTTCCTTCCGATTTACTTGCTTTCCGTTGGTCCTTTTAAAAAGCATAACAATCCAATTTTTAGATTTGTTTATTAGCTTGTTTCAACTTCACATCTTAGAGATTATCTTGTTAAGTATACTTGCCCATTTTCTTCAAAGTCTAGTTTCTTTCCTAAGCATCTCTAGTTAAAATTAGTGCTTTCTTTCATCTTAGTTTGACTACACATCATTGTCTTGTTTACTTGCATTCTACAACATCTCATTGTTCATTGTATGCTTTTACTTTCTTCCTGCTTGCTTCTCATTCCTTAACATTTCACTTGCATTTAGTTTGCATTGAGGTTTTTGACCCCTTTAGGTCATCCGATAAGGGAGGCTCTCTCCTGCCAAAGCCCCTCACATCCAAACACCCCTCTTGGTGGTTGCCAACTCCTCCTCCGGGGATTCCCTCTCGGAAGGACTGGGTAGCTTCCATCAAGGCCTCCGTAAGCCTCCAAACGTGAAGGATTCCCTCTTCACTGATCAGGCTGGTTGTACCATTTTATCCCAAAACCTGGAGTACCTATTACCTATCGTTGTAAAAAGAGTGACAACTTTAGATTGCTCGGCGGTGTGAGAGCATAGGGTCCTACCCATTTATTTGAGTGGACAATATTTCTCTTAACAAGCCATGGAGGGATTGAAAAATAATGGTGGGACTAACCTAGAATGATGGGAAAGAAGAAACAATGGCATGACAAACATGACATGGTAGGATAAAAATAAAAGACATGGTGGGATAAAATAAAAGACACGGTGGGAAAAAAGAAAGGAAAGAGTAAAACATGGTGGGATAAAAGAGTAAAACAAGGTGGGACAATAGAGTAAACCATGGTGGGACAACAGAGTAAACCATGGTGGGACAAAATAAAAGACACGGTGAGATAAAAGAAAGGAAAGAATAAAACATGGTGGGATAAAATAAAAGAGTAAAACATGGTGGGATAACAGAATAAAACATGGTGGGATAACATTGGTAATGATGAAAAATGAAAAAGAGATAGATATGAAAACATGGAAAATTATGTAGAAAATAGTTGAAGATATAGATTGTCTATTGGAGGTCAAGACACCTGAGTAAGAACCATCGTCCCTCCAATGTTCAATTTTGGCTTATCCATGAGTGTGAAGAAATGACCAAGCCGTCGTAGATTTTGTTGAAGGGGATCTCGGGCCTAGTCATCTTCACCCTCAAGATCTTCAACATCAATACATTTAATACATATTAAATGAACCTAACATAACTACGTGACAGATGGTAGGAGTGATGTGAAGCGAAGATGGAATGCTAGTGATGATGTGAGATTGATGTGAAATTGAGTGAAGTCTTCAGGCATGGTTTATCAACTTGCATCGACTGTCTGATTCATCAGCACCATGATAATACTTGACTAGGTGGCACTCCCTTTCTTTTCGTCACAGGGCTGGCATGACGTTCCTTCCAGAACACCAATCTTACCAATTCACCTGTTGGACTTAAAAGATTGCCTGATGGCCCTTCTCTTTTTGCCACTTCAGCTCCTGAAAACACTTGTCAAAGATGATTAAAATTTCATCATGACTCATCCCTTCACCTGTATATCGTTTGCCTTGATTTTGGGTCAAAGGGAGGAGCCTTCTTAACAAGGTGGAATAAAATAAATGACTTAAATGAAATGGGGGTAAGGGTTGAGAGAACTTACTTGCTGCGATGAGAATCATCTCCTCTTACATTGAAATGCCCTAAAACACTTCATAAAAGGGGATTAGATCTTCACGACGACTCATCCCTTTGCTTATTATGGTCGACTTTGACTTAGGTCAAAGGGAAGAGCCTTCATAACAAGGTAATTAAAGTCAGAAATGAACATGCAATGCAGAAATGTAAATTTGCATGACAGAAAAATAAATATGGATGCAACTAAGGCAATGATCATGACTGAGCCAAAATGCAATTTTTTTTGGATTTTCTTGAAAAATATTCATTTTTTTGGATTTTCAAAATATTCATTTTTTGGATTTTTGAAATATGCAATTTTTTTTTGGATTTTTGAAATATGCATTTTTTTGTTTTTTATTTTTGAAATATGTATTTTTTGTGGAGTAAATGTTGGTATTTGAGACAGTTCATCGATCTTTGAAGTTTGTCAAGACTCAAGTGGTAGATACCATGTGCAAAATAAAGTTCTCTACCTAGAATCCTTCTAACCTTCTTCCTTTGATCAGCTTGGATTCCACCTGGATTCGGTTGGTTTACCCTACCCAAGGGGTTTAAGGATGAAGAGTATAGAGAAAGTCCTTGATAAGGTTTGGAGATGTTGAGAGGGATTTCTCTACTCACACTCAAATTTCCCATTGGGGTTCGGCCTCTTTGGGTCTTTCCTATTTTTTTTTGCTATTTTCTATGTGGCACATATTTAGACAGGTTTTTGATCCGTGGGGACATTGCCCATCTATTAGTGCCTCTTGCCTTGACTGTTATTTTGGGTACTTATTCAAACAGGTTGATCATTTTTATTTTCTAACTTGAGGGGTTCATTGCCCATCTTTTGGCACCCTTTTGCACCCTCCAAGATGACCTCCTACTAGGGTGGTGAGTGTTCTCGATACTACCCCTTGTAGACACGCCAAATTCGCCTAATTCAGAGCATAAAACTCATGTTTTATAGGGTAACATGTGTGATTGACCTTATAATGATGCCGGGTCTTTTAAAGTTCATTTGGAGCTTCGCTGAACGAAATCGGATGTTTTCTGAAGTTTTCCGCAAAAAGCCGTAATTTCTGAGCGAAAGCCACACGTAAATCGTGTAAACATATAAATTGGCTGAATGACCAATGCCTAATGATCATGCATTGAAGGTTATGGTCAGATTCACACCTCGGACAGTTTTGTTGCATGCCGTGCCTTTCCGGTTTGCCGTCGGAGTCATTTTGACTAGTATTGGATCTTCTGTTCACTGTCCTAACTTCCGGATAAAATTATGAAGTTTTGGAGGGTGTGATGGATGATCCAATGCTATAGAGAGCTTCTTCGGCCTGTTATCTTTCCAACGCAACAAACATCATCGAATTCCGAGTTCGGGAGTGTTCGCAATGGCTTTCGGAAGAAGGACGCTCAAAACAGTCCCATGCGCCCGGGTCCCTGGTCACATGCGCCCAGAACCCAGGGCACGTGCCCATGCACCCTACCCATGAGGCACATGACCTTGTGCCCTGACTTGAGGGCACATGCGCCCTACCCATGAGGCACGAGGGAACCAGTTTTTTACCGGGAATCTACCGCTGAACAGATCGAACCGAATAAGACCAAAAATTTCGGGAGGATAGCATCCGCCCTCATTGGGAGGCACATGCGCCCCTCAGTGGGGCACATGCGCCCAGCACCAGGGCGCATGCGCCCTGGGGTAGGGCACAAGGTGCTCTATTTTGTAGGGTTGATAAGACCATCTGTTCTCCTATAAATAAACTCTGATTCCAGTCGTTCCGAAGGCATGTGCACGATCCCCCAGGCATCTCAAGACGTCCAAACTCCATACGGCATCAATTTTTTGATTTTTAGAGAGAGAATTTTGAGTTTTTAGAGAGAGAAAAGTCGGTTCAAGAGAGAGGAAGGCTGGTCTGCAGGTGATCTACCAGGTCTTTCTTCTTCGGCCTATACAGCAGCGTGTGGATGTCTGCTGCCTGAGCTCTCTTCATCAAAGTTCTTCCTCTCTAAGTATTCTTAAGTTTGAAATCGACGGCACTTGATTCTGTGGTCGGGGCTGATCTTGAAGAGCGCAGAAGAAAAGTTGCGCATGGCAGATCCTGGACTGCTGCTCGGCTTTTTCGACAACCCAGATTTGGCCATATCTCTCTCTATTCTTATCAGAATCTTGCTGTTCTTTTTCATATATATTTTTTCGTGATTCTCCATCCTCCAATCATTTTTTTACATTTTTTGCAATATTTTTAGTCTGTTAATCCTAAAATAGAAAAAGAGGGGTTAGAGATAACCCGAATCCGGTTAGTTTCTAGTCAGTTGTGTGTTTCATGTTATTTTCTTTACATATACTCCACTTTGTTTAGTTCTAATTGTCTTTTTCACTTGTTTGTTTGTCTAGTTGCACAGGAAATCAAGCACCCATGCGTTGAGGACTCTTCTTCATCGGCCGGCCAAAGAAGGATAAGCTTTAACCCACACTCTTCACGCTAAGGTACACACGGTCAATCTTAATTTCATAAATCGGAACCCGCGGTTCATGGAGACCACATGTCTTAATTTTATTCTTCTCACCCTCCTCCTACATGACCCAAACCGTCTCTTTGGTGATCGAGTGATGCCAAGGGATAAAAGTTCGGGGATCAATGTGAGTGTGGGACCGAGGTGAGAGTTGCTTCCCATGCTTTATTCTTTCTTTATCATCCCCTCTTGAGGTGACAATCTGGATTCACGGACTTCCCTAAAAAGGAGAAGACCCCGTCGAATTTTCAGAGTCGACAGCTTTGTGGCGACCACGGTGGGATCAGCAATGTCTTCAACCATGGGTGCTTAGTGTTTTGTTTGCAACTAGTTCTAGTTCTAGACCGGTTCCCACGTAAGCCTTTCCTTCTTTCCACCTTTCTTAATTTCATGTCATCTCAAAATTTTTGATTTCACCCATCTTTCATCAGATCTGAAGTGCCAAGTATGTCATTTAATTTCTGTCATTTTATTTAAACTGGTTCCCGTGTGAACCACCCTTTTCTTTTTAAACCGGTTCCCACGTGAACCAATCTCTTTCTTTACTTCGGTTCCCACGTGAACCAAACTACTTTCCTTCAGATCTATCCCCACTTGGATTAGATCCATATTCACCTTTAATTGGCCCCACGTGGCCTTCTTTTAATCATTCAAACCGGTTACCACGTGAACCACCCTTTTTTTTACCCAAAATCGGTTCCCACGTGAACCACCTTTACTTTTTGCCTCGGTTCCCACGTGAACCAGCTTGTTCTTACATCGGTCCCTGTGTGGACCACCCTTTTGCTTGGCTATCAGATCTGAACCCTTTTATTTCCATCATTTTTCACTATCTCTATTTGGCTCACGTAAGAAACAAGGTCTAGATTCTAGTTTCTAGTTGCTTGTCTAGTTTCTAATTGCTTGTCTTGTGTACTTGCTTGTTTATTTAAGTTTATGTTTTGCTTATTACTTGCTTTATTACTTGATTGCATTCTCTGTTCCTTCTCTCTACCTCCTTCTTTTACACTTTTTTGAGGCGGGAGCTCACTCTCCCATTTACCCCTCCCATCAAAAACACCCTCTTGGTGGATTCTGACCTCTCTTCTGGGATATTCCTTCCTAGTTGACTTAGTTGGCTTTCATCAAGGCCTCCGTAATTCCTCATACGTGGAGTATTCCTCTTCACGATCAGGTTGGTTGTACCACTCCCCAAAACCCGAAGCATCCTATGTTACCTACGTGTGGTGAGATTGTGTGAAACCAAGGTCATGGGAGATTGAAGTTAGGATCCTAACCCATTTGTTGAGAGAACAATTCTTAACAAAATCCATAAACCTAAAGTTTAATCAAAAAAAATTTGCGTAATTTTGCTTTCAAGTCTTTGCATCACTTGTTTGTCAAACAAAAATTCAAACCTCAACATTTTTGCAAGATACTAAAAACCAGAAAAAAGTTCTTTGTTTATTTTGCCAACTTGTTCAATGCAATTTAGGTCTGGAAGGCACGTTGGAATGGAAGAACACGCTGAACATCAAGAGCACGAGATGGGTCATCAACCGAATCCGTTAGACGGTCATGTTAATTCATTGTTTGAGTCAGAAGCGCAAGAGGTCCCTCAACCATTTACTCCCCGTGATGTCAAACAACTCTTTAGGGAGTTGTCTCTCTATACCGACCCAGAAACCTACGCCCGCATATAATCCACGGTGAAGGGAAAAATTGCCTCAGATCAGGCTGATGCCAACCAAGTTGCCTCATCTCCTTGTCCTCTGGTTCGACCGCCACTCATTCAATCATCCTTTGTTCAACAACCTATTGTCCAGCAATCTATGATTCAACCATCACTAGCACAACCATCTGTAGTTCAACCATCTATTGTTTAACCATCTATGGTTCAACCATCATTTGTTCAGCCATCTTATTTTAACCATGTTGCTTCCCTAACCCACCAAGTCATGGGACAATCTTCAGTAAATTTGCCAAGTCACGCTCATCAATTCCAGAACCATTCCTCTAACCACATACCCCCACCAGTAAACCAAGAACCTGCTCTCACCCAGGCAATCATGGATCAACTCACCCAGATGAATGAACGTTATGAAGAGCTGAGATGTCGCCTGGACTCCAAGTCAGTTCCTGAGATCTCTATTCCTTCTTTGCCAGTTCTCCACTTGCCACCTTCTGAACTACCAGTTTATCGCCACTACAATGGTACTGGCAATCCTTTTCTCCACCTTAAAGATTTTTTCTATGAATCCTTATTTTGGAACAATGATCGTAGGGTTATTGCTTTCTTATTCCGCCGATCACTAGAAGGGTCTGCATTGGAATGGTTCTACTCGCTCGACTCCTTTGAGGCAGGAGACTTTGATATTGTCAAGACCAAATTTTTGCAAAGATACAGAGACCGGGTGACACCATCATGCTCCATCATGGATTTGATTGCTGAGAAGATGAAGCCTGAGGAGGACTTCACAAAGTTTGCTGATTGCTGGAGGGGAATGGCAGAGAAATTGACAGATGTTATTTCTGAAGGGGAACAAGTGAAAATGCTTATCGGGAACACTACACCTGCCTTGAGGAACATATTGATCATGCACCGTCCTACCACCATGAATGAACTCTATGACAGTGCCCGATACTTGCAAGCCCACTTCAAAGATGCCACAATGATAAACCCTTTTGATCCCAAACCTAGAAACTTCAGGAAAACCCCCTATGCACCAGTTGGTCCTACAGCCGAGGGAGTGGTCAACAACGAAGCTATAAACATTGTTGGGAACCAGGGAGAGAACCATCAAAACCAGTTCAGAAACCCACCACAGAACCTTTCCTATTACCCCCCTCAACAACAGGTTAGGCCATAACAACCACAACAATCCCCTCAGCCAGTAGCACAACCCCAACAAGCTCGTCAACCTACCTACAATAGGGCACTGCCACCACCCAATCAGGCGATACGAAGGGGAGGTCCTAGGAGAGAAAACTACCAACAACTCCCTTACTCCTTGACCGACATCTTCAATATACTCATGGCGGAGAAACAGTTGGAATTGCCCAAGGAAAGAGAGGATTGGCCAACAAACGCAAATATGCCCCTATACTGTGCTTACCACCGGTGCCCTGGTCACACTGTTGAAGTGTGTTTTCAATTCAAGGATTACATCCACGATCTGAATGACCAAGGTAGCATTGATTGGGCTCAAATGGGGGAATGCATACACGCAATGAAGGCTAGGCAGCAGTAGCGGCAGCGTCCACCGGCTCAACCTCAACAACAACCCGGCTTGGGGATTGTCCATAATCTGCTCCCATTACATGCTCCCGCTCCAGCACCGGCACCAGCACATCCAAACCCAGGAATTGGTCTAGTACACTCCATTGTCCAGGGAGATCCCAGCCGTGCTCAAGGTTGGCAACTAGAAAACCACAATACAACCATGCCGGTCAACCCAGCTAGGCCTCCTACTAGGAACCCTCCTAGACAAATAATCCGTGCACCTGCTACTCCACAACCACCACCAAGCTCAATAACCCAACCACTGGCCGCCACTTCTTCTCGCCGACTCATCATTAGGCCAGCCCCCGCCTTGACTACACCTCCCTCAACCATTGCTACACACCGGCCCTTGCTCATCCGACCACCACAATCACCACCAAACCTGGACTCCCAGCCTTTAAGCTCTGTCACTTCAAAACCCCAACTTATCATACCACCAACCCCACAACCAACACCTTCATTAAACCCATCAACCACTCCTGCACCCCGGCCTCTTCTTATCAGGCCACCAGCATCATCATCGCTACCACCTCCAAATCCTACCCCTCTGCCCACTAACCCAATCATCCTAGAACCACCAATCCCATTGCCTACTATACTTGCACCTACACCACCTGTTCCACCACAGTCCACCCCAGTTAACCTATCACCTCTACCTGACCGCCAAATAGCCCAGGTGCTTCGGAGTGAGAGGATGTTCCAGCGGCTCTTTCCCCAAGCCGGTACTCAACTGCAGGATCCAGTGGAGGAAGAACAAGTGGAAGAACCATTGCCGGGCACGGCGTATGATTTGTTGAAACATTTAGATAAGACACCGGTCCGTACTTCCATACTTGAGTTGATCAAAAGATCAAAGGTGCACCAGGAGATTCTACAGCAATATTTGCAAAGGGTCATGGTGAGTGAAGATCTCCCACCTGAGAAGATCACTACAGTGTTAGCCCTTAGAAGTGAGCACATAACACTCAATTTCTCTTAGGAGGAATTAGCAGATCCAGAGGTCAGGAGATATGCTTTGCATGTGGCTGTTATCATCTGCAATGTTGAAGTGAAATTATGTTTGGTTGACACTGGAGCTTCTATCAACGTTATGCCGCCAGAAACTTTGTAGTTGTGTGACATTTCTGAGCAAGAAATCAAGCCATCTTGTGCCATGGTGACGGCCTATGACAACTCTAAGAAGTCTGCACATGGGGTGGTCACTCTAGAGGTTCAACTTGGACCTTGTACGGTCACAACAAACTTTCATGTTCTAGAATTGGATCCAACTTTTTGGGCTATACTTGGGAGGCCATACTTGGAGGAAATAGGAGCTGTAACTTCAACAAACCACCAGTGCATAAAATTTCCCTTTAAAGGACAAGTGGTCAAGGTGACTAGCATGCCTGTAAGGGACGAGCTGAATGATGCTTCTTTGCCCTTAAGAATGTCAATACAGCCCCATATCTCAGTGGGAGAATTGCCATAAGTTAGATACATGACCGCCTCTCTACCTAACATAGTGGGATGGCGGATGATGATCAAACTGGGCTATCAGCCTGAAAGAGGTTTAGGCAAGGATCTTCAAGGGATCACTCAGCCGATTCAAACTGTTAAAAGGCCACGCAGGCAGGGTTTGGGATATGAAGAGGATTTCATCCCAAGGAGGATCTTCCAGCCAGGATATGCCATGGGACTCCATACATTCTTTATCAAAGGAGAGACCATGATGATGGCTAAAGATGACAAGAGTTCCATGTTGGCTATCAAAAGAAGGAAGGCTCCAGATGAAGAAGAAGACTTGGAAGATGTATGCTTATCTTTGACTCGTTTGTTCTCAAGTGGGGAAGAGCAACATGAACCACTCAAGGGCAGAGCAATCTTGGATCATCTACTTAAGCATGCCACCCAAGTTAGAACCATTCCGCGAGGCCCAAATACAACAATCCCATGTTTAAACCTTGTACCGCTGTTCTTAGATCTATTGGATGGGCTTCCAAGGCCACTCTCTCCCACCAAACTAACCCACTTTGGGCCCATGTGCCCTCTTAAGCCTTCTATTCTCACTGGGCCTGCTTGCCCATTTACTTCCCTCATCAACTTTAGAACTGAGGGTTCTTTCCAGCATGGGCTCACATGCCCATCCATTTCTAAGATCGGGTCCACGTACCCGTTTACTTTTTTCATCAGTTTTGGACCCATGTCCACTTTCTGTTACCATTGGGCCCACGAGCCCCTTTTTCCCTTTTATGCTTAAGTTTTTCTTTCTGTTAATTCTGTTAGTTCCTAGCAAGCCTCGAGTCATTCAGGCTCAGTCTGTCTTCTTATTAGAAAATCTCAAAAAAAATGTATTCTCTGAAACTCACATTTCCATCGAGGAGACGTCTCTACTCATCCCAGAGGGTGCTCCCAATCAGGGATCCCCCTTTTCTGAATCATTGATCGATTTACTCGATCCTCCCTCCATTATAAATACCACCTTTCCAGCTTTATCTTCAGTAGGTCAGGTTAGGTTAGGAAATATGAAAGTCAAGGGTAAACGAGTTCCAAATAGATATCTGCAACAATTGGCACAGAAATGCATAGAGTGTGCAAGGCTGCCAAACTTTTTAGAGAATACCATCCAGCTAGATGAAATCCGGTATGAGGATGAGCATAACATAGATCATACTTTGGGAGTATATGAGGTAGTATCAGAGAAGGATCCCGAAGCTGAGGATGAAATTGAGGATTTGGCCGATGCGTATGCATCTGGACTTAGAAGATTTAAAGAACCATCAGCCATAGAGAATGAACCAACCAAGGAACTGAATTTAGGATGCAAAGCCCTAAGAGAGTTCTCAAGAACCGAAATGTAGAGGACTAAGGGCCTGTCGGGAATTGGCGGTCTAAGTACAGGGGGACTTTACAGGTATGCTTTCAACCCATCAAATGCCTCCTGGCACTTCGAATCCCATTTAAACTCGGCCCCCACCTTGGTTAACTCATAGAAAGGTTTACACATTTGGGAATATTGTGAGATAAACCGGCGGACAAATTGTAGCCTCCCAATCAATCCTCGAAGCTCCTTCATATTTCTCGGGGGAGGCATACCAATGATTGCCTTGGCCTTGTTTGGGTCAATCACTATGCCCCTTTTGCTTACTATAAACCCGAGTAGTTTTCCTGATGAAACTTCAAATGTGCACTTCTTAGGGTTCATTTTTAGCTTGTATTCTCTAGCTCGTTGCAAAACTTTCCTTAGCACTTCAGAATGATCTTCCCGACTCTTGGACTTGATAACCAAATCGTCCACATACACTTCTACAAGGGTGTGCATCATGTCGTGAAAGATAGCCATCATAGCCCTCTGATATGTAGCACCAGCATTCTTTAACCCAAAGGGCATGACAACATAGCAATATGTTCCCCAAGATGTAGTGAACGAGGTCTTCTCTTGGTCCTCCTCAGCTAACCGGATCTGATTGTATCCAGAATAGCCATCCATGAATGAAAGCATTTCAAATCCAGCTGTGTTATCAACCAAAACATCGATATGAGATAAAGGGAAATCATCCTTAGGACACGCTCGGTTCAAGTCCCTGAAATCTATACAGATCCGAACCCGTCCATCCTTCTTCATAACAGGGACTATGTTAGCCACCCATTGCAGATATAGGACGACCTTGATAAATTTTTCTTGGTGTAGTTTGTCGACCTCTTCCTTCGTTTTGAGTGTAATATCAGGGTGGAATCTCCTAAGCTTTTGTTTAACCGGGGTAGTTCCAGGTTTCAAGGTTAATCTATGTTCAACCAATGAATTATCTAATCCCGGCATGTCTTCATATGTCCATACGAACGTGTCCTTATATTCTTCCAAAACTTTGATCAAACGTTGTTCTTCTGAGGGAGTGAGGTTTGCACTGATGAGGATAGTCTTAGGATCTTCCAGGGTTCCTAAATTCAATTCCTTGGTTGATTCATTCCCTGTGGCTAATGGTTCTTCAAATCTTTTAAGTCTAGATGCATAAAGTATCAGCCAAGTCCTCGATTTCATCCTCAGATTCAGTATCCTTCTCTGATACCACCTCATATACTTCCAAAGTATGATCTATGTTATGCTCATCCTCATATCGGATTTCATCTAGCTAGATGGTATTCTTTAAAATGTTTGGCAGCCTTGCACACTCTATGCATTTCTATGCCAATTGTTGCAGATATCTACTTGGAACTCATTTACCTTTGACTTTCCTATTTCCTAACCTAGCCTAACCTACCGAAGCTGGAAAGATGGTATTTACCGTGGAGGGAGGATCGAGTAAATCGATTAATGATTTAGAAGAGAGGAAAAAAATCGATTAATGATTTAGAAGAGAGGGATCCCTAATTAGGAGCATCCTCTGGGATGAGTAGAGACGTCTCATCGATGGAAATGTGAGTTTTAGAGAAGACGTTTTTTTTTTGGATTTTTTAAGTAAGAAGATAGACTGAGCCGGAATGACTCGAGACTTGCTAGAAGTTGACAGAATTAATAGAAAGAAAAACTTAAGAATAAAGGAGAAAAAGGGGCTCATAGGCCCAATGGTAATGGAAAATGGGCACATGGGCCCAAAACTGATAAAAAAAGTGAACGGGTATGAGGACCCAATTCTGGAAATAGATGGGCACGTGAGTCCATGCTGGGAAGAGCCCTCATTCTTGCATCTGATGAGGGGATTAAAGGGGCAAGCAAGCCTAGTAAGAGTGGAAGGCTGGAGAGGGCACATGGGCCCAAAGTAAGTTGTTGGTCTGGCAAAAAAAAGTGGGCTTGGAAACCCATCAAAAAGATCCAAAAACAATGTCATGAAGTTTACACATGGGATTGTTGTATTTAGGCCTCGTGGGATGATTCTGACTTGAGTGGTAGCTTTCTCGACAGGATGATCCAAGATTGGTCTACCCTTGAGTGGTTCTTGATGCTCTTCCTCACTTGAGAACAAATGAGTCAAAGATAGGCACATATCTTCTAAGTCTTCTTCTTCATCTGGAGCCTTCCTTCTCTTAGCAGTTATAATGGAACTCTTGTCATCTTCAGCCATCATCATGGTCTCCCCTTTGATAAAGAACGTGTGGAGTCCCATGGCATAACCTGGCCCTCTTTGGGATGGAATCCTCTTCGTATCCCAACCCCTACCTATGTGGCCTTTTGCACAGTTTCAATCAGCTGAGTGATCCCTTGAAGATCCTTGCCCAAACCTTTTCCAGCCTGATAGCCCAATTTCATCATCATCCGCTATCCCACTGTGTTCGGTAGAGAGGCGGTCATGCATCTAACTTCTAGCAACTCTCCCACTGAGATCTAGGGTTGTATTGATAACCCTAGGGGTGATGAAAAAGAAGTATCATTCATTTCATCCCTTATGGGCATGCTAGTCACCTTAACCACTTGTCCTTTAAAGGGAAACTTTATGCACTGATGATTTGTTGAAGCCACAACTCCTATTGCTTCCAAGTTGGGCCTCCCAATTATAGCCTGAAAAGTTGGATCCAATTCTAGAACATGAAAATCAGTTGTGACCATACATGGTTCAAGTTTAACTTCTAGAATGATCACCCCACGTGCAGACTTCTTGGAGTTGTCATAGGCCGTCACCATGGCACATGATGACTTGATTTCTTGTTCAGAAATGCTGCATAACTACAAAGTTTCTAGCGGCATAACGTTGATAGAAGCTCCAATGTCAACCAAACATGATTTTACTTTAATATTACAGATGATAACAACCACATGTAAGGTGTATCTCCTAACCTCTGGATCTATTAATTCCTCCTGAGAGAAAGTGAGCGTTGGGTGCTCACTCCTAGAGCTAACACTATAGTGATCTTCTCTGGTGGGAGATCTTCATTTACCATTATCCTTTGCAAATACTATTGTAAAATCTCCTGATGTACCTTTGATCTTTTAATCAACTCAAGTATGGAGATGCAGGCCAGTGTCTTATCCAAATGTTTCAACAAATCATAGGCCATACCCGGCAAGGGTTCTTCCACTTGTTCTTCCTCCACTGGATCCTGCGATTGAGTCCTGACTTGAGGAAAGAGCCGCTGGAACATCATCCCACTCCGAAGCACCGGGGCTATTTGGCGGTCGGGTAGAGGTGATGGGCTAACTGGGGTGGAATGTGGTGGAACAAGTGGTGTAGGTGCAGGTATGGTAGACAATGGGATTGGTGGATCTGGGATGATTGGGTTTGTTGGTAGAGGGGTAGCATTTGGAGGTGGTAGTGATGGCGACGGTGGCGGCCTGATAAGAAGAGGCCAGGGTGTAGGAGTGGTTGATGTGGTAGGTTGTGGGGTTAATGGTGTGATAGGTTGGGGTTTCAGAGTGATAGAGTTCATAGGCTGGGGGTTCAGGTTTGGTGGTGATTGTGGTGACCGGATGAGCAAGGGCCGATGTGTACCAATGGTTGAGGGAGGTGTAGTTAAGAAGGGGCCTGGCCTAATGATGAGTCAACGAGAAGAAGTGGCAGCCAATGGTTGGGTTATTAAGCTTGGTGGTGGTTGTGGAGTAGACGGTGCACAAATTATCTGTCTAGGGGGGTTCCTTGCAGGAGGCCTAGTTGGGTTGATTGACATGGTTGTATCGTGGTTTTTTAGTTGCCAACCTTGAGTACAACTAGCAACTTCCTAGACAACGGAGTGTACTAGACCAATTCCTGGGTTTAGATGTGCTGGTGCCGATGCCAAAGAGAGAGCATGCAATGGGAGTAGATTCTAAATAATCCCCAAACCAGGTTGTTGTTGAGGTTGAGCCAGTTGACGCTGTCGCTGCTGCCGCTTAGCCTTCATTGCATGTATGCATTCCCCTAGTTGGGCCCAATCAATGCTGCCTTGGTCATTTAGATCATGGATGTAATCTTTGAATTGGAAACACACTTCCAAGGTGTGACCAGGGTGCCAGTGGTAAGCACAGTATCGGGAGATATTTGCATTTGCTGGACAAACCTCTCTTGGGTAATTCCAATTGTTTCTCTACCATGAGTACATTGAAGATGCCAATCAGGGAGTAAGGGAGTTGTCAGTACTTCTCTCTCCTAGGACCTCCCCTTCGTGGTGCTTGATTGGGTGGTGGCAGTGCCCTATTGTAGGTAGGTTGACAAGGTTGCTGGGGTTGCGCTACTGGCTGAGGTGGTTGTTGTGGTTGTTGTGGCCTAACCTATTGTTGATGGGGGTGGTAAGAAAGGTTTTGCGGTGGTTTCCTAAATTGGTTTTGACGGTTCCCTCCCTTATTCCCCACAATGTTTATAGCTTCATTGTTGATTATTCCCTCAATTGTAGGCCCAGCTGGTGTAGAGGTGGTCTTCCTGATGTTCTTAGGTTTGAGATCAAATGGATTTATCATTGTGGCATTTTTGAAGTGGGATTTCAAGTATCGGACACTGTCATAAAGTTCATTCATGGTGGTACGATGGTGCATGATCAAAATATTCCTTAGGGCAGGTGTAGTGTTTGCGATAAGCATCTACACTTGTTCCCCTTCTGAAATAACATCTGTTAGTTTCTCTGCCATTCCCCTCCAGTGATCAGCAAACTTTATGAAGTCCTCCTCGGGCTTCATCTTCTCAGCAATCAAATCTGTAATTGAGTATGATGGTGCCACCTGGTCTCTATATCTTTGCAAAAAATTGGTCTTGACAATATCAAAATCTCCTACCTCAAAGGGGTCAAGTGAGTAGAACCATTCCAATGCAGACCCTTCTAGTGATCGATGAAACAAGAAAGCAAGAACTCTACGATTATTTTTACAGAATGAGGACTTGTAGAGAAAATCCTTAAGGTGGAGAAAAGGATTGCCAGTACCATTGTAGTGGAGATAAACTGGTAGTTTAGAAGGTGGCAGGTGAAGAACTGGCAAAAAAGGAATAGAGACTTCAGGAGTTGACTTAGAGTTCAAGCGACATTTCAACTCTTCATAACGTTCATTCATTTGGGTGAGCTGATCCATGATTGCCTGGGTGAAAGCAGGTTCTTGGTTTATTGGTGGGGGTATGTGGTTAGATGCATGATTCTGGAATTGAGGAGCATGATTTGGAAAATTCTTTGAAGCTTGTCCCATGACTTGGTGGGATAAGGGAGTAACATGGTTGAAATAAGGTGGCTGGACAAATGATGGTTGAATCACAGATGGTTGAACCACAGGTGGTTGAACTACAGATGGTTGAGCTAGTGATGGTTGAATCACAGATTGCTGAACAATAAGTTGTTGAACAAAAGATGATTGAATGAGTGGTGGTTGAACCATAGGACGAGGAGATGAGGCAACTTGACTGGCTTTAGCCTGATCAGAGGCAATTTTGTCTTTCACCATGGATTGTATACAGGAATAGGTTTTTGGGTCAGTATAAAGAGACAACTCCCTAAAGAGTTGTTCAACATCACGGGGAGCAGATGGTTGAGGGACCTCTTGTGATTCTGACTCAAACAAGGGATTAACATGACCGTCTTACGAAATTGATTGGTGACCCTTCTTGTGCTCTTGACGTTCAATGTGTTCCGCCATTCCAACGTGCCATCTAGACCTTAATTGCATTGTCACCCTTCAACTTCAAGGAGAAGGTAAAACAAATGAGTTGGCAAAACAAACAAAGAACTTTTTTCTGGTTTTTAGTATCTTGCAAAAATGTTAGAGTTTTAAATTTTTGTTTGACAAACAAGTGATGCAAAGACTTGAAAACAAGATTACGTAATGATTTTGATTAAACCTTACGTTTATGAATTTGTTAAGAATTGTTCTCTCAACAAATGGGTTAGGATCCTAACTACAATCTCCATTGACCTAACACAATCTCACTACATGTAGGTAACATAGGATGCTTCGGGTTTTGAGGAGTGGTACAACCAACCCAATAGTGAAGAGGAATACTCCACATATGAGGAATTATGAAGGCTTTGATGAAAACTAACCAAGTCAACTAGGAAGGAATATCCCAGAAGAAAGGTTAGAATCCACCAAGTGGGTGTTTTGGATGGGAGAGGTAAATGGGAGAGTGAGCTCCCGCCTCAAAAGAAAAAAAGTGTAAAAGAATGAGGTAGAGAGAAGGAGCAAAGAATGCAATCAAGTAATAAAGCAAGTAATTATAAAAACATAAACTTAAATAAACAAGCAATCACACAAAGCAAGTAATTAGAAACTAGACAAGTAACTAGAAACTAGAATCTAGACTTGTTTCACACGGGAGCCAAATGGAGGTAGTGAAAAGTGATGGAAAGAAGAGGGTTCAGATCTGATAGCCAATAAAAAGGGGTGGTCCACGTGGGGACCGAGGTAAAAATAAGCTGGTTCATGTGGGAACCGGGGTAAAAGTGAAGGTGGTTCATGCGGGAACCAGTTTTGGGTAGCAAAGGGGTGGTTCACGCACGAACCAGCTTGAATGATCAAAGAGGGCCACGTGGGGCCAATTAAAGAGGAATAAGGATATGATCCAAGTGGGGATAGATCTGAAGGAAAAGGTTTGATTCACGTGGGAACAAAAGTAAAGAAAGAGATTGGTTCACGCAAGAAACGGTTTAAAAGGGAAAAGGGTGGTTCACGCGGGAACTGGTTTAAATGACAACTAGAAATAAAAGAGGGTCACATAGTGACCAATTTAAGGGTGAGATAAACTACAATTAAAAAAAATCTTATTTTAATGGCTGAAAATAAATGTTGGTTCACATGGGAACCGGTTTGTAGAAGAGAGTTGGTTTGCGCAAGAACCAATTTTAAAAGCAAAGGTGGGTTCACGCGGGAACCGGATGAAATAAAATAGAAAAAAATTAAATGAGGTACTTGGCACTTCATATCTAATGAAATATGGGTGAAATCAGAAAATTTGAGATGACATGAAATTAAGAAAGGTGGAAAGAAGGAAGGGCTCACGCAGGAACCTATCTAGAACTAGAACTAGTTGCAAGAAAACACTAAGCACCCACGGTTAAGGACATTGCTTGTCCCACCGTGGTCACCACAAAGCTGTTGACTCTGAAAAATGACAACGACACTCTCATTTTTAGGATAGTCCGTGAATCCGGATCGCCACCTCAAGAGGGGATGAAAAAGAAAGGAAGAAAACATGGAAAACAACTCACCTTGGTCCCACACTCACATTGATCCCCAAACATTCATCCCTCGGTGTCGCTCGATCACCGAAGAGATGGTTCGGGTCATATGGGAGGAGGATGAGAAGAAGAAAATTAAGACACGTGTGGTTGCCAGGAACCGCGGGTTCCGCTTTATGCAATAAAAATGACCGTGTGTACCTTAGCGGGAGGAGTGCGGGTCAAAGCTTCTCCTTCTTCGGCCGGCCGATGAAGAAGAGTCCTCAACGCGTGGGTGCTTGATTTCTTGAGCAACTAGACAAATAAACAAATTAAAAAGACAATTAGAACTAAACAAAGTGGGGCATGTGTAAAGAAAATAACATGAAACACACAACTGAATAGAAACTAACCAGATTCGGGTTATCTCTAACCCCTTTTTTATTTTTCAGATTAACAGTACAAAACTAATGTAAAAGAAATGTGTAAAAAACAATAGGAGGATGGAGAATCACGAAACAAAGATATAGGAATAAGAATAGAAAATTTCTGATAAGAATAGAGAGAGATATGGCCAAATCTGGTTTGTCGAAAAAGCCAAGCAGCAGTTCAGGATCTACCAGGCACAACTTTGCTTCAGTGCTTGCCGCAACAAGCCTCGACCTTGGAATCATGTGCTGTCAATTGCAAACAAAAGAAGAATCAGAGAGAAAGAACTTTTATGCAGAGAGCTTGGGAAGAAGACGTCCACACGCTGCTATAGAAGCCGAAGAAGAGAGACCTGACAGATCACCTGCAAACCGACCTTCCTCTCTCCTGAACTGACTTTTCTCTTTCTAAAAACACAAAATTCTCTCTTTAAAAATTACAAAATCGATGCAAGAGGGAGCTTGGACATCTTGAGATGCCAGGGGTGTCATGAACCAGCCTCTAGAATGACCAGAATTGAAGTCTATTTATAAGAGAAAAATGTCACGATCCAGAGCTAAAAAGTAGGGTATTTGCGCCCTAGCCCATGGCGCATGCACCCCACTTAGGGGTTAGCTAAGTTACCCTATAAAATCAATCACGCATGTTACCCTATAAAACATGAGTTTTATTCTCTGAATTAGGCAAATTTGGCATGTCTACATTGGGGGTTAGCTATTTTTCTCTCTTGCCCATGGCACATCTCTTACCAATCGAACATAGAATGACTTGATGAGACATGGTGGTTATTCAAGACACTTGAGGAGATTCGCTTTGCTAAATTTTGTCATTGAGCATGTTTATATCTACACCTTGATGCCACCTTTTTAGTCCATCTCTTACCAATCGAACATACACTGCGATCCATCTCCCTTCACTATGTTTTCTCTACGTTTCAATTTACTTCACTACATGCCATTCCCTTGCAAAGCCGACATCAAGGCGAGACAAGCTGTAGACATGCCAATTTAGCCTGATTGGAGCCCCGGACTCCTATTCCATGGGCGATATCCTTTATTTGACCATTATCTGTTCCGGATCACCTTGTGGAGATGAGCTAAGGACGTTGGTGGAGACCCCTGTATGTTGGGAATGGATCGATGATTTTAGAACTAATGTCGTAACTGTAGACACGCCAAATTGGCTTGATTCGGAGCCCTAGACTCTTATTCCATAGGCGATATCTTTTATTTGACCGTTATCTAATTCGGACTACCTCGTGGAGATGAGCTAAGGACATTGGTGGAGCCCCCCTTGTTAGTTGAGAATGGACCAATGATTTCCGGAATATTGCCGTAACCTTCAAGCGAGAGCCGCACGTGAACTGTAAAAACACGAAGCCTGCTCGATGACCGACCTTCAATAGTCCATAATTAAAGGTCTCGGGAGTCCCGCATGTGTTCCGTAACATTCAGGGTTTCCGAGAAGTCATTTCGGTTGGCGTCGGTCAATGACGGCATTCGTTACGGCTTTTTCGATCTGTGCTGACACGGCTATCCCGGACCATGTATTAGGCTTTTCCGGTCATCACCGGGTCTTTTCGGGTCATCCGGGTCGATTCTAGCCGAATATTTTCATCAACCAGGGCCATACATCCGGTTCGGTCAATTTTAGGGTTTCGCGGCTTTTACGGCTTTCGATTCACGTTTACCGGGTTAATATCAGTTTTTTCGATGACTTTGGATTGTCCGATCGTACCGGACTTGTTCGGTCATCATGTCAAGTCATCCCAAGTTGACCCGAGATTTCTCGATCGGAACCGTCCTCTTTCGGATCTTCGCCCCGGGTTTCGGCTTTCCGCGAGAGGGTAAACCGGTAGAAAGCCCCGTGCGAACATCTCGGGAGTCATGCCGGCTGGTTATCGACTTGAGGAGGTGCGGTTGAAGGCACTCTTTCCAATGCGACAAACGGGAGCCGAATCGGACATCCAGTTTGCAAGATACGGCTCGCGGAACACACGCGCAGGAGAGAGAGTGTACCGCGCCCCCGCTCCGCTTGAAAGGGGAGGGCGCGCCTGCGCGCCCTCAACCCGGGGGCGCGCCCTGCGCGCCCCCGGTTCCTTTGAAAAGCGGGGGCGCGGTCGGTTTCCGAAAATCGGAAATTACCCCGATTAGCACCTTCTAAACCGGGTTTTTGGAAGGTTTCCGGGGAGGATTTTCACTTATGTGTACCGCGCCCCCGGTTCGGGGGTGCGTTACGTATGTCAAGTCGATTTTTAGCAATTTCTGGAAGTTTCTGTCGATTTTTAGCAGTGAGACGCCGAACGCGCCCCCGCCCCCGCCCCCTTTGAAATAGGGGGGCACGCAGACCGCGCCCCCGAACTGGGGGCGCGCCCTGCGCGCCCTTGGTTTGAGGGCGCGCCCTGCGCGCCCTTGTCTCCTTTGAAACACGGGGGCGCGGTCTGTCCAGTTTCTAAATTTTGCACCATCTCCCTTCCCCTATAAATTGAGGGCCATTCTCAGTGACCCAAGGTTAACCCCCGGTGCCTAGCTCGTCCCAAGGTCGTCCAAGCTCTTCTCCAAAGCCGTCCCGACGTCCAAAGGCGATCCGAAGTCAAGAAATCGATCCCGAGGTGAAGGAGAAGGCTCGATCCGGGTGTTCTTCATCAACCATCTTCATCGACTTCTGCATAAAATCCGAGGCTTCTAATGCAAAAGTCTTCAACATACAAATTGTTCCTCTCTTCGTCCTCTTTCATCTCCAACTGACGGCACTCCATTCCGACTTTCCGTTTGTTCGTGGCGGTTGCTACACTGATGGCGCGCATCCAGGTTCTGTTTTTGATATCCGCCCACTTTCAGAATTTTTACTGACTTATACAGGAGGATTTCGGAGAAGTCATCAACATAGGAACTCTTCTTCTCTGAGTACTCCGTCTACTCCAACAAACGGAACTCGATTCTGACATCGGGGTCGTCCGTAACATCCTCTACACCGAAATTGCGCCAGAAGGGTGCAAAGCTACCCGAACCGGCCTTTTCTCAACCAACTCGGCTTCAACTCAAGCCGATCCATTCCATAAGCTTTCTCAACTCATTTAACTCAGTTCATTTACTGTTTTAAAGCATATTTCAGTTTATTTGCATCATTTTTACATAATCAAAAATACAAAAAAAGGGGTTAAGGCTCACCCCAATCCGGTGAGTTCGATTCCAATTGCTTCTTTCTCATATTCTCTCTACAGTTACTACACTTCCCATAGTTCTAATCATTTTATTTCACTTGGTTTATTGTTCTAGTTGCACGGAGTTTATCAAGCTAGCATCGGTTGGGAGACTCTTATTTCATCGGCCGGCCGAAGAAGAAGAAGGTTGAACCCATATCCCGATCTCCCGCGCTAAGGTACACGGTCAATTCAACTCAACTTCTTAATTTACATCCCATAAATCGGAGCCCGCGGCTCCTGGCGACCACATTTCTCATGCTTTAATTTCATCTCCTCCTCACTCTCCTCTCACATGACCCGAACCATCTCTGGTGCTCGAGCGACGCCGTGAGATGAAAGTTCGGGGATCAATGTGAGTGTGGGATCGAGGTGAGGAGTCTTTACCGCTTTCCGAGTGTTTTCCGATCCACTCCCCTTTTTCCCCTATTCTATCTTTCACCTTCTTATCTTGAGGTGCCGATCCGGAACCCATTTCTAGAGTCGACAGTAACCTTCAAGCGAGAGCCATGCGTTAATCCAGAAAAACAAGCCTGCTCATTGACCGACCTTGAATGGTCCATAATTGAAGGTCTCAGGAGTTTCGCATGTATTCCATAACATTCGGGATTTCTGACAACTCATTGTCGACTCTGAAAATGGGTTCCGGATCGGCACCTCAAGAGAAGGTGATGATAGATGGGGGGAAAAGGAGTGAATCGAAAAACACTCGGAAAGCAGTAAAAGGTCCTCACCTCGGTCCCACACTCACATTGATCCCTGAACTTTCATCTCACGGTGTCGCTCGAGCACTGGAGACGGTTCGGGTCATGTGAGAGGAGAGTGAGGAGGAGATGAACATAAAGCATAAATAAAAAGGTGGTCGCCAGGAACTGCGGGCTCCGCTTTATGGAACAAAAACAAGATTGAGTTGATTTGACCATGTGTACCTTAGCGTGAAAGATGATATGTGGGTTAAACCTTCTTCCTCGTCGGCCGACCAATGAGGGAGAGTCCAACCGATGCTAGCTTGATCAATCTGTGCAACTTAAAACAATAAAACAAATGAAGAGTTTGATTAGACTTGTGAGAAGTGTAGTAACTGTAGTAAGAAGATGAGAAAGAAGCAATTGGAATCGAACTCACCGGCTTCGGGGTGTGCCTTAACCCATTTTTTGTGATATAAAATTATGCAAAGACTAAATAAAAATGATGCTAAAATGATCCTGGATGAATGACGAAGACATAGAAACTTGAACGACTCAAATCAGAGCTAAAACGGAGAAGATATCACCAATATGGCCGGACAGTGCATTGGACTGAACGTGCCCTGGGTTTAAGGGCGCGGTGGGCGCACCCTAGGTGTGAGGGCGCGATCTACGCGCCCTTGGTTCGGGGGCGTGTTGCACTGTCTGGCGCAACTTCGGTGTAGAGCTCTCCACGGGCAGTTCCGATGTCGGAATTGAGTGACGTTTGTTGAAGTAGATAGAAGACTCGGAGAGGAAGAGTTATTATGTTGATGACCTCTCCAGAATCTGCCTGTAGAAGTCTGTAAAAATTCTGAAAGTGGACAGATGTAAAAAATTGAACCTGGATGCGCGCCCTCAGTGCAGCAATCGCCACGAACAAACGAAAAGTCGGAATCGAGTGCCGTTAGTTGAAAATGAAAGAGAACGAAGAGATGAACAATTCCTATGTTTAATACTTTTACATAAGGAGTCCCAAATTTTCTTCAGAAGTCGATGAAGTTGGTTGATGCAGAACGCATGGATCAGGCTTCTCCTTCGCCTCGGGATCGATCTCTCGATGTCGGATCGGCTTTGGACGTCGGGATGGCTTTGGGAGAGAGCTTGGATGACTTTGGGACAAGCTAGGCATGGAGGATTAACCTTGGGTCATTGAGAATAGCCCTCAATTTATAGAGGATAGAAACCGGTGCAAAAAAATGGAAACTGGACCGACCGTGCCCCCGCCTTTCAAAGGAGGCGAGGGCCGCAGGGTGCGCCCTCGATCCAGGGGCGCGCAGGGAGCGCCCTCAACTCGGGGGTGCGGTCTGCGCGCCCCCCTGTTTCAAAGGAAACGGGGGCGCGTTACGCGTCTCACTGCTAAAAATCGATGGAATGTTCCAGAAATTGCTAAAAAATCGACTTGACAAACGTAACACGCCCCCGAACCGGGGGCGCGGTACAAATAATCGAAAATCATCGGTGGTAACCTTCCAAAAATCCGGTTTAGAAGGTGTAAACTGGGGTAATTTTCGATTTTCGAAAACTGACCGCGCCCCCGCATTTCAAAGGAAGCGGGGGCATGCAGAGCGTGCCCCCAGTTTGAGGGCGCGCCCCCGGGTTGCGCCCTCCCCTTTCAAGGGGAACGGGGGCGTGGTAGACTCTCTCTCCTGCGTGCGTGTTCCGCGAGCCGTAACTTGCAAACGGGATGTCCGATTCGGCTCCCGTTTGTTGCGTTGGAAAGAGGGCCTTCAACCACACCTCCTCAAGTCGGTAAACCAGCCGGCATGACTCCCGAGATGTTCGCATGGGGCTTTCTACCATTTTACCCTCTCGTGAAAAGCCGAAACCAGTTGCAAAGATCCGAAAGAGCACGGTTCCGGTCGAGAAATCTCGGGTCAACTCGGGATGACTTAAAATGATGATCGAACAAGTCTGGTATGATCGGAAAACCCGAAATCATCGAAAAATATGAGATTAACCTGGTAAACGTAAATCGAAACTCGAAAAAGCCGTAAAACCCTAAAATTGACCGAACCGGACGTATGGCCATGATTGATGAAAATATTCAGCTAGGATTGACCCGGATGACCCGAAAAGACCCGGTGATGACCGGAAAGGCCTAACGCGTGGTCTAAGATAGCCGTATCAGTACAAATCGAAAAAGCCATAACGAAAGCCGTCATTGACCGACGACTACCGAAATGACTTCTCGGAAACCCTAAATATCACGGAACACACGCAAGACTCTCGAGATGTTCAAGTATGGACCATTCAAGGTCGGTCATCGAGCAGGCTTCGTGTTTTTATGGTTCACGCGCGGCTCTCACTTGAAGGTTACGGCATTATTCCGAAGATCATCGGTCCATTCTCAACTTGCGAGGGGCTCCACCAGTGTCCTTAGCTCATCTCCACGAGATAATCCAGATCAGATAATGGTCAAATAAGAATATCGCCTATGGAATAAGAGTCTGGGGCTCCGAATCAGGCCAATTTGGCGTGTCTACACTCATTTTTGTAGGCGTCGGTCTATAATGATTTTTTGTTATGGCTTTTTGATCTGTGTTGACACTGCTATCCCAGACCATGTGTTAGGTCTTTCCGACCATCACCGGCCTTTTCGGGTCATATGGGTCAATCTTAGCCATACATTGTCATCGTTCGGGGTCACACGGCTGTTGTGGTCGATTTTATGGTTTCTCGGTTATTCCCGATTTTTCTGAGGGTCCCCTCATGTTTACCGGGTTAATCTCAGATTTTTTGATGATTTTAAGTTTTATGATCATACCATACTTGTTCGGTTATCATTTTAAGTCATTCCGAGTTGACCCGAGATTCCTTGACCGAATCCGTGCCTTTCTTAGTTTTTGGCTTTCTGCGGGAGAGTAAACCGGTAGTCAAAGCCCTGTGTGAATGTCTTGGGAGTCATGCCGGATGGTTTAATGATTTGAGGAGATGTGTTTGAAGGCACGTTCATCTTATCAAGTCTATTTTTTAGTAATTTTTGGAAGATTATGACCATTTTTAGCAATAAATCGCCAAACGCATCCCCAATGAGGGGGCGCGCGACCACGCCCTCAGGGTGACCAAACGCGTCCCCATATTCTTTAACCTCTATGAATATGGGTCGACCGACTAGGTCGAAGTGAAACCCTACTATTAAAGACAAAAGGTTAAACAATTTTAAATAAAGGCATTCCCCCACACATAGTGTCTACTTTTAATCCTCAATTGACAAAAGACACCATTTCAAGCAAGACAAATGATGAAAATGGTGGTTTCCTCCACACCACAAAAAATTGAATATTTAAAAATATAAGCCAATCTGAAAATAAAAAATCTCTAAAAATCAAATACCTGAAACATAAAAAAACTATAAAACCGTAAAACCCAATCAAAATATAGTACCTTCAAAAAGCCAAACAAACAAAAAAACTCTTAAAATACCTAAAAGTTTACATTATAGCTGACTACATGCCTTTGCATCCATGTTTAATTTGTGTCTTACACATTTCCTTTTATGCATTGCATACTTAGTGCTTATTATCTTTTACCTGTTAATAAGGCCCACTCCTCTTGACAACTTGCAAGAGGCTAAATCTAAATCTAATTGTTTTATTAACATGAACAAGAAAGCAGGGAAGATCACCACAAGCAAGCAACAAGTCACTATGAAGAATGTCAAACAAATACATCATGGTACAAATGGGGTTGGCACATCAAAATCACTGCCTCCCTCTATGGGAGCTAGATCAGCCAGAGGCAGCATAATAGGCCTCTCATCCTCTCTCCTCTCATGTCCTCCAACTTGAGAAGTGCCCAAGTGACTAGGTGCTCGCAACATGGTCCTTCGAGAACCTAAACGATGCGAGTGGTTGTGGGACCATGACTAAACAAACTCAAGCATTAGTTCTCATTGTTGTGCCTCCACTCGGTGAATCTCCTTCAAATGTTGGACATGAAGAAGTAGGATTTGCACAGACTTTGGGTAGGATAGCTCCACCACCTTTGCCTTGAGCTTTGTATCCTATAAACAAAAGAAAAATATTCGTAAAGAAAGCAAGGCAGACATATGAAGCTTCTCTTTTATCTCATCTTGTAGCTCCTTCACCTGACCCTTAAGCTTGGTAATCTACAAAATGAAAAGCTACATCAACAAAAGCACGAATAGCTTCTCAAAATGGTCCAGTTTGGCTAACAAATCCTCCTTGGCTTTGAAGTGTTCCTTAGCCCATTCTACAAGCATTTTCTAACCAATTTCAGCTTCTTTACAAACCTCCATGTTGCTGATGAGGAAGCCACCTCATAGCTTTTCCACCACTAAGCAACCTAATCTTTGAGATCTGGGTCCCTACACTATACTTGCTTAAATTTAAATCTCTTGCTCCACACAAAATTATCACAATCAAAGGATAGACCTTCTGCCATATGATCCAAGACCACCTTGGAAAGTTGAAGTCATCCTTCTTATAAAGTTTTTGATATACCATGTTGTGAAATTTTATATGAACCTTATGCTTTCCATAATCGTATTCATGCACTTATTATTATTGTTTGGCTAATAAGTGCATAAATTAAGGACTATCATGTTAAACAATTTTATAAATTGTTGGCTTTAAGTTTCTTTCATGTTTCTAGTTGCCTATAAAAGTCTAGGATTGTGTTAGTATTTGAAGTTAATAATAAAGAGAATTATTGATACTCTCTCTTAAAAAGAAATTGCATAATACTTAAACATGGATAATTTTATTGAGAAATTTTTAAAATTGGTAATTTTGAGTATCTTTCATGTTTTTAGTAACCATGAATGATATAGACCATGTTAGTACTAAAAGTTATTAATTTATAGTGGGAATTATGGCTACTTTCTCATGATAGAAAATTGCATTAAGAAATATTGAATTAAAGTTGCATCCAAAGATGTCTTTGATTCAATATATAGAATGTAATCAATGATTAACTAGAACTACATAAACATGGTGAATCTTTTCCCAAATGTAAGATATTTCCACTTACATGCATTCTTGGTTGATTGTTGAATTAAAGTGAATTTTCATGGCATTATAGAAAAATTTTCTTTATGCATTATAGATTGTCATGATATAATAGATCTTTGTTATGATATATTATCTATATCATAATGGTAATGTTAGCTCAATTATGGTTCTTTCAGCTATGACTCCTACTTTATTGCATTCTCATTTGTCCATATTTCTTGCACTGAACTAAAGTGATTGACATGAGCAACTTCTCATCACATTATGGTGTCTACACCTTGATTTAGCTCTTTGTATTGAGAAACTTGTTAAGATTATAGATGATTGTATGACTTATCAAAAGGTTTAATTTGAAAAGTGGAAGCATTTAAATAGATTATTATTAATAATAATCAAGAGTTCTATTACAAAGAATATCAGGGGTTTCGTACTTGATAATGAAAGGGCAAAGAAATTTCTTGATTCTATTGAACAATAGTTTTGTGGATTTGATAAGGCAATGGTTAAATTGTTCACCAATAAATTAACTTCTATGAGATATAAGGGGACTAGTGGAGTGCGAAAAAGCACATTATGAAAATATTTGACGTTGTAGGAAAGCTAAAAGCAGTGGGCATGACTATTGATGAAACCTTACTAGTTAATTTATCCTAAACTATCTTCCATCAAAGTTTTCTCAATTCAAAATTTCCTTAACAAATAAGGAATCATAAAAATTGAATAAGTTAATCTTTATGTGTGTGCAAGAAAAATAGAGATTAAACTAGAAAGGATCACTGGTCATTAATTATACTTCTATATCTCAGTGGTTCAAGCCTAAAAAGTGAAAATAAAAATCCATTCTACTAAACAATGGTAAAGATGTTGTAAATAACATGGAAGAACAAAAATGCTATTTATATCATAAGATAGGGCATTTTAAGACTAATAAGAAAAGTAGATTGATTCTGGTGATGCTATTCATGTTATCTATTCATTGTAGGCAATCCCTTTCCAGCAGAAGGCCAGCTAGTAATGAGTCTTTCATCTTCATGAGCAATCTAACTTAGTCAAAAGTTGAAGCTATTGAGTCTTGTAGGCTTCATCTTGATATTAGACACCATGTTGATCTTGAGGATGTCTTTTATGCTTCATTAGTGTCTAAAACTTGATCACTTTGGCAAAATTTGATGCATCAGGTTATTCATTTAGTTTTAGTAACTCAAAATTTAGTTTGTTCAAGGACTTAATTTTAGTTGTTTTAAGATCTTTATGTGATGGTCTTTATGAATTAAATACATATTACTCATGTTTTGATTGTTTGTCCACCTTGAATGTGAATGTTTGTGCCAAAGTGGTGTGATTGATGAGAGTTCCTCAATCCTATGTCATAAAAGATTGGGTCACACATCGAAGAAAGTGATGCTAAGGTTAGTGAAAGATGGAGTGATCATATCAGCAAGGTATCAAAGCAATCCAGGAATAAAGCAATAGAAAACTATAAAGAAAATGATGAGATGTCTTCAAGGGACAAGATTTTAATCTCACGTATGGCAAGACTGATCACTCCAAGATAATTGGTTATGTAAATGTAGATTTCATAGGTTGCCCTTACAGCACAAAGTCATCTATTGGCAATGTGTTCTTATTGGCTAGAGGAGTTGCTTCATGGAAAAAGCACCAAATAGCATATTGCCGCCACCTTCACCATGGAACTTGAGTTTATCAACTATCATGAGACATCTTCGCATGTATTATGGTTGAAAAATTCATCCTAGGGCTTATAGTTCTGAACTCTATTTTTAAACGTTAAGACTTCAATATGATAATTCTTTTGCAATATTCTTCTTCAATTATAATATGTCAACTAGTGCTAATAAGCACATTTATATAAAGTACCTTTCTATATAGGAAAGGATAACTATCATAGTTATATAAAGTACCTTACTATTTATGTAAATTTGAATTAACTACTTTCTTTGATACTAAACATGCGGGATGCAAATATACAAAAAAAAAAACCACTAGTGACACCTAGCAATTGTTGGGTGGATATTTAAAGTCATAACTATCCAAGAAATAAAATTTCGTTGCTCTTTTCATGACTAAAGCTGAATATGTGATAGTTGAGATTTGTGGTACACAAGCCTTTTTGGATCAAGCATTGACTTGTGGATTATAATATAAATTTATGTAATGTACCCATTACATGTTATAACATGTGCCATAGATCACCTTCTAAAAATACAATTCAACACTCCTAGTCCAATCACATTAAGATTAGACATCATTTCTTGTGTGGTCATGTTAGTAAAGGGGATTTTAAATTAGTCTCTATAGACACTAATGGCAATTAGCTAAAATATTCACAAAACTATTGGGAGAAGATAATTTTTTATCTATATACAGTGAACTTGGAATATGTATTATGACTTAAGGTGTTTGGTAAATTGAAAGTTATACCTATTTTGAAGAAGATTGAAGAAACACTGCTTTTGAAAATTTTTGCCAACCAATATTGTTGACTAGTAGACTGATTTAACAAGCCACATCAATAAATCTCAATGATTGACCAACATATCAGGACTGATTATGGCTGGATAAACTTTAAATGTACATCTCAAGGCCCTTTCTCACTCATTTCTCCTTGCACTATTTTTAACCCTAATAGTGTTCTCATGACCTCCCACCTGAATCTACTCTTGTGCCCGTTTTGAGAGCCCAAAAACCCTATTCTTCCAAGTCTTAGAACTCTTTTCTAGGGCATGCATTAGTTCTTTCTTTCACTTCTATAGCCCACTCTTGAGATATCTCCAATCCAATGAGGCATTGTAATGAGTCCCCACAAGGTGCTTGCAAAGAGACGTAAATGGTCTTGTACATGCCAGGCATATGAGAATTTGTCTCCTTATGAATGCTACGATCCACCTCCATCTATTCCTCTACCACAAACACAAGTGAGGAAGTTCTATCTATTAAAAGTTGTAGACTTAGAGGCTTATTTAATGTAGAAGAATGGGTGAATTTAATGTGAAATTTCACATTGTTTTACCCATTTTTGGTCCATGAGTTGTACAATATATAACATGTTTGACTATTTGAGCATGATAAGAAGAGTTTAGCATGGTGAGTGGCTTTACGATTCAAATAACATGTGAAATATTTTTCTAAGCATGTTGTAAATGGTGAATATAATCTTGACACATTTCATTCCATGAATGAAGCCCTTATAGCAACGACGGAAAGAGATGTTCTGCACTTAGCGTGCAAGAAGAAATTGAATGCCATTACATTTCCTTCCCTCTAACATGTGTCCATGTAATGCCCCATATTTTTAAGGAGCATAAAAATTCATCATCATTCTTTTGAGAATAATATTTACTAACTAGAAATTGTGATATTAGATGATTTGATATTGTTGGTAATTACTTAATGTTATTCAAATATATGGCATCTTTGGTGTTTGATTAAAGATTTATGCTAAGATATAGCCTTTGGCATCTTTACAAATGGATGGAAACATAAATTTTATGACGTCAAGGTTTATATAAAAATTAGATGATCTAAATGAGGTTGAATGATAATGGGGTGTTTGGTTGCATGATAATTTTTTGTACACTTTCATGATAAAAAATTATATTAAAATAAAAAGTGAACCAACTCATGATATAAAATTATCATGTTTTGAGGGACGTGATTATAAAAAAGAGTAACTATCACACATGACCAAACAAAGTGGGGGACCACAAGAAAAAAAGAAAGTGGTGAGACCCTCTTTTTTTGTTCAATAAGAAAATCACTTTTAAAACATAAAATTATTATGGTTACCAAACACCTCTTTTAACAAGTTTTGTTATAATTTTTAAAAATTAAAATAAAAACCTTTGTTATCATGCAACCAAACACCCCATAAGCAATCGCCTCTCCTTTTCCTACCATTCAATGTTGACAGCGGATGTAACGTGAATCACTACTATCACAGGCCAATGCAAGCATACCTATATGTCTCTTAGTTTGTTTGGAGTGTCCGATGGTCTCGAATATTGCAATTTTTATCCTTGTGCACCGTTGCCTAGATGTACCAGAGTTACTTAATGGCCCGTTTGGTTAGAGTTTTAAATTTGATACTATATCAATATTGATATTGATAAATTTAGAGGTTGAAATATCAATATCAAAATTGATACAAGTTAACATTTGTATTACATAATGTGTTTTATTTTCACTGTCAATTTCAAAATTGATATTACTAACCAAACACTTCTTAGTGATTACTAAGAATATCAATTTTAAAATTGATAGTGATAGAGGTGTCAAATAGTGTTACCAAACAGGACATAAACTATATGGTTATCAAATACTATATGTCAAAGTTAGGGTTAAAATCTTTTTTGTGCAGTAGATAAGATTATTTGCATTGCAAGTGGTATTTAGATTTGAGTATACTTAAATAAATAGGTAATCAAGCTTCATAAGAAAGTAAATCACACCGCATTAGTTATGCTAAATCATAATTTGTATTTTAGTTAAATTATTTGTCCCTTAACTAATGATAAATCAGACATATTTTTTATAGTTAGTCTTTTATTGCTCTTAGAATAGATATTTAATTTGTTTGAAATTGTGATTTTGTGTTTATACAAAATTATTTATGCTGGACTATTTGCTTAACCAGTGTTGGGTGAGGCACCCCTTTTAGTAGAAAAATTTTCCGGGAATCAGAATTTTGCAGTGGAATCGAGGTGAAGAATTTGAAGAGTTAATAGATATTTCGGATTTCAAGTAATGTTTGGTTGTAAATTTCAGGTTAGTTAGAAATATTTAGATGGCGCAACCTATTACATTTTCTATGACATAGATCTTTCTTAGTTTATGATTCATCTCACGTGTAAATGCAAAAAGCAATAAAAAAAGAGTACTATATGAAACTATGCTGATTCAAGTATCTCAACTCCATGATATCAACTTATCTGATAAAATGGTCACACTTGTGATTCTAAAACCCACTTATAAAAGTTTGATTCATGAAAACCTAAAGGCATTTCGTTTGATGTTGAAAGAGTAATCCTGAGGAGAGGAGAGGAGAGAATAATCAGCATGGCAAAGCTCACCCTCAAATCAGTCCATAAATTAGTTAGATTACTTGTCCCTTAGCTATGCTAAATAATAAATTAAATATATTTTTTGATACTTAGTTCTTTAATGATCTTAGAATAGATATTTAATTTGATTGAAATTGTTATTTTATGTTTATATAAAATTAAGCATGCTTGACAATTTGCTTAACCGGTGTTGGGTGAGGCACCATTTTTAGTTGAACAATTTTTATAGAATCGGAATTATGTAGTGGAATCAAGGTGCACAATTAGAAGAGTTAATAAATATTTTGGAAATCAAGATTTGTTTTGTTGTAGATTATAGGTTAGTTTGAATTATTTAGATGGTAAATTGCTGGACTTCTTGTAAAATTTATGTAGATTTTAAAAATTGCAACACAATAAATTAGATATTTATTCTATAGGATATTTAAATGTTATTAATTTCTTTGTTTCCAAACTATTCTATTTAAGGGGTTTTCTTTTCTCTAATTACATCATGAAACATTTCTACCTATGGTTTGGGATGTGTCAATCCACCATATAATTACCACCATTCTCTATCTCAATAGTGGATTGAGGGATGGGGTTACCTATTACATTTTCTATATCATACATCATTCTTAGTTTATGATTCTTCACATGTGTACATGCAAAAAGCAATAAAAAATAGTAGCTATGTTGATTTGAGTATCTCAACTCCATGATATCGACTTACCCCATGAAATGGTTACACTTGTGACTCTAAAACCCACTTATAAATGTTTGATTAATGAAAACTTTAAGGTATTTCATTGAGGTTGATGGAGTAATCATGAGAAGAGGAGAAGAGAAAATAATCAAGATGATGAGAAAATGAAGAGAATGATGATAAGCAAGACAAAGCTCACTCTCAAATCAGTCCACAAACCAATTAGATTATTTGTCCCAAAGCTATGTTAAATAATAAATTAAATATACTTTTTGAAAGTTAGTTTTTGATTGCACTTATAATAGATATTTATTTTTCTTAAATTGAGACTGTGTTTTTATAAAATTATTTATGCTTGACTATTTGCTTAAAGGGTGTTTAATTTGGTGAGGCACTCTTTTTAGTTGAACATTTTTTTTGGGAATCATAATTTCACAGTGGAATTAAGGCAAAGAATTTGAAGAGTTAATGGATAGTTTGTATTTCAAGATATGTTTTGTTGTAAATTTTAGTTTAGCTTGAATTATTTAGGTGGTAAATTGCTGGACTTGTTATAAAATTTATGTATATTTTAGATATTACAACATGATAAATTAAAGAATTAATATATGAAATATTTGAATGTTATTAATTTCTCTGTTTCCAAATGAATATATTTGAGGGGTAATTTTTTTCTCTGATTACATCATGAAACATTTCTCTTCTATATCTCAATAGTGGATTTAGGGATGGGTTGACCTTTTACATTTTGTATGACATAGATCTTTCTTAGTTTATGACTCTTCTAATACATACATCCAAAGAGCAATAAAAAAGAGTACAATATGAAACTATGTTGATTCAAGTATCTCAACTCCATGATATATACTTCTTTGATGAAATGGCCACATTTGTGACTCTAAAACACACTTATAAATGTTTGATTCATGAAAACCAAAAGGCATTTATTTAGGTTGATGGAGTAATCATGAGGAGAGGAGAGGAGAGAATAATCAAAATGATAAGGAGAATGAAGAGAATGAAGACAAAGCACACCCTTAAATCAGTCCACAAACAGATTATATTATCAGTCCCAAAGCTATGTTAAACAATAAATTAGATACATTTGTCAATAGTTAGTTTTAGATTGCTCTAATAATAGATATTGAAATTTTATTTGAAATTGTGATTTTGTGATAATATAAATTATATATTCTTGACTATTTGCTTAATGGGTGTTGGGTGAGGCACCTATTTTAGTTGAACATTTTTTTGGGAATAACAATTTCACAGTGGAATCGAGGTGAAGAATTTAAAGAGCTAATAGATAGTTTGGATTTCAAGATATGTTTGATTGTTAATTTTAGGTTAGTTTGAATTATTTTGATGTTAAATATTTGGACTTGTTGTAAAACTTATGTTGACTTTAGAAATTGTAACACCACAAATTAGAGATTTATTCTAAGAGATATTTGAAAGTTAGTTAATTTCTTCATTTCCAAACTATTCTATTTGAGGAGTTAATTTTTCTCTGATTACATTTCAAAACATTTTTACCTATTGTTTGGGACATTACAATCCACCATTCTCTATCTCAATAGTGGATTTAGGGATGGGGTGGCCTATTACATTTTCTATGACACGGATCTTTCTTAGTTTATGATTATTCATGCTTACATGCAAAAAGCAATAAAAATAGTACCATATGAAACTATGCTGATTCAAATATCTCAACTATTGATAACGACTTAGTCGATGAAATCATCACACTTGTGACTCTAAAACTCACTTATAAATGTTTGATTCATGAAAACAGAAAGGCATTTCATTCAGGTTGATGGAGTAATCATGAGGAGACGAGAGGAGAGAATAATCAAGATTATGAGGAAAATGAAGAGAATGATGATAGCCAAGACAAAGACCACCCTCAAATCGGTGTACAAACTAGATAGATTATTTGTCTCCTAGCTATGTTGATAAATAAATTAGATATATTTGTCGATAGCTAGCTTTTGATTGCTCTTAGAATAGACTTTTTTTTGAAATTGTGATTTTGTGTTTATCCAAAATTATTTATGCCTGACTATTTGCTTAACGGGTGTTGGGTGGGGCACCCCTTTTAGTTGAACAACTTTTCAGGAATCAAAATTTCACAATAGAATTGACGCGAAGATTTTGAAGAGTTAATAGATAGTTTAGATTTCAAGATATGTTTGGCTGTAAATTTTAGGTTAGTTTGAATTATTAGATGGTAAATTGATGGACTTGTTTTAAAATTTATGTAAATTTTAGAAATTGCATCATGATAAATTAGAGATTTATTCTATGGGATATTTAAATGTTGTTAATTTCTATGTTTCCAAACTATTTTATTTCACGGGTTATTTTTTCTCTAATTGCATTGTGAAACATTTTTGCCTCTTTGGTTTGAGGTGTGACAATCCACATATAATCACCACCATTGTCTATCTCAATAGTGGATTGAAGAAGGGGGTGACCAATTACATTTTGTATGACATAGGTCATTCTTAGTTATGATTTTTCTCATGCGTACATGCAAAAAAGAATAAAGAAATAGTACCATATGAAATTATGTTGATTCGAGTATCTCAATTCCATGATATTGAGTCATCTAATGAAAATGGTCACACTTGTGAATCTAAAACTCACATATAAATGTTTGTTTCAAGAAAGTCTAAACGCATTTCGTTGAGGTTGATGGAGTAATCATGAGTAGAGGAGGGAAGAGAATAATCAAGATGATGAGGAAAATGAAGAGAATGATGATAAGCAAGACAAAACTCACCCTAAAATTGGTCCATAAACAAGTTACATTATTTGTCCCATAGTTTTGTTAAACAATAAATTACATATATTTGTTGAAAGTTAGTTTTATATTGCTTTTAGAATAGATATTTAATTTTTTGAAATTGTGCTTTTGTGTTTATATAAAATTATGCATGCTTGACTATTTGCTTAATTACTTTTTAGTTGAACAATTTTTTGGGAGTCAAAATTTTGTAGTAGAATCAAGGTGAAGAATTTGAAAAGTTAATAGATATTTTGGATTTTAATAGGTTGGTTTTAAATTTTAGGTTAGCTTCAGTTATTTTGATAGTAAATTGTTGGACTTGTTGTAAAATTTAGATAAATTTATAAATTTTAAAATGATAAATTAGTTATTTATTCTATGGGATATTTAAATGTTCTTAATTTCTTTGTTTCCAAACTATTCTATTTGAAGTTCTTTAATTACATCGTGAAATATTTTTGCCTTTGGTTTAGGATGTGACAAGCCACCATACAATCCCCACCATATGAAACTATGCTGATTCAAGTATCTCAACTCCATGATATCGACTTATCTGATGAAATGGTCACACTTGTGACTCTAAAACTCACTTATAAATGTTTGATTCATGAAAACTTTAAGGCATTTCATTGAGGTTGATAGAGTAATCATGAGGAGAGGAGAGAAGAGAATAATCAAGATGTCGAGGAAAATGAAGAGAATGATGATAAGCAAGACAAAGCTCACTCTCAAATCAATCCACAAACCAATTAGATTATCTGTCCCAAAGCTATGTTAAACAATAGATTAGATATATTTGTCGATAGTTAATATTTGATTGCTCTTAAAATAGATATTTAATTTGTTTGAAATGGTGATTTTTGTGCTTATATAAAATTATTTATACTTGACTATTTGCTTATAATGTGTTGGGTGAGGCACCCTTTGTAGTTTGAACATTTTTTTGAGAATCGAAATTTCGCATTGGAATCGAGGTGAAGAATTTGAAGAGATAATAGATAATTTGGATTTCAAGATATGTTAAGTTTAGTAATTTGTTGGATTTTGTTGTAAAATTTATGTAGATTTTAGTAATTGCAACACAATAAATTAGAGATTTATTTTATGAGATATTTGAACGTTATTAATTTCTCTGTTTCTAAACTATTCTATTCGAGGAATTATTTTTTCTCCTATTACATTATGAAACATTTCTGCCTTTGGTTTGGGGTGTGACAATCCACCATATTATCACCACCATTCTCTATCTCAATAGTTGATTTGGGGATGGGATGACCTATTACATTTTGTATGACATAGATGTTTCTTAGTTTATGATTCTTCTTATATATGCATATATGCAAAAAGCAATGGAAAAAGATTATCACATGAAACTATGTTTATTCAAGTATCTTAACTCCATTATATCGACTTATCTAATGAAGTTGTCACACGTGTGACTCTAAAACTCACTTATAAATGTTCGATTCATGAAAACCAAAAGACATTTCGTTGAGGTTGATAAGGTAATGGAGAGGAGAGAAAAGAATAATCAATATGATGAGGAAAAGGAAGACTGATGATAAGCAAGACAGCGCTCACCAAATCAGTCAACAAATCAACCAAGACACAACTACATACATACCATGCCGTGTGGGTTGTACATGATGAGGGGAGATTTGATTACCTTTAAGCAAAAATAGACACCCTCCAACAATTCATGGATGGTATATCACAACAAATGTTAACAATCCGACTATAACAAGAATGCTCCTATTACATTACTCGATCATAAGTTGTTGTCATCACCAAAACAAATATTGAGATTTTCATGAGCCACATTTTGACAATGACAAAACCCTTTGTATAGAATCCTATATGAGATGTTATGTGAAACAAATAGAAGAAAATCCTAAAGTTCAAATGAATTTTTTGAAATTCATGGGTGTTTGATTGACCGACCCAATTTTCAATCTAAATGCATTGCCATGACCGTCCACCCGACCACCGACGTCAGATCAGAATGCCTCAAAAAGTATATACTTTCTTGTTCACTCGATTGATCCCCTGCTACTGGTTTGACTGAAGAAAGACACCTGTGCAAAGGACCTTGTAAATTTGGATGGGTCGACATGTCAACCAATTTTTCTAGAGAGATTTTCGCCTTTACATAATCAAGAAAGCAATGTCAATGAAGGAGATTTTGTAAATCACTATCATATAAAAAGGTATCTCAGACATAGAGGTTAAAGAATAGAGAATAGTCTAGAGCCTTTAAATGATTTCTGTACAAAGACTTTGGGGCTATGCTTTCCTTTCAGTCTCTTCTATAGGCTAACAAACATCGGTAAAAGTAAAACAAAGAATCCGTGTTAAGATCTTAGATGGCTCTCTTGACACTCAACTCTTGTACGAAAGAGAAGCTAGTATAGTGGTGCGTAGATGATTGCTTGCCTAGTACCTAATGAGGCAAGAATATGTTGAAATGAGATTGATCTAATATAATTTCATTTTAAATCCTCACATTGGCAAGTATGATATAATAGAAATAGATTCTAGTGATGTAATCATTTGCAACCAAATCACCGTAAAAACACTATTCTTTTGTATGACTTGATATTTAACTTCCATCCCTATTCACAACATTTAAATTATTAGATGTATCAATTCCATCTACATTGATTTCTAACAATAGTTATATTTAATTTGAATGGCTTTAGTTCTTACTTTTAGAATAATTATGAGAACTTGTATGTAAAAATTACAAAAGTTTTAAAGAACAATCATTTCTCTTATTTATTTCTTTCAAAAGGTTTAATAAAAAGGAAGAAGTAAAACAAATTTTAATGCGACGGCAAGAAATGATTACAACGTAGTAACATGCCTTATTTTATTACCTTTCAAACATTCTAAAAGGCATGATTCACCAAACATGTTAAACAAACATTTTTTGGTATTAAAAGGCTGTCAGTACGACAGCAATCTTGCGATACACAGGCATATTACTTCAGAATAAGGCAACAGGAAAATGATGTTCTTTTATAACCTTGTCGCATGATTTCTTCTACATCGCCGATATACAAGCAAGTAGGTGCAAATAAACAGAGCCAACTATTCAAGCTAAACTTGTTTATTTCAAAAGTTCAAACTTTTCAAATTTGTTCAAATTTAACTTCTATTTAATTGAATCAAACTCAAATTGAATTAATAGCTCAACCCATTACGCTTCCAAATTCAAGTTCGGTATAAACTCATTTTTAAAATTTAGAATCAATCTAAACTCAACTATAAAGCTTTAATTTTAACTCATTTGCAAAATTTATAAAATCAAATAAAATTTTATTTCAGTTTATTTTAAACATTTAAATAACAATATATAACTATTAATATTTATAATTTATTTTTTTAAATAAATATTCAATCTAATATTTAATCTAACTACTCAGAAACTTATCGATTCAACCAGGAGAAGTCTGTTTAAACTTTTAACGTATCGAATTTTATTGTTGAGTTTTGAGTTGCTTGTCAGAGTGTATTGGTGTGTTTGCATCCCTACAAGCATAATCACAAACATTAAAGATCTTCCATCCAACATTTCCTGCTTTTCCAGTAGAAACATTAATGACCATTCAAAATTATATGGATGAAAAAACCACATCAAAAGGCCCAAAAATATGTAAAAAACTGGATATTAAATCGTGCAGAAGACGCCAGTAGATAGAGCTTATTACAGTCTATATGTTGGGCAAGAACTGCGCATGCATATTCAAACAGCACGGTAAAGATGGATATGTCCAAGAAAGAAATCTGAATTACTTTAAAATAAGTTTACCTGAGGTAGTAATCATTAAAAATAAAAAATCCAATGATATGAATGTGAAGCTAATGGATACAGCATCTGAGCGAAAGCCCAACCGTTGGAAAAAAAAAAATCAGATGAACCAGCCTCTTGACTCCAGATCGACTAGAATGGAATTCAGCTGCAAGATGATGTGAAGCTAATATGAAAAAAAGTCAACACAATTTGGAGAATTTTAATGTTTCTATAAGATAAATAAAATAATACAAGATGATGTGAACTTAATACGAAAAAAACTCAACACTAAGTAGCATTCATTAAAACATAATTGCGTGGCTGTGTGAGGGGGTTGCAGGGCTATGTGAAGGCATTTGACTGGAGTGGGGACTGGGATAAAGAGAGGCCTGGAGGGGGTTGTAGGGCTCGAGGGAGTCACAAGGTTGTGAGAGTTGAGGGAGAGGGAGGGCTTCCCTTACCTAAAACATAATTGCGTGGCTGTGTGAGGGGGTTGCGGGGCTATGTGAAGGCATTTGACTGGAGTGGGGACTGGGATAAAGAGAGGCCTGGAGGGGGTTGTAGGGCTCGAGGGAGTCACAAGGTTGTGAGAGTTGAGGGAGAGGGAGGGCTTTCCTTACCTACAGGATGGCAACAGATGACAGAGCGGAAAGTGACAACGGTACAAACAACTAGGGCCCTCGGCTGACGGAGGAGAAAAATGCACAATGGTTGATGCAGGACAGGGAGGGAGGTCTATTTGTCTCCCAGATCTAGGTTGATAGTGGGTCTGATCAGCTAGGGTCTTTCGAGGAGGGTGACACAGAAGCCTAGACTAGGTGAGAACCTAGTCACCTAAGGTGATCAAGACAGTCGCCTTTGATAAGTTAGTTCGTAATGGGAAATGGGGATGGGGTAACCAACCCCACATAAATTGAAATTCAGAACTCGTGAAGTATACTGAACTTATGTACCTGGATTTGAAAATTTGCCTACTACCAATTTATTAGGACCATTTTAAAAATTACCTATGGAACAAAATTACCAAGGCGAATATTTTATTTCTGCTGCTGCTGCTTGAAATCTCTGTTTCATTGTTGACAGGCTTTTTTGCCCCTTTTCTGACCACCGAAATGAAGTACTTTTGAGAATATCTGATATAAATGGCGACTTTGACGGTGAGTCTTTTCCCTGATTATCATCATATTCTGAAGAGAACAGCATAAGTTGTAATAGAAATGCAATAACTTACCTGAATATCAGTTTCTTCATGCAGTACAAAAGGGAAAAACAAGCTTAGCAGATCAGAAACCCCGACGGTTTTGCACTGTAATAAGTTAATAACCCTATAGCAGAAACTGTGGCCTCACAAAAGAATGATACCAATATTAAACTGAACAGCAGCGTGATGCAGTATTGAAATTTCATTTTCTGCAAGAAATGCTTAAAACTATTCTCCCATAGTAGCCAATTGTCCTTCATAAATAAACTAATCATTTTATCCAATAGCAATTAGAGAACATTTATCTCCTGTCTTTTCTATTACCCTTTCCTTTTTTCTTGTCCATGTTTATAACCAAGGCATGTGGTGTCTAGGGTCGAGACCAAGTTGGCTTGGCCCAAACCTTATCCAGTTGCAGAGTCGCGACCCGATCTAATTCTCATTTTTCAATATTAAAAATTTAAAAAAAATACACAAATACAAAAAATATCAGAAAAATCTTAAAAGATCTAAAAAAATAGGTACTATGATTAAAAATATTTTATTCATTTTATTCAAATCTTACATTTTCTATTTGCTCCGTATAATTTATGTACTTTTCTCGTGTTATTCGAGTTGAGTACGTACCATTTTACAAATATACATGATGATCATATTCATCACTACCTCATAAAATAACCTTAAAAAATCCCCAAGAATCATCATAACTACCATAGGTGGACTATATTAATTCATACTCTTGGTGATATGTAGAAACTAAGTGTCTAAAATGAATCAACTCCATGGGTAGTGCCTGTAGTATTGACTTCTGTCTCATTGTGTGTGTTTACATCCTCCACCTCCACCTTGTGGCATCACATGTGATCAACATCTTAAGTCGCATGTATGTAATTCCTATGTTCTATGTCTCTCTTCGTACGCTCCACTTGTAAACTATGCAAATCTCTCCTCCAATAATTTCTAACAGTCTTTAATACTCTTTATGCACAATCTCATGTTATAATGACAAAAAACTAGCTTTTCCAACCTATCAGATCAGATGTCAATATGTTCCTCCTTTTGATGTGTGTGAGGTTGAATGTACTCCAGTTTCTCTCACCAAGGAAGGTGAGGTCGAGAGTCGGGACCGGGTCGGTTTGGCCCCAAACCGACCCAGGTTGGCCAGGGTCATCAAAAATAATAATAAAATATTAATTATGAGGTCGAGATCTTGGGGTCGGGACCGGGTCAGTCGGCCCCAAAACCAACCGGGTCAGGGCGGGGTTGCAACCCGACGAACCATGCCTCTCACAATAGCTATGTTATCTGAGGCGCTCGCCTCAAACGCCTAGGCGCTGAGGCGAGGCGAGGCAAAGCGAGGCAAAAACACCTCGCCTCGGCAGATCTCGCCTCGGCCGAGTGAGGACCCTGTGAAAGTCAAATTTGGTAACTTAAATCCTCCTTCCCTACCCTGAAACCCCCAATGCCCAATCTTCCACCTTGAAACTCCAATAGCTTGATGCATTATAAGTCCTAGAAGTGATTTTTTTTGTATTTTTTATGTTCTTCAAAAGTTTTAATGTTATATGTATATTTTTTGAGAAGTTCTTCAATAAAAAAAATGTCGCCTAGAGCGCCCGCCTCAAGCGCTTGAGGCAAGGCGAGCCCTCCCTAGCCTCGATCGCCTCTCGCCTCTGACTACATAGCACAATAGAAGAAATTGGTGCTCTAACTCAAAATCTTGATGACAATAGATGTAAGTGGATTCCAATTACTTCTTGTGTTTACCTTAACCCATCGCTCAATTGAAAACATAGAACAAATGAAAAATGATTAGTCTTTAGGATGAGGACTTGCATAAAGTATTAATATAAAATGTCATATTATTATTAACCATACTAGGAGAAACTTTATCAAAAGAGTATCTAAGATCTGGATCTGAGTACACTCCAACACTCGTCTTATAATGTTGTATTTAAAAATTGATAAATATGAAAATATTAGAGTTTCCAAGAAAATATTAAAACCATTTACAAATAATGAAGAATCACTTGCCTCCAGCTCAGCTTCTGTTCTATCCTGCTGAGATCTGGTTAAGCACTATATCATTGATAGAGAACCTTGCAAGACTTCATTGTCACTGGACACATCCTCCATATAGGATGCAGAGATTTAAGAAATGTCCTGCCATCATGCAACCAAATGTTAGCGTCGCATATAATACTTAAATTAAAATACGATAGGCACAAACACACTAAAATATCTACTGCATGTACATCATCATGTAATGTCTTATCCCATATTGCATCAATTATTTTCCACCATTTTTTTAAACTTTTAGGATTCTTCTCTTTGATCTTGAGTTTTGCACTGTCAATTGCATCATAAACATGCTCCATCTAGTTCCTATCATCTAAGTCCACTAACCTCAAGACTACTAGTGGCTCAATAATTGTCAAGTAGTAGAAAATCTTCTCCTAAAATCTCTTGTTCGTGATGAAATTCTCCATCTTTACAAGAATTTCCAATTTATCTTCTTTATTGTGCAGCTTGTCAACCATGTGATTATAGTAAGCTTCGACATTTACGAACTTGACTAGTGTATGTCTGTCGATACAAACTTTCCAAGACAATAAAATTTGTAGCAAATCTAGTAGGCCCAAGTCTAATCAGATCATGCCCCTCAGTATGCTCTCTCATGACATACGGTAAATGGAAATGTGAATAAATAAAATATGTGAACACCTAAGCTTACCTGACTAGTGTAAATATTGAAACCTCCTTGCCTATGTCTAATATGAGATCAATGGAGTGTGCTACACAGTACTCAGAAGAGATGTCTTTTCTCCATCAAATTCTTCCCTGCTGCCTTGTAGGATGATTCATTGTCAATCACAAACTGAACAACACTTTCTTCTCCAATGTTCTCTACAACAATATCCATCAAGAAAAAACATATAGTTGGCATTGTTGATATGACCTAAAACATCAACTGATTTTAAGAAAGTTATACCCTCTGAACAATAAATCAGATAGTTGATCATACTCTTATTGGCGATGTCTATCCACCCATCACATATTACTGTGCAACCTCTCTCTCTCTCTCTCTCTCTCTCTCTCTCTCTCTCTCTCTCTCTCCCCACCAACTTGAAGTCATCTTTCCATGTCTTTAGCTTCTCCACCTCCTACTCTAGGCCTGCAGCATAAAAAATCTGCTTCTTGGGACTTGTAATCCCGGTCCAACTTTAGTGATGGCATCAACCATAATTTGAAAGTATAAACTAATGGATGCATGTGCTAGAATACTAGCATTTAGGCATATAGAAAAAATATTATTGCCTTCACCCTCAATTAATTATAGTAAAATAAAGTTGAGAACAAATTGAACTATTTAAGATTTATACCTACATGCAAAATCAACTTCACTATACGTCCCACTACTTTATTTGTAGTTGTTCCTATTATCTTCACCCCTTTCATTGCTTGCCGAATAGTCCTCTGCGAGACACTTTGTTTCCTAAACAAATACTTATCTCCTCCTAGTGTTGTCAAGGTCGGGCATGTTGACTTAGATCTAAGATATAGTCCCTCTCCTACTCTTATACCCACACCCTCACTAGGTGTAAGTTGTGTCGAATGTGATCAACGAAAATATGGGTCATTTGCAAACCCTCCTGCTCCCCTCCTCTTCTCGTCATCCTTTTGTGCATACTTACTTGCATGCCTAGCCTTCTTTAATTCAGAGTCTATAAATGAGTCATCACTCTCAAGTTGGGCCTTAAGCTCAGCTCTTGCCTTCTCTTTCCCTATAGAGTTCTCGAAGAAGAAAACACACAAAGAACTTGAAATAATAGATCATCGAAGAAGAATCGTCGCCAAATACACTACATGATGCCGGAATTGCTGTCGAAATCATTGTCGCAAAAGTTGGATCACTAGAATCACTGGAATCATACATAAAATTGTTGGATCACTTTTAGAATTGTAGGATTGCTGCCCGAGTTGCCCAAATCGCCCACAGATTTGCTTGAATCGCTGCTGGAATTGCTTGGATCCAGCCAGAATCACTTGATGGCTGTCGAAATCACCGAAAATTAGAAGTACTAGGTGTGAATCAACCCTTTGGGGCCGATATTGGTCTTAAATGGCTGATATTGGATTGATGTCGGGTTTGGACGGGGCCCAATATCGATCCGCCATCGGAAAGTTCTCGATAGAATCGGTTGGATTGACCAATTCAAGGTAAGAATCGGTTGGATTAAATTGATCCAGGCTGATTTGACCGATTTTGACCAATTCCTCCAGAATTTCTTCTGGAATCAAATCATTCCTTCCACCTAGAATCGGATCGAGATTGACCGATCCAATTCAGGAATCAGCCGATTTTGAACTGATCCGGCCGATTCCGTAATCCATACTTTTATGAATAATGACAATATACCAACATTTAAGTCTTCTTCTCGAGGAAGACTTAGGCACTCTTGGCTAGTCCCATATATGTAGATTGAATATCTAACAGGTTTGAAAATTTCTTCCTTAACGGTCTCGTTATGTTGCTTCGAAGCTCTATTTGCTAGTTCCATTGCTTGTAAGTGTCATGAAATTTAGAGTTTGTATGCACTAGAGCATGCTGTCTTTCGTCCCGATGAGATGATGTTTTAGTTGTAAAAGACCCCTATACATCACTTTCTCACAATATTTATAGTACTCTTTTCTCTCTGCCATAGAGAGAGAGTTGTAACGTAACCAAGCCGAATCATTCTAGGTCGCGTCGGAAATTTATTTGTCATGGGTTAAAGTAGACATATTGTATAAAGCAAATCAATATGTAATGAACACTTAGAAAAAGATTTAAACTAATTGTTAAACAAAATTATCAACTAATTGTAATTAAAGAAAAAAAATGAACTCCTTACTCAAAAAAAAATTAAAACTAATAGCTAAACTGAACAAGTCCTAACTTAATTAAATAAGTAATGAACTAATCTCAAAACAATGTTAAACTAATTGCAAAACAAATGAACTATTAACTAATGACAAAATAAACTAATCTCAAGCATTTACGGAACAAGAATTGATCCCCAAGAGAGTAGAGAGGTAAGGGGAAGAAGGTGAGAGGAGGGGAGACCCCCTTAAGGGCCTTGGGGGGGTTCTAAAGCCCCCCAAATAGTTGGTGACTCGGTCGGGTGTGTCGCCGGGTCACACGACCCTGATTTGGGTCACATGACTTTGATGGTCAATCGACCACAGGTCGGGCCCACTGGGTCCCAATCAATGCAGCCAGCCCAAAAAATGATCAGGTCGAGCTTGAGTTGCGACCTGGTCCCGACCTAGCATTCCATGTTTATTAACTTCCACTTTGTTACTAGTAAATACTTTGTTTAAGAAACATTTATATCATTAAATTACATATATATATATCAGATATGTGTACGGAAGTCATACCTTAGGCATATCTAAGATCATCAACCATTTACGTGCTAATATATAGTGGCAAATTTCAGCCACAAATCTCATTATTTCAAAAAAAACATAAGCTGATAGGTACTTTCCACTCAAATTTCAACCTGTATGATCATTTGTTTTGCATAAAAAAGTACAAAAAGGGAAAAATCGTGACACAGAACATAGCAAACATGGAAAACAAAATCGGGAAGTTCGACAACAAACACAAACTATAATCTTAAAAATATGGGCTAGGAGAAAAAAAGAACATGCTTGCTTCTCAAGAAATGTATTCTAGCTGACAAAAGCTGTATGTAGTATCCAATGAAAACCTAACATGCCACCTCGTGAAGGAGAAAACATAGTTGTTATGGTGCAACCATCTAAAACAAATAAATCTTCTCAATTCTCAAAGGATATCCGACCATCTGTAAACCAAGCATTGCCAGATTAGGATCTGCTCTTAGATTGGCAAGGGCCAGTCCCAACCCAGATGGGGATCAGATCGGCCAGCTCGGCAGATCTGAAAGAAGAAAATAGGTCCAGTATTGGCCTAAAGGTTCTTACCATGGTATGCCGGGTCGCAACCCGGCCCCGACCCGGTCGGGTTTAGGCCCGACCGGCTCGGTCGCGACCCGGTCGGGGCGACTCCCCCGGCCGGGTCGCGGAGTCGTGGCCGGGTCGCGCGAGTCGCGCGACCCGGTCGGCAGCAACGGTCACGTGTGACCGTTGCCCGGACCGTTGGCAACGGTCATACGACCGTTGCCAACGGTCTTGGGGGGCGCAGCCCCCCATTCAGCCCTCGGGGCTATTTAAAGCCCCCGAGGGCTCTCCTTACTCCCACCCCCCACTCTCACTCTCAACCTCTCATTTGTGCTCTCATTGCTCTCATTGCTCAAATTTTTTGTCTCATTTACTTAATTATTTCATCAAGCATTGGATTAGTTCATTTAGTATATTTATTTAATATTAGTTCCATTGATTAGTGGGTTAAGTAGTTTATTCATTTTAATACTTATTTGCTTACTTGCATACTTAGTTAGCTAGAAGATTAGTTAAATATTTAGTTTAGTAGTTACTTAACACATCATTAGTTGGAAGGTATAGTTAATTACTTATTTAATTAGATAATTAGTTAGTCATTTATTTTACATAATTAAAAGTTTACTTAGATTAGTAGTGACTAATTAACGTCATTAGTTTTTTAAATAGTTAATTACTTACTTAAGTAATTATTTAGTTAAAAAATGTCTTCTCAAGTCAAACAACCCAAGCTACCGGCGCGACCCGGAGTGATCCGGCTTGGTTGCATTGCAATTTGATCTCCATGGCGGAGAGAAAAGTGCAATGTAAATATTGCGACAAAGTAATATTCGGCGGTATTTATCGTTTAAAATTTCATCTTGCAGGCATGAAGGGAAATGTTCCTCAAATAGACAGGGTAGTTAAGCTAGCCCAGTTTATTTCTTCATTTATTTATAACCACAACTTTGTCCTTGCACTTATGAGGGAACACACCAAGGGGCGAGAGTTGTTACGGCCCGGTGCAACCCGGTTCGCCTCCCACTATATTTCATTAGAAAGTTTATTGAGTCGAAAGGAGAGCTCTAACTCAAATGGTCATTTCAACCGGTTGGGGTAGTTGGATGGCTAGATGTAACCCATCGGATAAGAGAAAGGGGAGAAAAGTAGAAGAGACAATAGAGTGGAGATTTTTGGAAAGTTGTGAAGAAGACGTTAGACATCGTCCAACCCATAACAAGGTGACTAAGGATAGTTGACGGAGATAGAAAAGCGACATACGGGGTATTTATTCGATGCGGTTGAGAGCGAAGGAAGAAATGTCCAAGACCGTGTCGGACTTCGCCGAGTGGTGGGATATTATAGATAGTGGGGAGCGTACATTACATCAACCCATACGTACGGCAAAGGTATATTTTCTTAAACATTTACTAATCTTTTAGTAATCGCTTGTTGTGTATAACTTGTTTACTAATACTATTTGTTTCGTAGGTTACTTTTTCAACCCAAGATATCGCTATAAGTGCACATTTCAAGGCGACGAACGAGCTATTAGATGACGTGAGAGCGTCATCCGACGGTTGCTCGGTGACGACGACCGGGCAATCATCGCTCGCAACAAGATGTATGATTACGGAATGCGGAGTCATCACTTTGGAACGAGCAGTTAACGAGCCGCGATGATACTAAGTCCGGGTACGTAGAAATGTTTTTCATCACTTAATTAATTAAAGCTTACTTAGGATAATAATGCACGACATTCAATTTATGCAATTGGTGGATGGACCATGGTAAAGTACCAGTGGTACGAGGACTTGGCGGACGTAGCCATCGGGGTCTAAGTCAAACCACATCGGCTTCGGGCCGAGCGAAATTGGTCTACATTCGGCCTCGATTCACACAAAGCAGAAATAGGTTGACATCAAGCGGAGGCTTGAAGACCTCGCGTATTGTCATTACAAATACGAGGTTAAAGTCGAGGAATTTGGATAAGAATGAAGCAACCGATGGAACAAAAGAGATGGATAGCACAGCGGCGGTGGGACGTTCGGTGGACGGAGCCGCCAATGAAGAGGAGGATATCGATTTGGATCAAATATTCTACGAGAAGAACTCTTAGAAGCTTGGGTAAACGACCGAGAAGGGTTGGGAGAACCGGAGTTCAACCCCCAAGACCGACAATGGGCCGAAGGAGTGCTCGACGATGTCCCTTGCACGAAGAATTCCGGTCCCTCCTCACTAGCAAAGCGCCGAGGACCGGAGAAGGAACTAGCCAAGGTACGCAAAGTAGGCGAAAAGGTAAAGAAGTTATGATCGATCCTTTTGATATTGCATGCGATACGGTCGAAGACGATCGAGAAGATACGCCGAGCCGAACATCCGAGTGCGCACTGCAGACGTCCGAGGATTCGTCGTCGAAGAAGTAGCGGCGATGATGGTGCTCGATGCGGGGGCACGGACACTTTACAAGTACGGACCTCGGATCCTCCCGTATCTCCTACCACGTCGCTACGTTTTACCGGCGGAGCGATATACTCGTGCGACCCGAATGATACCGATCAGCGGTGTAAGGCCGCCACGAGGTAGAGGAGGTCATCGTAGCCACGGAGTTGGAGTAGAATACCACGATGCCTCCGACTACGTGAATGATTCATCCCAAGGCTGCGGTTCCCTACATACGATCGCAGTACCTTGTGGAATGAATTATGTGGAGTCATCGGATACTTCGATCCAATCGACCTATAGTTATGGTGACTCCTTTGGATCAAGTCTTAGGATAGTTTCCCAGGGACGGACGAATATGATCGTCGTACATGTATCGAGCTGTACTCAACCCAAATGACACGTGGGGAGAGTACATCAACTACCTACAAAGTGTACAACACATCATGTTGGAATAAAATTGATGCATTATTCATTTAAATCATGTCATTTAATTTATCCAATTTTTCTGTATTTTTTAAGATTTTTTTTCGCATTTTTCTTATTTTTTTGAATTTTTCAAAAAAAATATTTAAAAAATAGGGTCGCGACCCGGGTCGCGACCCGGTCGCGACCGGGTCGGCCTGGGGGTCCCGCGACCCGGTCGCGACCCCCGACCCTACCTTCCTTGGTTCTTACAAAACATTAAAAAAAAATAAAAATATTGAAAAGGATTTCTGCTAGTGATTATAGACTGATCCAGAATATATCAGAGTTAGATCACTGCTGGACGTGGTGGAGGGGGTAGCAGCAACCACCTGTGCATTTTGCTGCCAGAGAAGAGGTTTATCAGGTCATGCAGACCCAATAAAACTAAAATATGTTATTTTAAATTGCGGATCCCCGATAAAAAATAATTATGATATAAAATAAAAAATCAATTTATTTTTAATTTAATAACTTTTAATATATTTATGTTTTATTTTAATTAATACATTTGTAAATATGTATATAAATTGTATGAATTGAACCAATAAACAAGAGATTGACAACTTCAAATAACAGATCCTAAGTTTACTTCCCTGCCCGTTCAGGGTGGAAAAATGCAGGAGGTGGTTGCCTGCCGCTGAGCGTTCCATGCCATCCAGCAGCAATCCATCCAAGACTGTCCTGCATTGGGCCAAAACCTACTGATCTAAGTCAATCCACCCACGATTAACCAGGTGTTGACAGAAATGAGATCGGTCAATCTTGACCCATTTTGGCTGATCTTGCAAACCATACTGTAAACATAACCAAACTGAGATAGAACAATATTGAAGTACAAGAAAATGCAACAAAATCTAGTTTCACTGCTAGGCCACATGGTCGTTAACATACATCATACTGCCTGATTTTTAGCAAAAGCTACTACAAACATAAACCAGGTTTTCTTACCTGAAGATTTTGGAAGATGATAATGCCGTTTCAAAAATTTTGAAGCTTTTCTATCTTTCTTGTGGCACAGTATCCGCAATAGTGTATCCACATCCGTTGCACATCTATCAAGCCTTTTAGAGTCTGAATCAATAGATATGTGTTCGCTTGCACTCATCAACATCTCAATGATGGTCTCAGTCTGTAAACAGAAATCAAGTATTTAAGAATGCTGAAAAGTATAGCATTTCTTTAATTCCCAGTTCAAATATCATTCTTTTGGCAAACCTTGAAATCATAGATATCCAATATTTTCTGAGCTAACTTGGCTTCGTTCTCAACGACATCGTATGGAAGGCCTTCCCCATTTGCTATAAAAAGTTCCTACAGGTGACAACAATTTTCTTAAAGCAATGTTTGGTAATGATGATCTTGAACCTTGGTGGCAAAAAGAAGCAAAATTTCCTAGCATAAGCTCCCATTGGAGATTAGGAAGATCATCATGTAATATCCACAATAAAGACAAACACATGGAAATAAAAACTGTGGACATAAAGCAAAAATGCTTCTTTAGAAATCAGCAGTTAACTCTTTTTTCTTCTGTTCACTTTTTGCATCAAGAGCTCATGAAGAAACATAATGCATTTATCTAGATCTAAACAGAATTAAAAGCAAATACTGCCTTTTACAGGAAGCTGTATCCAAGAAATTGAACATGAATCACCTTCCTTTTCAAATTTTAAACATGTTTAGAAGTTCAGATAGTGATCATTACTTCTGTTGCTTGACTTGCATAACAGGATAAAATGGAGGACACTTCCAGATTTGCATCTTTCTATATTGAAACCATAACTGTTCTAACTCATTGCTTTATTGCATCTCCACGCATTACTATTGTATATTAAAACCATAACCGTCCGGTTGTCTCATTTTGGACATAACCATCCATACATAGCCTATGCTCGGCCCTCCATTTATGCCTATGATCAGACCATGCCAACCCATTTTTGACCCCTTTCATGGCCTGGTACTCCAGTGCAATACAAGTCCATACATAGCACTTATAGGCCCCCGTTCTCAAAGGCCTTATGAAAGTACCTATATGCCCCTTGTTTGGTTGCTCCCTCGTAGCCACATGACAGCCCCTACGGCTATAACCTCCTGTTCAGCTTCATTCTCTTGGCTATATAACAGTCCCATGCAAGCCTTGTTCAGCCACCCCTTCACGGCTACATGATGGCCTACCCTTATCTGACCTATATCCCATGGTCATATGACAAACCATGCAAGTCATGCTCGGCCCCTCTCTTCACAGTCAGATAACAACCCCTCATGCACCTATGTTTATACACCTAGAGCCATAGATACCAGGTCATACCCTACCCACTAATGCTCAACATGTTGAGCTAAAGCACCACCCAGATGGCCTTGATGCCATGCTTATATGAAACCCCATCTATGATCTATCTTTCCTTGATCTTGTATCCATTTTAGATCCTCTATGGCCCACATGAATGGCAGCCAATAGCAAGGCATCTTGAAGGTCCAAAATCATGACATGATGAAGGCAATGGCATGGCTAGGTCTAGCAAGATGAGAAGCATATGAAGGCCAAGATGGCTAAGTCAGATGAAGTTGGGACGAGGCAAAACAGGCCTTCTTGGGATGAAACTAGCATATTGATGGGCCATAAGAGGCCAAAATGATGTTCATGGACCAACAAAGCCAAATTGATGGTTATGGACCAACAAGGCCAGAATGATGCAAAGATGGGTCATATAAGGCCTAGATAATGATGACGGGCCATATAAGGCTGAAATGCGTACATGACATGATAATAGGCCAAGATGGCCAAATGACAAAAATTAGCCTCTTACATATTGAAATGAAATAAAAATATTTAAGAAGTTAAGTCCCTCATATTACTGGACGGACACACGGATGACCCCGAGGTGTACCGATCCCCGACGGATATGTGGGCATGTTCTCACCATATGCCAATCCATTCCCACTTGATCCAAGGGGAGGTTATATATGTCACCATGCCAAACCGAACATAAGCTCCGACTAAAGAATCTAGAATATATCTCATGCCTTCATAAGCTTATGAAGATTTTCTCATATGATATGATTCGAGAAGATTAGTACTATATAAACCTCCTCACGTATTGATATAACCCGATGTATCCAATGTTATATGAATGACAACATGTTATCAAAATATATATCTATGGTAAGGGAGCATTATCCAACTCACATAAACCATATGGAATACAAATATAATAAGATGAATATAAAATAACCAAATTTGAAACCAATATTGAGAATATGATCTCAAATATATCAAAATGTCAATTTTCAGATTTATATACACAAATATGTCAAATCTGGAAAACCATGATGACTTAAACCAAAATAGACTCGAAATATTCATGTCAATTTCAGTTAGTACACAAAGTCTAATAAGAAGACAGAACATGATGAAAGAAATAATAATGAACTTGCTTTAATTGGATACCATAGAAATCTGATTTAAGCAAGATGATTGGATGACATAAAATCAGATAATAGACTTTAAATGAATCTAAGTGCTAAGCCTTAGAATAAAAAAATGATGATAAGAACTACGTTGTATGCGGCGTGAGGTGCTTGAGGCAAGGGGAGGATCACCTCACCTCAAGCACCCAAGGCAAGTGCCGCAGGTGCTTGATGTGAGGTATTATGTTAATACATTTAATAATATACACTAGTATAGAACATTAAAATTTTTGAAGAATGTAAAAAACAAAAACTCACTTTGAAGGTGGTACCGAGATGTTAGGGTATGGGGCTGGAAGACTGAGTATTGAAGGTTTTGGGGTGGGGTAAAAGGATTTTAAGTTACTGGACCCGGCCTGTCTTGGGTCCATGATGTAACCTCAAAATTTAAAATAAAAATTTAGAATTTGAAAATTCATTTTCCATTTTGTTTTTTTATTTGACTTAGCATTAACTACCAGTAAAATATGTGATATTCCATAAGAGAAATAGCTAAGTCCATGATATGTATAAAAATATATTGAGGTTGTTAAATTCTTTGAAAATTTGGTTTGACCTCTCCCCATCGGACATGCAAAGTACCAATGTTAATCGAGAATGCTCGAACACCCTTGATTATCTGCAATAACAATCCATGAAATTGAAGACATACATCCACAAAAATAAACACACTCATAGGAACAACGGCCCCATGAACTTGATGAAATACAAACACTTAATGTGTTTTAAATTTGATTTAAATTGCTTAAATTTTAGTTTAATTTGAAATGAATTTGTTTATGGGTTGCTTATTGATTTAAATTCAATTTTGTTTGAGTTGAAGTTGTTAAAAATGGTTTTTTCAAATTTCGTTTAGGAGTTAAATTTCTGTTTGAAATTCGACTTATCAAAAGTTGATGTGAATTTGGTCTTTCAATCTGTCAGACTTGTTACCTTTCAGATTTAATGTGTTGATGATTTGTTTTTAGTTTGAATTTTCAGGTTTGGAATTTTTGTTATGATGTTTTAAATGTGGAGTTAATTTCAGATTTGAGTTTGGTTGTGGTTTGATTCAATTTGATTTGAGTGGAAATTGGTTAGTTAAAATTAATGAGTCTGGTTTACGAGTTTTAATTTATTTTGATGTTTAACAGGTTGGAGATTGTCTTTGGGTTATAGTGAGCTGATTGAAGTTTTGTTGGTTTATTCATTAAAATATGTTACCTTCTGATTTGCCGTAATTTAAGTTTGGAGTCTTCAGATTTCTTTGAAACTTACAGATTTAAGATTTGTTTGAATTTTGATTCGGGTTTTGACTGATTTAAGGGAGACTTGATTTAGATTGAATTTGAGAAGTTTGATTTGTTTATGAAATGTGACCCTTAATTTTGAGAACATTTGTGATTGGTTTGAGTTGATTTTTTTAATGTTTTGTTTGTGATCTTGTTTAAGATTTTGCTTTTAAATGAATGACATTTCGATTGGATCTTATGTTGGTTGTAGTTTGTTGGATACCTCTTTTAGGAATGGGAGCTTATTTTAATTTGATATTATCACCTTTTGCTTGGTTTATGTTCATTTTATGGATTTGATTGAATTTATGGTTTGTTGTGATTTAAGCTTGATGTTTTTAGTTATTTAAGGTTTGGTTTGAACTTGGTTTCAGATGTACATTTGCATGGATTTTGTTTTTTTATTGAATAGGGTGACCTTCACTCACTTTAGATATTTCAGTCTTGTACAAATTTAAGCCCTCCAATTCTTGGCATCCTCAGATCTTGATGGTTTTGGATTTAGGCATCCTGCACTCTCAACTTCTCTTCATTTTCAGATTTTTTGTTGCAGCATTTTATGTTTTAGAATTTTAAGATTGGGGAATTCTCCCAGACTTCGGAACTTTGTCCTCGGACTTCCTGATTGCAGGATCCTGGAGTTAGCAGAATTTAATGATCAAGACCTATTCCTTTCTCCTCCTTTTTTTGTTTGCATTTATTTAGTTAATGGGGCTATTGCTTCTCCTTGCAATATCGAAGGTGCACCAAACTTGGAACTTCCATTGATGGAGGACATGAGTACAAAATGTATATGTGGGAAGTCATGAAAACCCATGATCCCCACGAGCTTGCACAAATTAAGATTAAACCTACTAAGTCTTTAATAGACATTATGAAATTCATCCCAACTGGTATAGGATAAAACACTCTCGGCCTTTGATAGGCATGTGAGGCTTCCTCCCATTGATTGATGTGAGATTGAATCTCTCTAGCCTTTGATAGACATTAGGGACTCTCTCCTTGAATTTGGGATAGAATGCACCCAGTCTTTGAAAGACTTATGGGGATTCTTCCCATAATTGATGAACCTCATTAGCTCATAGTTCGGCACATCGACATGTTGATCATGCACAGTCTTTCCATAGCATAATAGGTAAATGAGTCCCTCTCAGGACATGATAAGACATTGAGACCTTTTAATAGACCTTTATATGTCCTCCTTAAAAGGTCAAGGGCCGTGCTTAAAGTCGGCCTATTGGTTTCCCATTTATTTAGAATTCTTTTATGTTTAGCCAAGACCATGGGATAGACTCGAAAGCTGACCCAATGCTCATCTTAGTTTGTGTATTTAGTTGATAAATTTTTATTTAATTTTCTGTTTTCTGTTTGTTTTATTATTATTTTTTGTTAATTGTGGGTCAAGAGACATGCTTGAAGCCAGCCTATTATTTTCCCAGTTATTTTAAAATTCTTTTAGGTTATGCCAAGACTACATGATGGGTTTTTAGCCAGCTCAATGCTCGTCTCGGTTTGTTTAAATTAAATCAATAGATTTTTATTTATTTTCATTTGATTACTTGTTTTAAAATTTGCCAAGCTGAACTCTCCCAAATGCTGTCTGTCTGGGCCTTTTGAAGCAAGTGAACCCCGACGGTGCATTGCAGTGATGCCCTAGTGGACTTCGTCCAGCCGGGGGCCTTTCTTTTTACTTTTTCTTTACATTTCTTGCTTAGTGGGCCCCACTTGACCTTGAACCGGTTGTGGGAGAGAGCTGGCCAGCTTGCTCACACCGGGCCCTTTGGTCGGCTTGGCCAGGAGATGCCGAGGGCTGACTAGATGTCCCAATCACCATGGCACCCGAGGGCAGCGCAAAGGACCAGGTCCCGGTCCCCTTCTAGTGATGATCCCGTGGCCTTCTGGAGCTTTCGACAGTGCAACTGGAAGAAGCAAGGAGTCTCGACGGTGCAAGGAGTGGAGAGCCTAGATGGCGCAATTGGAAGAAGAAGGGCAAACCCAGTGGAAGGTGTCCTACAATGGTGGAGGGACTTGCAGAAGACCTCAGTGGTAGCAAGGATTGCCTCTGGCGGCTATGTAGGGGGCTTCAATCGACATCGATAAAGAAGGATACCGGCCTCAACAATGACTATAGTAGTGGCAGCAGGCTTTGACAGTGTTGGAAGTCGTTGTAACAACTTTGTTGGCCTTGATGGGAAAATGAGTTGGCTTCTACAGTCACAACAGACAGAGGAGGAGACGATGTGAGTAATTGTGGCAGAAGGTGGAGACGATGACAACAGGGTCCGGAGTAGGCTTTGATGGCGACGGCAAAGGAAGTAGGCAGGCCTGAAGGCCTTTCCTTCTACCTCCCGATCCCTCCCTCTCTGTCCCAGAGCCTCCTTCTTATAGGCCTGACCCCTCTTCGGTTCCGGAAAGGTCAAGGAAAGGCAACCCCTAGTTTATGTTAGAGTCGGAGTCCTTCTGGCACTCAGAACTATCCACGGATAGATCTTGCCACACTTACGCTATCCTTCTGAGGAGTCTCGATCAACTTGGATTCCATCCATCGACCTTGCGATATATAGTTGCTGATTTTGGAAAGCTAGCCAGAGAAGCTCACATCCTTTCTCCTCCAATAATGAATCTATACTTTGATTATTATTAATTTTTCCATTGAGATTTTCTAGCCTTGCCACATAGGTCCTGCTGCCTTGTGCCTCTTGGCTTACCTCCTTTGCTGGAGATATCCCTCCTCCTGCTGCTCGTGCGGATGTCAATTTTAGACACTAAATCTGATAAGAGTAAATATTGAGATATGTAGATATGCTATTGCTGATGTGACAGAGATGCATTTTGGTCTAAATAAATCACTGTGCAACGGTTTCATTTATCATGTATGCAAGGATCGTGGGATCGGGATCGAGATCGGGATCGGTGACCATTGATCCGATCTGGATTGAGATCGGATTGGTCTGGATCAGCCAATTCTTCGGAAGAAAGGGTGATCCCAGATCGGACAAAATTTTTTATTTTTTTAAATCATAAAAATTCTTAGAAAAAAAAAACATAGGAGTAAATAAAAAATTCAAAAAAATAATAAATAATATGGATGATATTCTATCAAACAATGCCATACAAAGTAAGTTCCTTTCAAGAAACTGTCATATAAGTATAGACTATCATATAAGAGAGAGAGAAGAGAGTTAAAATAGATCTTTATGTAAATTTAAGTATATAATGTATTTATGATTAAGAATCTTCTATATATGTGATAGTATAAGTGATAGTAAAATATATTAATATGTTTACACTATCATCAACAGGGGAAGAAGGGATCAGAGGTCCCCCCTCCCCCATGTTACCTGTTTAGATCAGCCGCTCCAAAGGTTTGGATCACCGCTGCTCAAGATGAATCATCGAGGGGAGGGGTCCAGGGCAAGCCTTAGACGATGAAGGGGGGGGAGTGAGAATGAGGGGTGAGAAAGGGGAATCGGTTCGATCTCCCCCTTATTGAGAAGGATCGGACCGGAAAATGGTCCGAAATTGGGTACCTGAATCGATCCGATTCTAGACCCTTCTGGGTTCTAGGGAATCGGTCCGGATCGACCGATTCCCGAATTGATCCACCTGGATCGGTTGAGGATCAACCGATCCGGTCGATTCTGACCGATCCAGTCGGGAGTTCCAGCCAGATCAGTAGTTCCGGCCGGAATTGGATCAGTGGGTATGGATCCAATCCAAGAATTGGCCAATCTTGATTTGGATTGGCCGATCTTGATCCGGATCAACAGATTCTACAATCCATGTCTGTATGTGTCATTACTATAACACAATCCCCTAAAATCAAGTCCATAGTTTCCGTTAAATTGGGCTCATTTGGGACACTTACGGCACATCCCTCTCTCTTTCATTTGAAAATTTCAAGTGTCAACAGTCCAGATCGTGGCAAGGTAAGAAATGTTAAGACGAGACATTTTTGCCTTGCCTCGCCTTAACGATAGAGGCGAGCGCCTTAGATAACATAGTTTAGGAAATAGCTAACTTTGATAAACTAAGTGACATGGAGAAAAGAGGGTTGAAAGATAACTTTTTGCCTCGCCTCGTCTTAGCAGTTGAGGCAAGTGGCTAGGTGCTCTGCCTTGACAACTATGATTCTTACAAAGCATTTTTGAGGACCCAGTGAAAAGTCAAAATTCTTAGGCAAACAAATCCATAAGTATAGTGAAATGGCCAAAAGTAGGTTATGCTTCTCATGCCTTTTATGTTTTAGTGTAAATTTAGTTCTTTGTACAAACTTGTATGATTGGACGACTAAAAAAAGAATATACTTATACTCATGATCTTCCATTAATAAACTTAATTAACTTTGACAAAACATGTTTAGTTTAAACAACATTTACATTAATTTATAGGTATAAATAATACATGTGATACTGATTACCCTTATATATTTTAAGTGTAAGATTCACAAAATTACGACACGAAAAGAGCAACCAAAATATTTTAAAATGATTTTATCTTATGAATCATCATGTTTCATGCAAGTCTTATGCAAATTTGCTCATTTCATGCAAGTTATAATGTTCAACATTTAAGCATGTTTATCTAAAGATAAGGAAGTTGTGAAACCTTGTTTTTTTTACAAATATATATGTTATTTACATGGAATGATTTAAAAATTTGTTGGATTTCCATAAATTTAAAAAAAGAATTTTCATTATATTTGTCTAGCATAATTTCTTATAAAAATTATATAATATCTCATAAAATTATTAACCAAAACACATGATATGCATAAAAATACATCGAGATTTTGCATTCATAAAAATGTTTTTGGACCACTCTCCATTGGAAAGTGTGAATTTTTCAACGTTAATTACATCAAGATACTTGAATATCCTTGATTAACTATCATAACAACTCATAAAAATGGAAACATACATCCATAGAGCATAAACACATAGGAGCCAAACTTAATGGAATGCAAATTTAGTATTTAAGTATGACTTAAGTTTAATGAAAATGTATTATATTACATAGTGTTTTCTTAATATACTTAGCATGTTTGATATGAGTTAAACTCTTTTAATTTAAGGTCCTACATATTAAGATATTTTGAATTATTAGAGTTAATTTGGATCCGTAGTCAAAATGACATAATTCGGATTAGCTTCCATTATGTGTCATGTATTTTGATCATATGGTCTTCATTTCAATTAATTATTTTTATTTAATCTAAATCTTAGCGCATTGGACTAAGTACAAATAAGATTTTTATAATATTTGCTCATCCCATTTTTTATCCGAGTCTTTGTATTTTAGACTTCAGAACATTTTGCCTAAATCTGATTTTTATGATATTGGATTTAAGGCATATTCATAATTGGCTCATTATCAATTTTTTTTATCCTAAGTCTTAACATTAAGTACTTAAAATCATCTTTTCTTCATTTAAAGTTTAGCATCTTATACTTAATGAATTCATCATCATTTGATTTCATGTTTAAGTCTTTTTATTAAGTGCATTAGACTTAAGATTCATTATACCTTCATTTATGTCTTTAACGTAGGAACCTTGAGACAATTTTGATGGATCCGAAATCTACATGGCTAGGAAATTCCATGATTAAGGTCCGTGACTAATAACAGTTGAAACCTATATTTCCTTCCTCCTCATATTGGAATCTAGACAAACGGGAACTTCACTCACATTTAATCTTAAGATCACCAAGCTCTAAGATACAGCAACTGATGTCATATAATCAGAACTGAGCATCAATGTCTAGGCCATTCTACCTATCTCTAGATTTTGGGACAGTCAACAAGGTATCCATATTCTCATTTTGATGACATTCATTTCATTAACTGGTATAGATCCCATGATCGGAGTTCATCATTAATCTGAAATCTAACAATCACATTCCGATGTTCAGATTTCATAATATTGGCATATACGTAGGTTCAGCCCAATTTTGGGCCTCTTAGGATTGGTTAGATCTGAAAATCTCCTCTCCAAGGTCTGATTTTTGCATCATTTAGATTGAACATCAGAGTTTTATTTTATCTATCAATCCCTCAATTGTTGGATCTATAGATTATCATTCTGATCACCTTGGAGCATCAAATTAAGATGGTGATAGAATCTAATGTACACATCTTCTGATTTCCAAAGATAGGGAATCCTATCACATGAACTGAACATTCAAATAAGAAAACAAACCACCTTCAGATTCATATGATCCTCAACTTAATATAGATCTAGCCCTTAGGCACTTCAGACTACCAAGCATTAGATCTAAGCATAACTGGAGCTAAGATTTGCCATTTGGAATAAACATCCATGACTCAACTTCTGGGGACATTCAGATAGGGGGCTTTAGAGCTATCAACTTAGCCATATTTTCACTATCTTTTCTTGAGACTTTGAAAATCTATCACCCCATCAACCTTTAGATTTGGGTTATGATCCATTAATAAATTTCATATTCATGTCACCTTGATTTTGGATCCTGATTGATTAAAATTCCACTAAGGGCCACAGTCCTTATTCTTCATCTCCTTGGCTTCTTCTTCCCCTCATCTTTGATGCACAACATCAGCAACAGGGCTGCAGCCCTCCCATCTTCCTTCTTTCCTTCTTCCTTTTAGCGCAACAGCAGATTGGGGAGGCAGCGACCCTCTTTCCCTCGTATTCCCCTTCTTTTCTTCTTCTTCCTCTTCTTTGCCTTCCAAGGATGGTACGCAGAAGGGAGGAGGTTGGCACCTCCTGCCATCTTCTCCTCCTCCTTCTGCAGGTTAACGTGGCAGTTAGCATTTGGAGTGACTGGAGGATCCTGGAACAGCCTTGAGGGGGCTGTTTTATGAAAGAGACAGTGGGAGAGCAACGTGGGTTCAGTTAGAGCATGGACCAAGTAATAAGAAATAGTTTTGATGACTTGGAAGAATGTGGGTAGTTTTCCAATTTTTTAGGGATTTCCTACAAATTTTGACCTATTCCTAAGGTGGTGGGACCCATGGATTCAAACACTGTGAGAATATCTCCAGGGCATTTTTGGGTTTTTATAAAAATTTTATAAATTTAAAATAAATTTTAAAGATTTATTCCCTATTTTTATGATTTTATTAATCATAAAATGGTAGAAAATGGCCAAAAATATATTTTATGGGTCCAAAAAATAAAAAATTCAGTAAATCTTAATGAGCTTTTAAAAATAATATTTGGCAAAAAATTTATTTTTTGGCCATTATTTAAATTTTTGGAAAGGTAAAATGAATTTTCTGGCTTTGTCTTTTAAAAAAATTCTGAAGAATATATAATTTACATAAAATTGAGTTTTATGATTTTTCATGAGTTTTAGTAAATTTATTAAATTTTACTTGATTTTTAAATGTATATCTCTATATTTTATGAAAAAAAAGATAGTTTTTTTTTAAATGATCCCAATAGGAGATTGTGGAATCAGTCGAATCGGATCGTAATCGGCCAATTCTGAAATTGGATCGGTTGATTTCGATCCATTTCTTGCTTTAAGGGCCGATTCTGACTTGAATTCCACTAGAATCGATCTAAATCAGTCAAATCAATCTTGAATCGGTTGAATCGGGTTGGAATCAGAGTCAAAATCAGAATCTTGATTTTTTACTTTTTTTTTTAAAAAAGATTCAAGCCGAATCGGACGAAATCGGGTAGAATCGACCTGAATCAATCAAAAGCAAAATCACAATGTTTTTTTTTTAAAGATTCAAACCGAACCGGACTGATCCGGTCCAATTCGAATCGGATCGGTCCCTATTGATTCAATGACTGATTCAAATTCGAGAATCCTTGGATTTAGATGTTTAATCGAGAAAAAGGAAATATCCTAATTGACATGCAATTTAGAAATCCCCATAATTTTTTTTTGTCCTATATCTTTCTTGTAAAAATATTCAGTGCCAATACAAGTCAAACCTATATGTTCATGAGTATGGAATTCTAAAATGTATACATGTAATAAGTCAAATAAGCACGTTAGAAAAAGTCATGTCAAGTAAAATACACTTTTATGTTAATTATGGACCTTACATATATGATAGTGGTGCCAGGCATATGGCTAGAATCCTCCATGACAACCCTAGAGGGGGATGCATTAGGTGTGATGTGATTTATAAACAATTGATTAGGTAGTTCAGCCTAATGAAAACCAAACAAAATATGGGAACACCTATGTACAATGATAAGACGCCCCTAATGTAAAAGACTTAGGGTTGTCAAACTGTAGATTAAATCCTGAATTCTATGAAAAAACTATTTAGTGTGATTCTATAAGGCATGATTCAAGTTTATCATGAATGAAACCAATAAAGCAAAATCAAGTATGCTACTATATGACATCATCTTGAGTCACACAAATCAAGACATGTATGAGTTCTTAGTAAAAAACAAGTATGTAATTCAAGTCATGCTCATACCCCATTATATGTTTCTTACATGCCATGCAAGATAACATGTGAAATCCATGTTTTCAAGTTCAAGTTACTCTTCTAATCTACTTATGATAACATGTCATGCCTACATATGTTGTATGCTTTTGAAGTTATGCATACACAGGTACATATTGTAGTATAACCTACAAACCATTCCAAAATAATCACCCTCCCCAACCCTAGAAGATATGTTTGTACGATATGCATGGACAGCTTATTAATGGTGCCCTATGCAAGTACTAGATGAAAAGTCCGAAATTTATGAATAATGCTCTTGCTGTTCAGCCTTGTTTATGATGAGCCTATATAGATAAATCTCATAGTTTATTTTACCTAAACTTATGGGCATGCAAATAAGTAGATATGCTTTCGTTCAGATGTTACACAAAAATATCAATGTATACTTATGTTACACCCTGTTTGGTAACACTATTAGGTACCTCTATCACAAGAAATTTTAAAATTGATATTGATAAGAACCATTAAAAGGTGTTTGGTTAATTGTATCAATTTTAAATTTTGTAGTACAAACAAAGCATATTATGTAATACAAGTGTCAACTTGTATTACTTTTGATATTGATACTCCAACATTTGAAAATATTAATATCAATTTTGATATAGAACAAAAAATGAAACTCTAACCAAACAGGGCATTAGACATGAAATGTTAGATTTTTGAGGATGTAAGCTTAATAATTATGATGATCCAAACGGTGGACAAGTATGTAACTTAGGTTGTTGAATACATGCATAGAATCTTATATTCAAGGGTCAAAAAATGTGGGTATAAACAACTTATGATAAGAATTCATGTTTCCATCTATGTGAAAGAAAAAAAAATTCTTTTATTGTGTTAAATAAATGAGGTGGTTTCTAAACATACTTATGGATAAATGCATTTAATATTTATTTCTTGGGTTATGATGATGTGGATATTTAGTTGACCACCAATTTTCAAGTTTTGTGTGTCTTAAATGGAATATAGACATAAACTTATGAATGAAATATATGTGGACTAAGTTTATGAGTTTCAAAAGATACTTTGGGATTGAGTTTTGTGTATCTTAAATGAAATATAGACATAAACTTATGAATGAAATATATGTGGACTAAGTTTATGAGTTTCAAAAGATCCTTTGGGATTGATCCAAGACATTCGTTATGCATAGATATCCATATATGACCAGGTTCTTTACATGCTAAACGGGATCAAATTCTTGTAGTCATGTATGACTATGTGACATGTATGAGAGGTTGTTTCCCCGGTGTGCATGCTCACACCAATGTATGGATCATGCTTTCACAATCATCCATGATATTCTCGGTGAGGGCACCACATTCATGCTGAAACCAGGTTGTGTAGACATTGAAACCAAGTTCTAAGGCTAGTGATACAACACAATTCAACCTTAGTGGAAAAGACATGCCAAAACCTTGTCATTAAAAGATAAATAAAGAGTTATAGGCCTAAAATATTCACAAAATGATCATAAATCATATCTGTTTTTCTATGTCCCCAATTGGGAACAATTCAAGTGTTCTCTGTAGTTAAGGGTCGTTTAGACTGAAGGAGGCAACTCCTCTCCATGCTAAGATGGTCACCTCAGTGGTTTAGTCCCTTCTTATTTGACCATTTCAGCCTGTAGGAAGTGCATGGAACACAAAAGAGAAAGAACTATCACATATTAGTCCAGCTGAGATGGTGGATCTGTTGGGTAGGTAGGTAGGGCTTTTTGTGATTCTTACCAAGTTTCAAGGGTATAATTGTCTTTTTCTTTCAATTTCCCTAACCAAACATATATAAAGGGGGCTGAAAGGTGTCAAACTCTTTTTATTGTCCTCTCTTGCTTTCTCCCAATGCTACATATCGAGAGCAAAATTTGTACAAGCCTCCATACTCTTAATGTGTTTATCTATGGTTTATGTTTTACGAATGATAAAAGAATTTTCAGAAGTATAAATTTTGAAGAGGAAGAGAATAGACTAAACTGATTAATTATTTCACCCTTTTCTTTGATTGATTGGGCGTTTTGCTTTTTTTTTCTCTATTTTTTTGATGAAGTGTTTTGTTTATTTGTTTTCCCTTAGAATCCTTTTTTCTTGTCATTTCAAATTTTATTGCTTTATTTTCTGATATGCATGTGTGTTTATTTTGTCTGATTTACTTAGTTAACAAAGAAATTTCACAGTGATTTGTTTTTTTATTATGATGTTTTGGCTAGTATATGCCTTATTTTCGTTGAGATTCAATAAGGCTTTAAGCTTATTGTTTAATTGATTTCATTTATGTATTTATTTATTATTTTATGTTTTCATTCCCTTTTTTGTCATTTTTTACCTATGGAGGTTATTTATTTAATTTGGTTTTACGTAACTTTATATAAGCATTAATTTAGAATTATCATTTCCTATGGATCATGGGAAGTGCTAATTATGTGGCATAAAGATGTACAACCTGCAAAGATTTTAATGAGAATTTTATCATTTTACAAAGTCAAGTGTTACATAATAAATATAACATTTTTTTACATGATCATGCCAAATCATATTTCTCCCTTTTGTTGAGGTCAATGCTAATTAGTCGGTGTCAAGATGTCAGTTGGGGCATGCTGAGTCACATTGAAGGGGTTAAGAGCCATATGTTCCCTTTAACATGCGATGACTTGATCATTGATGGTCCTTTATATTTGAAGACTTCGGGGACATATTGAAACCATACTGGAGTTATAAATCATATGACCATTGACACCTGGTGACTTAAACCCCATCTGGGCCTTCACAATTGAAACTTTATTTGACATTGGTCATCATCCTCTACATGTTGGCTCCTGACACATTATTTCCATATTTCATTTGTGGGGAGGCTGGGAGGAGCCATATTTCCTATTTTGTTGAGACCGACAACACATGATGGGCTTTGCTTATGATGGACATAAGTCAAAGTCACGTTGAAGGGGTTAAGTCATACACCCCTTTTAACACTCAGTGACTCAGTCCCCACCAGTCATTCATCTTTTCAGAATCTAGGGGACTGCTGAAGTCATGTTATGAGTTAAACCATACACCCCTTCATACTTAGTAACTTAGCTCAGCATGGCCCTTCATATTCAGAACTTTGTGGCACAAGTCCTTGCCTTCCACGTCACCTCCTAGATTGAATATCCAGTTGGTTCAGGGCTCGAGTGCTTGATTGGATACCAGCTTGATGCCCAGTCTACTTCCGACTTGGTCCCAGTCAGCTCTTGACTTAAGCGTCCAGCTGTCTTCCTAGTTGGTTTTGGTTGGCATGTGTTAGATCATCATTTGACTTGGTTTCAATTGACTAGGCTCCCAACTTTGTGGCACAAGTCCTTGCCTTCCACGTCACCTCCTAGATTGAATATACAGTTGGTTCAGGGCTCGAGTGCTTGATTGGATACCAGCTTGATGCCCAGTCTACTTCCGACTTGGTCCCAGTCAGCTCTTGACTTAAGCGTCCAGCTGTCTTCCTAGTTGGTTTTGGTTGGCATGTGTTAGATCATCATTTGACTTGGTTTCAATTGACTAGGCTCCCAACTTTGTGGCACAAGTCCTTGCCTTCCACGTCACCTCCTAGATTGAATATCCAGTTGGTTCAGGGCTCGAGTGCTTGATTGGATACCAGCTTGATGCCCAGTCTACTTCCGACTTGGTCCCAGTCAGCTCTTGACTTAAGCGTCCAGCTGTCTTCCTAGTTGGTTTTGGTTGGCATGTGTTAGATCATCATTTGACTTGGTTTCAATTGACTAGGCTCCCAACTTGGGCATTTGATCAGCTCTTGACTTGGTTGTCTAGTTGGTTCCTATCTTGAGTGGCTGGTCAGTTTCCAACCTGAGTGACCAATTAGATCATCATGGTATTATATGTGTTGTGACTTATAAACTTAGGCCACATCACCATAATAGGTATAATTCCATGTCATGTTAATTTTTTTTATGAGGATCATGTACTTAGGACCATTTTTTCCCAAGTCCCATGCATGGTGCTTTCTTCCACGATGAACATGTGCCTAACTTTTCTCCTAAGTTTTGGATCCAATGTATGATGTTTGTAATTTTTTGCCAATGATCTTCGTCAATTGGCATCGGTTGAATTTCGCCACCTTTTTTTTCTTGAGGATCTTCTTCTTCCTCTTGGAGAATGCCTTTGGTTGGGGGCTCTTCAGGAGCTTCTTCCTTAGCTTTCCTCGTCATTTTTTTGCATCTTAGGAGTTTCCTTGGAGCTTCTCTTGATTCCTTCGTTGGATGCCTTGGCCTATATTTTTCTCTTCTTCTTGGGATACTTGGGAGCATCTTCTTGGTTTTTCATGTTGGGGCTTCCTTGGGAGCTTCTTTCTAATAGATAGCCTCATGGAAGACTTGTTCTCCATGGTGGAGGGATTTAAGAGCTCCCTTAGCACCTTGGCACATGGGCTTGTCAACTTTTCCACACTTTACAATGGGGGCCTTGGGGGTCCTTATATAAGATGGGGGAAGGGTAGTTTTGTCCACAAAAATGGTCCACCAATTCCTTGTTTTCAGATGGGTGTGAGGGAAATATGGTCCATACCCATACCCCATTGGTTACTTACTTTTGAAGGGATATTTTGGTTGTAAAATTGCCATGCTGGGGCCATGACCATAGCATGGCTGTCCCTTCTTTCCCCTCATTTTTTGGATGCAACAGACCTTAAAGCAGGCCACCATGCTGGTTTGCAGCCATGCTGTCACACCTCTGCTGAGCAGGAATGGTACCACACCCTTTGTTGGCCCTGTTTTCTTCTCAAGAGGTGTGCATAGTAAGCTGTGCTGTCCCCCATACTGACCTGGTGTGCACTTTCACTCTTTCTCCCTTTTGCAGGTGACCATCAGGTTGCCCTCTCCTATTCCCAGCAGTTTCCCCTCTTGAACTTCCGATCATGCAGGCCTCCTTCCAATTGTGCATAGGAGGGCAGTTGGCTTCCCTCTCCTTTCTTTCTCACCCTCGGCTGGGTATGCAGGCAGCATCAGCTTCCCCCCAGCCAATCTTCTTCTGTCCTTGCCTGGTGCATAGGAGATAGTAGCAGCGAAGGCTACATTTTTTATTTCTTCCAGGTTCAGGCACATTGCCAATGGCCTTGACAGGAGGTCCCTGCTCGGCCTTCGGTCCACCTCTTCTACAATTTTTCTTCATTCCTATTTTCTCTTTCCCTTCTCTGAGCTGGGAAAGTTTTAAAGAGCTTGGTGCACAGGAGCCATCGTTGAATCACTTCTGGCTCCTCCACTTCTCCCTCTGACCATGTGCAGACTGCAGAGTAAGCTGAGGCCCCCCTTTCTCTCCTTTTTTTTTCTGCTAGAGGGATCTTCAGCCAGGCCATCTTTTTTGTTCATTTTTTTGTTGGTGCACAGATAAGGCCAGGCTCGCCCTTGGTTTCCTCTCCTCTAATGTTCGTGTGTGAGGGGTTATTTCCCCTTCCTTTTTATAGGACCAATCTACAGGATTTTCACAGCGTGAACAGGCTGTGGCTGTTTTCCTCGCCATTACAGCAACCTCAACAACATTTTCCATATGAGCTGTTGCAAAAACGGTGCTGTACGCCTTCTCCCTTGATGGCCTTGATCAGGTTTGCAGGGTTGCTTCTTTCATTATATATACCTATATATATTTATCACACGTCAGCACCCTTTCACCTTGCTCATCCGATGATTCTTGGACAATGTCTGGAATCCTGACTGATGGAGCAGCATACACTACGGACAATGATTGTCCAGACCAGCCAAATGGCATGGCTGCATCAGCATCACCAGACCTTGACTGGACATTGTGCAGGAAGCAAAAAAAAAAAAATTGAATGTAATCCACCTCTGCATATTGAACTAACAATAAGCACATTAAAAGATTTAACATCTACACTGAACTAAAGGACTGCTATCCTAGAGCCTAACTGGTTGTAAATCCATGAACAAATGACTCACAAGTAGACTCAACTGATAGTTGAACTCGTCAAACTTAACAGACCAGCAATGGAAATGGTGCTGGCAAAATTTTGACAATGAAGCACTGAGGAAGGCATATACAAGTCTTTTGACTTGTTGACATATTTAACAAAAAACTGTTGGCGGAACATAACAAGAAAATTTAGGGGTTAACATGGTTAAACCTTCTCCCATTTCTCTATCACTCTTGCAGAGACAGCATCTAAGACCTGACAGTGAGTGAGAGAGAGAAGGAGAGAGATCTTGTAGATAGTGAGACACGGCAAACAATGACAGGGTAGGGACTGCATTGCCATTAGTTCATAAAGGGCTTTCCCACAGAGCCGTTTATGATGGTTGCCATAGTGACTATCAGTACATTTATTATCAGAGCAAACATAATGGTTACTGAAGCAAACAAACAGAAAGAAATGGAAATGCAAATGATCTCTTATCGTGTTTTCTCCATTCCCTTATTACAAAGACCAACATAAAATAAATGCTGTAACTCTGATCAGAACCAAAAAAATACGAAGTCCACAATGTTGTCAGTTCTGGTACATGTCGAAGATATACACTTCCATCAATATATATCTACCTTCAACATACTTAGATCCTCTTGCACCAGTAAAATATCCATCTCAGAAAACACACGGGATGGGCCACCATCCAACAATATCCACACAAAGCCTTCCTACGCAAAAGAAATAAGAGAAACATAGATGGATGGGTGGTAAATAAAAAATGAAATACCACAGAATAAAAAGTTGTGTACCATCGATGCTCTGCAGATACTTAAGATAACTTGGTCTCTCAATGTATCAATGACCAAATCAGAAATGTTGTTTAGGATCTGCGCAGCCCATCAATTAACCAAAAGGTATATTAGAATGACACATGTAAGCAGGATGATAAATTTTTTAGTATGCTTTAAGAAGTAAACAAACTATCTTACAGAATCAAGCTGCTGGATAACAATATCTAGGCGGGAGTTCTCGACATTTTCACGATACAAAGAAAATAAGAATGAATCTCTCATATCCCAGAATATAATCCTGATTCCTGAATAAAGAAATTATCAAATATAAGTGCTGCAACTAAATGGGAAAACAAATAGCAAAAGAGAGTATAAGAACTTTCAAGAAAGCCAGCTCATAGTCATAATAGTTAAATTATGTTATTCATCATGACGTCCACATGTCACATGTTGGAGGATGAAAAGCACCGATATAGAAGTAATTTATAAAGTAACAGCTCACCTCGTCTGTCTCTCCGAGGGTAAAGACGCAGGCCACCCTCGTCTAGATCTCACTCCTACGGTCCACGATCTCATAACTGCTACAACCCCAATCCCGAGCAGCTGGAGGGGTGAACCCGACGCTGGCCGTCGTCGCACATACCCAAAGAACCGAAGAAGCCACCACCGGCCACGACGTGGAGCTCCGGGGAGACGAACTGGTGGCTCCTTCCTCCGACGCCGCGCAAGCCGAGAACGACCAAAGGCCAAGTCTTGAACGTCCCCCCCCCCCCCGAGCCCGTTCCCACGAGAATGTAAATGAAGCTTAGAGTTACTTTCCATGTTTTCACTTGCTATTATGCCTGTTGGTCGGGACTTGCATTCCCAATCCAGCCTCATATGTCTGTTGGTCGGGACTTGCATTTCCGGTCCAGCCTCAGCAATGGCATCAACCATGGTCTGGAAGTAAAGGCTGGTGGCTGCATGTGCTGGGAAGCCAACATTAAGGTAAAAAAAATCTATCAACCATAAATAATTTAAATTAAATAAAACATACATACATGACATTTTAAAATTTATACCTACATGTAAAAATCACTTTACAATGTACCTCACCGCTCTCTTTGCAATTGTTCTTGTTGTCTTCACCTCTTTCATAACTCGTTTAATGTTTATCTGTGAGGCACTCTGCTTCCTAAAAAGATACTCATCGGTCGGTGTAAATCTCGTACTAACAGACCCACGAGCCGGCTCCTGTCTCCCTCAATCTCTTGGGTAGTTCAAGTCGATGCTGATTGGCCAAAAATAGAGTCAACTCTAAACCCTCCTGCTCCCCTCCTCCTCTCCTCCACCATTGCTACTGCAGCCTTGCTAACATGTCTAGCTCTCCTAAGTTCGGAGTTTGTAAATGAGTCCTCACTCTCCAACACCAACTCGGCTCTTGCCTTATCATTGCCTTTCCCTTTGTGGGTTGACACCTCTCCCCTCCTACTTTCAAGGAGCTCATCATGCAATTCCTCCCTCTGTTCAATTCTAATCTCCCGTTGAGAGGCTCTTCCTGCAAGATAGTCTCTCATCTCTTCGCTATTCTCCCTAAGTACCTTATCACATTTCTTGACATTGCCACCTACTCTGGCAAAGTGTTGTTTCAACCGAAACACACTCTCGTTCATCTCCTTTTCCACAACACTTGCATTTGACCTTCTTTTTTGATAGGTTTATCATGTCTCCGTGTTCCCAACCGACGTCAGAAGGATGTGCCGACACTATATCATGCTTGTGATCGGCCATTACTTATACCTGTAACATACATAAACAATTTATACCGACTGTTAGACAAGTATATATTGCTTACACCTGTAACAAACGTAAAAAATTTATACCGACTGTTAGACAAGCATAAATTAATTTAGGAGTTGTTTGAGAAGAGAACAACCCGTTAAACAAAGTTTTCATTTTCAGTATGTTAAAACCACTTCGGAGTCGTCGGAAACCTGTCAAAATTAACGTATAGGCATTTTGGCGCTAAAATGTTATCAATAAGATGGTAATGTTAAATAAACGGCCTAATAGGAGCAATTCGTGAAAAGAACAACCAGTCTAATGGGCTATTCAGTATGTTTAAAGGGTTACAGAGTCACTGAAAACGTGTAGAAATCAGCGTATGGGGATTCTGACAAATATATCTTATCAAAAAGATTCAAACAGTGAAGGAACGCCTTGAACGAAGATGTTTAGAAAGAGAACAACCCGTTTAACCGATTACAGAGTCGTTGAAAACGTGTAGAAATGAGCGTATGGGGATTTTGGTGAAGAAATTTTACCAACTACCTTCAAATGATGAAAGAACAACTTGAAAGGAGCTGGAATCGAGCTTGGATTGAAGGAATTCGCTAAAGAAATCGCCGAAATCACTGAAGGATCACTGGAATCACCTGAAGGATTGCTTGAATCGCCAAGGATCGCTAGAATCACTAGAATTGGCAACAGAATCGACCGATTCTGCCTGGATCGAGCGATTTTCGCTGGAATTGCCTGATCGCCAAGAGCCCTAATGGGTTTTGGCATGAAGGGGCCGATTTCGGCCTTTTAGGGCCTGAATATGATCGATATTGAGTCCAATCGGACCCAGTATCAAACTATTACCGGAAACCCTGTGCTTTCAGCGAAATCGGTTGAATCAACCTATTCAGCCGATTCGGACCGATTCCTCCGAAATTCCTAGGGGAATTAGTCCTTAAGCTAATAATTAGATCGGAATTAACTAATTCAATTCCAAAATTGGCCGACTCTGATCAGATTATGGCAATTCTGCAATCCATGTCACCTCCAGAGTTTGACCCAAATGATCGTGCATAGACCGAAGGAGAACTAAGGATCCGTGTGTGAACCTCTTTGAAGTACTTTATTTTACTTTCTCCTCTTGTGAGAATGCCTTTCTAATTTTATAGGTCCATTTGGCAAACATGTTGAGATCACTTCCACTCTTTTCGGGAGGTGGACATTAGAACGAAAATTTTTCACCTTCTCGAAGAGAAAAATCGCTCCCAATGCTCTCGTGGCAACCTTCCTCATGTGTACTCCTCTTCCAGACAGACGCTAGCACATGCGAGGACTCCCCTTCTGGACAGACCCGTGCCGTCCTCCTCCTCCTCGCACGGCCTCCCCCTCGCGAGTGTGACAACCTCCACGGGACAGTTACCCTCTCGCGGCTTCCTCCTCATGCAGACACCCCTTTTAGATAGACCTCACTGTAACGTGGCTGGCCGCGCCCGCGCGGACTGCCCCCTTGCACAGATTGTTCCTCCGGATAGATGCTCGCGGGCTATCCTCCTCTTTGCACATCCTCCCCCTCGCGAGCGCGACAACGTCCACCTGACAGTCTCCCTCAGAAAGATGGCTGCTACATTGTCTCCTGGTTGTCCGCCATCGTGAGAAGTCTCATCCTTTGTTGATTCTCCTCTCACCGTTGACACCCCTCCTTCATCAATACTCCTCGCCACTATGAGCCTCGTCGGTATGAAGCTACAGTCACCTTCGCGGTGCCATCGTGAGCTTTATTGTCAGCACCTTTGTTACCTTTGACAGACGTTTTTGCCGTCGTGCAAAACCTCCTTCAATGTCGATTCTCCTCTTGCTGTAGCGGTCACCTCTGCGAGTATTCCTCTCTCCCCTACGAGCCTCACTAGCCTAGCTTCCCTTTGCGTTGCTGTTGTGCATTGGCCATATCCTTGCTAGTATTGTCCAATCATAAGATGTAAACCATTTGATACAATATTTACAAATTAAACATTAACCGGCAAATAACGCATTGCCATCCTTCAATGTTGATACGCCAACTCACAAATTATATATTTTAGAGAGACATATATAATCACACCATGACTATGACATAATAACATACTCGCTTCTGAACTAAATACATTGACCAGATATATAAACTAATTTATTATATTTTTCTCTCTTTCTTGGAACCATATTTCACATAATATCAAAACATAATTTTTTTCTCACAACACAAAGAAAGTCATTAGGATGAATTATTCATAAATAAAATAAACAAATGATAAATATTTTTAGAGATTTTTTAGTAAATACTGGATAGTAAATATTTTGTTTTATAAATAAATGTTGATTATTTTTAGCACATCAGTAATAAAAATAGTATAAATTATAAATCTCTTTATAATTGAATTTTCATATTCAAATTTTTTTATCATAGAAGTACTCCAACAAAATAGTACCAAATTGCTTCGACTTCTACAACATAGGAGTGCTTCTTTGTGAAATATCTTCCGGGAGAAGTTACTTCAAAGAGAAGTACTCCTCTCTCGTTCCCAAACGCACCCTAAATAATGTATAAGCTGAAAATGAAAGGATTCAAAGATGAAACACAGCCTACCTTTGTTCTAGATCCAACTCTTGCTCTTTCATGACAAAAAAGTTCATAGAAGACAAAGGACAATATAAGCAAATTTGGAGGATTTAAATATTTGAAGAGGTCTACTACTGTAGTATTTGAGATACTTCGCAAACAAAAGAAGCAAGAAAAAAATGAAAGTTAGAAATCAGAAGAATACCTATCACTCCAGAGGAGAGTACACAAGCACCCCCTTCAGTTGGCAGTGAATCAAAAATTATTGCAGGAAGTTCACAATAAGGAGGAGATTTGGGTGGAGGTGGAAGTTATAATACATATACAACTGGAGTGAGAGAGGATGATTTGAGCCAACGCTAACATTCTAGTGGTAAAAGTCAGCATTGGGCATAAATGGAATTTTTTTATGAGTACATAGCACAATGTTATCTGAATAGGCCAAAAGACATAGCCATGGTTCACTGTCTTGCAAGCTTCACAAGAACTGGAACAACTGAAATAGGTCATCCAGATGGTCTGGATGCCGGTGTCTGCCGTGGCTAGGTGGAACAGGCTTAGTGGTTCCGTTCAAATCATCCCCACCCTACAGGGCGGGAAAGGAGCACGTGTTGGGTCCAAGAGGACCCGAAACGAGCTAGATCCTGTCACTTAAAGTGACCAAATCTAGAGAAATCGGGTTCCATGGACATGAGAGACTGGATGCAACTTATGTCGGATCCACTTAAACCTGGTCATACTATATCCTCTTAGACTTAGTACAAGCTTCTTCCAACTTGATAGGGCAAGGAAGATGCAACTTCAAGTTGTGCAGTGGTGACACCACCTTAGCACGGGAATCTGATGCCGATTCGATCTAAAATGGGCTGAATCAAACCGTAAACTCCATAGAATCCATCTATGAGATTATTTTTATGTTTTTTTCCATTTTTAATTTATATGTTTAAGTAAAGTGCCTATGTAAATGAAATCTAAGATTTGATCTCTCAATTTTTTCTAAAAATCTTGCGAGATCTCCTATGTCACTCTTCCAAGACCAAGCTAAGATCCAATATGGCCATCCTTGCTTGCAGTCACATATTTCATCTATACATTCAGCACCAGAGAAGATGTATGATTTTAGTGAGATGACCCAATCGTTATTTAGATATGGATACTTGTCAATCATGAGTTCCCATTCACAATGGTCTTCAAAGAATATAGAGAATGAAGAGTCTCATAACAATTATCATAGATATTGATGGCATTAATGTATAATTTGTATAGCATATCATTTGTGCCATATATCTTTATTGGATGAACTCATTGTTATTCAAATATTTATCTACTCATCTTAATACCTTTCAAAATGATAAGTAGTGATTGCATGTTTGTTAATTTTTAACAATTTTTTACATGTCTTCCTATTTTTTATACTTTTTTATTTTGTATAATTTTTTAAAATTTTTAAAATTGACCGATCTAAACCAATTCCGGATCAATTTTCGTCTTTCCATTGATCTGATCCGGATTGGAAAAGACCCATTGATCCGAATCCCAATTTCAATCCTGCAATCAATGTCTCTCGCCTAAAGTAATGAGAGAATTTCGAACGAAGAAAGAATTCTAGAATGTGAGAGGTAGCTTTCTAGTTTATCTACGTATCTCAAAACAAATGATGCTTCAGAACTGCTCATGTATCCAAACACATGAACAAGAAAATGATAACAGATAAGTTGCCCCTGCAATTATAAGAACTGTTAGAGCATATGCCATGACAAGAGATAATGTTGGGAAATTTCATCATCATGTTTACACAGTATGATATAGGCATCCATGAATGAAGTAACATAAGCAGCATAAGAGTTTGCTTACTAACCAATAAAATTATAAATCATGTTACCCACATCGAAAGATGTCCTCCTAATCTCATCAAAGATAGTAAACAATTCATCAATTGATTCAGAAGTATCAGACTGACTGTCTAGAGACCTGACAAGTTGACCATCCCCTGCATAAAGATTAGGAAGAACATCTCAACAAATAATGACTCCTTGTTCACATCAAATCACCACACCACGCTGCATATGTTCACAAAGCATAAAAAATAGCATTTCTCTAGACATGCGACAGAATAAGCCAAGAAAGTCAAAATTTGCAATACTCAATGAACTCTGACAAAAAGAAAAGTACATATTACAATCATATCTTGTATCTAATTAAATTGTTCAGTTCCCGATAGAAAATTAAAATAAAATAATACTGCATTTACTTCTCTGTGATTAAACTTCACAAAATTCAATTAATCTGAATTATTTAAATACAATTTCGTTTAATTTCTGACCAATAAATTTTGATATTGAGGGATAAATCTCATTGCCTCTAAATATAAAAAAGTCTTAGTGATTACGAAGACAATGTCAATTACGAGTTTTGATGTCAAACAGCCAAAGTAATTTAAACAAATCACAAGATAAAATGCTTTGCAAAATGAATTTCTGCATAGGTCTCATTAGTTTAAAAAGTTTATTGTTTCTCTTCTTCCAAGTTCATCAAGACAAACACAACATCTGAGACCTAGAAGTCATGCTTTGCAGGATCAGCCCACCAAATTTTGAGCCACTCTAGATTCCAATTGGCACTGTTCCAGTCAAAGCTGTTGCCAGTTGACTCTAGCAGATGTTGGCCGATTATGACCAATTATCTAATAATCCAGATCCAGATCACAACATCCTCTCCGGGAGGCCAATCTGAACCTGAAATCCTGGTTAAATGAAGTTATATAATCCGCTCTGCAGTATGTAAATATGTTCTTTCATTCAAGCCATTCAAAAGAAATAATAATCTGTACAGGAATCATGCTGTAACATATGAGAATAGTATTAGATTAAAACAAACTCAGATAATAAAAGAGGACAACATGAAAAGGACATAGCAAATCAATCAGATACCTAGTTGACACTTGATTTGTCATTAAATCAGTCAACACACTGGCCAAGGTTAGAGAACAATAATTCCAATTGAATTGATTCCTTGCCATGGCTAAAAAATGAAATAATAATAAATTGGTAAAATATGCATGAAACATGAAGCATTGAATAGGACGTGATGTTTATAGAATAGTAATGATACAAAAGACGTGTACCAAAATGTAGATTCAACTAAACCACGCCTTAGTCACAAATTACATGGGTGGCTACATAAAATCTATGCCTCCATTATAAACAGTTATTCTTACCTCTACAGAAAAGTATAAATCCTATAAAGATATCAAACTTCCCTCCTACATGTTAATCAATGTCAATTAAATCTTGTCTTTTTTCTATTATAATACTATGCTTCACTATTCTTACTGGCGCTATGTCTATGACAGTATGACTAGCAAATTCAAACTATCACAACTTTGCATTTAAGGTAATTACAAACTGTGAAACTTCACTTTTTTTAACCAAATGAAAACATATATATTCATACATATGGGGTCAAATTTTCATTTGGCTTCCATTAATCTGGGAAAAGAAATATTCATTATCTTTGGCTAACATAAACACTATGAAAAACACATGATATCTCATCAGAGTATTAGACAAAATGCATGATACACATAAAAATATATCAAGGTTTTGAGTTCATTAAATTATATCTATGGACCTCTATCCATTCGAATCAGCAAATTTCTTTCTTAATTACATTGAGACACTTGAATCTCCTCAATTAACCATCATAACAACTCATAATATAGAATATACATCCACAAAACATATGTGGGAGCTATAACCCCATAAGCTCAATGGAATGCAAACTTACCATGTTAAGTTTCATTTGAGTTTGATTCATGTTTTAATTAGGGTGCATTTTAAGATTCCAACATCCTAAAGATATGTTCCTTACTGGACTCTTAACATGCTTGACATGGATTTAACTCTTTTAATTCAAGATCTTAATATTAAGACATATTTTGAACTACTAGAGATTTAGAGTTCATTTAGATTCAAAATCTAGAAAAGACATGGTTCGGACCGAATTTCATTATAGAATTATGTACTTTGATCATATGATGTTCATTCCAATTACGTTTTTTTGTTATCTAAGTCTTGACATTTTACACTTAGGAACACCTTTCAGATTTCATTGCAATTCTTTTTTTTTTGTCTACGCCTTGACAACTTAAACTTAGTGAAATGTGCTAAAATATGATTCTTATAATATCTGATTGTTCATGTTATCTCATTATCATCTTTTTTGTTCCAAGTCTTAACATTAAACACTGAGATTCACCTTATCCTTATTTAAAGTCTAGAAACTTAGACTTGGTGAAAATCAGATTTTTATCGTATCTGGTTCAAGTAATTTAACATTAGACGTAAGCATTTGACAGATTGACATTTAGGGGTAGGTCTTATGACATACCGATCAGCATCTTTTATTTAAGCATGACATTTTCAAAACCTTCATTTTGACCATCTTCAGCATTTGGGACCGAGGCCATTAGGAGTCAGAGAATTTGGCATGATTCAGCCATATCTCAAATATCTCATCAAACTCAGCCATCTAAGGACTAGGACTAGAAAGATTCTAGAGCATTCATTATACTTGACAGAGCATCAAGCCTGCTCACCAACCCTTCAGAGTTACGCATCTTAGGATTATACACAGACAGGATTACTCATCAATAGCCTGATTTTCATTCATCTGATCATAGAATCTGATCTTAGCATATAAGATCCATAGGTTGACTCCATAATCATCTCGGATGGGCAGGTTGGTGAACAATTCTTAACACGAATCTTGAACATTTCGGTCCATGGATTTAATCTCTAGCCATCTCATGTCACCATGCATTAGACTTAGCCTCCCATGCTCAGGTTTTAAATGAATATGGATGCATGATCAGATCTGAAATTTGGTTTGGTGACTGAAGCATCTCATCTTGCCTTGGGATTTCTATATTGTGCTATCAATCCATGATTTAAAGATTAAGATATTGTCATCTATTTGAATCTTGTCCTTCATGGTGGATGGAGAGTTTAAAACTTAGGCAAATTTTATCAATTTGTCACATACATTATGGTGAACAGGTTGTAAATGCATTAGAAACATGTTGAAAAACAAACATGATAGAAATCTGATGTAGAAGCTTTAATTCTGTAGTGCACTGTTGAATCACGGTGCGTGACCAAACATCTGAGGGGTTGATCTTCACTAACAGTATAAAGAAAATATCAGCCGAGTAAACATGATTCTGCATTTATCAAGTTGACTCCAAAATATAAGACCTGGAAGGGGCTGTGGTCATTGCGTCAAGGCCTTGAGGGGGGGAGGGGGACTGACCTGCCAAGTGCCATTCTTCCACACCTACATGATCACCTGAAACACTTCTAGCTAAGAAGGCTGGCATATCAATTCAATATTTCAATAACCATGCTTTGCCAGTCATCACAGCACCATAGGACTATCTGCTAATATGGGGGGCGAGAAGAGAATGTAACAAAAAAGAGATGACCAATTGCAACGTACTGAAGGTGGGAACTTATTTCTTCAATTTTCTTTAATTTATTATGCTGCACATCTGAATCCTACTCAATCTCTCCCCGATGTTCTAATTGGCAAGGAATCATATTATTCAGGAAGCGGCTTTGAAGAGACTGCATTTGATAAAAGTAGGGCATCAGTCACACTCTTACCTGGGCAAACTTGCTCCCATGACTTCTTAATAGACTCTTCTAATGCATCAAGTTGGTCACGTATGTACTGCATCAATATGCAAAAGAGAACATTTAAGTAAACACATATGCATATCTGTGTATTTAAGGTTCTTGGAGCAGAGCAAGACATGGATTTTAGAATAAATTTAAAAGAAAATAAACATTATTAAAAATAAGAAATATTATAAATAAAAGATTGAAAGAAATATGAATTTTAGGTCCGTATAAGAAAACTTATGGAATTTGTTGAATACTATGGACTATGGAGAGAAGAAATATTTATATTTTGTTTGAGTTCAAGAATCCAAATAGATTAGACAGAATGTAAAGAAATAGAAACTGCCAGTTATAAAATACAGACAAAAAAAAGAAAGAAATAAGAATGAGATATGTATGATTATTAATAAAACATTGAAGAATGCAGTAGTCCCAGTGAAAAATAAAAAAGATAAGATTATTTTTATAAAAGTAGTCATAGATGTGGAGGTGACTAATGTAATTAATGCACATGCTCCACAAATTAGATTATGAAGTGAGATAAAAAATTTTGAAGGATATGAATCATCTTATGTAGATTATATTGAATAAAAGAATATATTTATTAGAGATCTCCATAGACATGTTGTAAATAAATGTTATGGACATGAGAAGCTAGATGGAAGTTTCAGTCTTTCAGATATAAAACTTCAAATGAAAGAAAAAGTATTCTTGATTTTGCTATGGCTTATGAACTTATACTAATAAATACTTATTTAATTAAAAGAGAAACTCATTTATTAAGATTTATAAAAAATAAAATAAAATAAGTGCTCCTTGCAAAGATTGTAATATTAATCCTTATGAAGCTTGAACAAGTGAACATAGTTTAGTGGTTTTAAAAGTTAAAATTAAAAGAAGAAAAAAAAACTTTTAAAAGAAAAATTCCAGTTAGGATAAAATTTTGAGAATTAAAAGGTGTAAAACAAGAGACATTTAATAAAGAACTTCTCAAGATAACTAATCAGAAGTTAGATGTAGAGGTTAACACTATGTGAATAAATATAACTAACAAGATTAGAGAGGTGATTACAACTACCTAGAAAGTCTATAGGACATAATTCAACTAAAATAAAAAGATAAAGGTAAAATAAAAAAATTCAAAAAATAATAAAATAATAAAATAATAAAATAAACTGACATAAAAGATTACCGAAGTGTAATAAAAAAAAACTTAACAATATAAGATAGTAAAAAAATGTTAGAAGAGCAAGTGATGAAGCTTTCAAAAGATAAGCGAGAAATTTGAAACTAAGAAAAAAAAATTATAAATTAGTAAAGAT